>JAODKC010000036.1:8301787-8311952 GCA_026777985.1 Mormyrops attenuatus | reverse complement strand
GATGCATAATAAAAGACATCGTCGCATGCTGCATCATCATTATTATTGTTATTATTATTATTATTATTATTATTATTGTTATTATACGCCACCATGACAAACTGAGAAAGGCGTACAGACGTGCCAGTCTGTCAATGACTTCAGGATCTCCGAGCTTTGCATCTCAGCTCCCCTCCCCCACAAGCATGAGTTTGGCCACTGCCACATTGCTGTCATATTTCCGAGTTTCTACTACGTTTAACCAGGGGGGAAAAAAAACAGCCAAACTCTCAATACTAGTCAGGATGACTAAATACTGAGTCAAGCAGTCAAGTTTGAAGTTGAGCGTTCCAATTTTCGCCGTTGCTTTGCCCGTTTCCCACGACCGGGGCACGCCATGCATGCTTTCAGGGTTCAACCAGTATAAGCACAGCGTATCGGGGGGGGTGTCCTTCCATAGTGTTGGGCTACCGGACACTTCATAGCATTTACTTATTTGCGATTAAGGAGCCATCTACTTATTTTTGTAAAGCTGCTGGGTTAGGTTACACACACACACACACACACACACACACACACACACACACACACACACACACACACTCGCGCGCGCTGCCCATCCCCCCATCCACCACACTTCTAACGCTGTAATACATTGTCAACAGCCCGTCAGCTATAAATATACACTAAAACACTACTATGGACCCGAGGTCCAACTGTATGTTGCCATTTCTCACCAGCCAATTATTCTTTCATTCGATGAAAAAGGCGCTTACTGTATAATCCGGGTAAGAAGGGCGCCGTGTCGCTGCTCCTTGTGTGGAATTTCCTCCTCGGATTATTCTTTTTGACTATGACAAGAAAATAACGCCGTATAAGTCTGGCCGCACGTTAAAATCCAGCAAAAAAAAAAAGACGCGCGTTGTGTTTATACAATCATAAGTATGTGAGGAGTCTTAAAAAAAGAGAGGCAAATAATGGAGAAAGATTGAGGAACATTGTATAGCTGTTAGCTAGCAGAGAAAGAGCCAAACGGTTCAGTAGCAGCCAAAGGCTTCAGACACTCCAGCGCTGAACAGAGTGACCTTCCAAGCGGAAATGGCGCGGGCTCAGGCAACTTCTGCTGCTGCAGGTGCGCACGAGCCGCACAGAGAACATTGTGTACAGTGCATAATCTCCGTATATCACCTCAACTGTTACCTAACCTCATTCTGTCAGCGCTGTCTAATTTATATCAAAAAGAAACTTCCGCTTTTATCTACTACGCCTCAATTTGAATGCACGAAATGCATTTCGGCTCTAATAAGAATTGTACAGTTCAGTTGCTTGTGATTTGAATTACTAAACACCACTAAACATGACCATATTAATTAAATACAATAAAAATACACAAACGAGGTAAATAATTTACTTCGCTACGTTGTTTATGTGCTCCTACCACCCTGACCAGGATTAACAGTTGCAAGACGGTTGGATTGATATTGTAACTGTAATTGGGGGAAATTTTTGAAAATTTCCTTCGTATTTGTCCATTTGTACACGCAACTCTTGGTTACAACACATTTGCGATATGATACCCATGTATGTTTACTTACTATGTTTAAGTACTACTTAAAAGGAAAATTATATTAAAAAACAGGCAATAATCTGAGGTACTGCACCATAAGGGGGCAGATTTTTTGAAATTCCATGTTAAACAGGCCCATTTTGACATAATCCCTACAATTGTGATGTATATACAGTCATGCGTCACTTAACAAGGGGGACACATTCTGACAAATGCCTCCTTAGGTGATTTAGTTTTTGTACGGATATTATAGAGTGTCCTTATGCAGACCAAGATGGTACAGCCTACTACACACCGAGGCTGCAGTAAACCTTTTTTATAAGGAGAAAGACTACACTATACAATAACAATAAAAACTACAGAATAGTAAATATATAAACCAGTAACTTTTTATTATTTTTTATTTTTATTATTTATTTTTATATTTTCTAATCTTTTGGGACCACCGTCCTATACGCAGTCTGTGTTTGACCAAAACATTATTATGCAGAGGTATGTTGACTGTATATTACTATAAAATACAAACACAAAACATCTTTCCTCCCTGGTGTCTAGTGACATTGAAAAGGCTATGAGTGCCAGATACCAGGACTGGTACATTGACTTGGCTAGGAAGGGAAACTTCATCATTCACAGAAAGAGATCTGTTATAGTTTTAAGTATTCTATAGTTTTTATAGTGCAGGGGGAGAAAACACATTTTTATGATGCCATCTAGGGGGGCAAAAGGAAAATCCTAGAAGACCCAGCCACACCAGATAAAATGGCCTATATATGAACCTTATCTGGCATTGTATAGACACCAGCACATATCACAGGGGCCAAGGAATTGAATGTGAGGAAGAAGAAAGCAATACAAAGCCAAAGTGAGTAATTTGTCCTGAATTTGAGCTTAACAAAAAGCTGAGAATACTGGCTGAAGAATGCTGATAAACTAAAACAGTACGAAGCTGCTTTATCACGAGAACGTGGCAGGCAAATTAAATGGGAGCGAAAGACATGGTTTCATTTCATTATGCTACACTGTAGTTAGTGGTTGCTAGTTAGCTTTGCTAAGAAACTGTAAAAGCTCGCATTAATGATTCTTCATAACTGGTGTTGTTGTCAGTTAAAATATATAAAATCATTTCGAGGATATAATGACATCGTATAAAGGCTGCAGAAATTAAGATACAAGAAATAACTGTATCATGAGATATTCTATAGTAAATTTCAGAGTAGCTCAAGAGTACAGCTAAATACCTAGCAATCGCAGTGGAGAATCACTCTCATCCCTACTGTCTAGATGAATTAGCTTCTCAGTATATTATGTGCCAGCTATAAGAGGGAGTTCCATTGTGGTGCATTATTAGCAACATCCTTGCAGTTTTCTAGCTGGCAGCAGTAAGAGATATGCCACAACCCTGCTTGTCACCAGCTATCTAGAAAAGAATTGCACGGTCTATGGTGTGAAACAGGGCAATCAGATGGGCAGAATGCATAATGAAGAAGTGCACAATCTCCACTTAAGACTTAAGCCTGGGCATGGGGGAACATTACAGATTATGGTTTAATGCAGAAATGGAAATAAATGAGCTGCAGTGATCATCCATCCCTCCGTCCATCCATCCATCCATCCATCTATCCATCCATCCGTTTTCTGCCACTTACCCAAGACCAGGTCGCGGGGGGCAGCAGTCTAAGCAGGGATGCCTAGACCTCCCTATCCCCAGCCACCTCCTCCAGTTCCACCAGGGGAATACCAAGGCGTTCTCAGATCAGTCAGGAGATATAGTCTCTCTAGTGTGTCCCCGGTCTGCCCCAAGGTCTCCTCCCAGTTGGACATGCCCAAAGCACCTCCCCAAGGAGGCGTCCAGGACACATCCTAGATAGATGCCCAAACCACCTGAACTGGCTCCTTTTGATGCGGAGGAGCAGTGGCTCTACTTTGAGCTCCTGCCAAATGTCTGAGCTCCTCACCCTATCTGTAAGGCTGAGTCCAGGCACCACATGAAGGAGACTCATTTCTGCTGTTTTTGTTCATAGTACTGAAAAAAGATGAACAAAAGACTACATAAAAATGACAGCTGAAATATAGTTTCTTTTAAAAAAAGAAACATGCATGCTTTCACAACAATGACACTGGTTGCAACAATCCTGTCACAAGTATCTAAGACCTTTGCTTTATATTCACACATTGCAGACTGTGCGCATCACTAGTATTTCTCCCTCTGTAAAATCTGTTTACTGTTTCACATTAGAACACAATAACATGATTTCATAGTAGATACTTCATTAGATCTCCGTTTCTGATGTGCTTCTCTCACTTCCAATGGGAAACAGTTTATTACATTTGGGTTTAGGCCAAACAACCCCAAAACTAATACTCCCCAAGATATTTCACAGCAGACTTGAGATAATTTTGACATAAGCTCCTCTGATCCAAACATTCCATTGATGCACATGCCCTAACAGCTCCATCTTTTATCAGACCTTAGCAAACTATTTCAGTTGCGTGGCCAGGATACTTAAATAAATTACTTTTTTATTCATTCTACTCAAATGTACCATATTTTCTTGTATCTTTCCTTAAAGCTCATCTTAGGTAATGTTTTGAAACTTAAGGCCTGTGAGTTATCAATATTTCTATTATTGATTTCCTTGTTTGTCACGCCACTTGTCTTAATACACATTAATTTAAGGAAGCAAATTCTTTTCCCTCTATATTAGGCTATTCAAAATTGATGAGTAAATTTCCAAAACTCCCTCAGTCCTAGCTGATGCAGCACCCTAGGTGAGCATCACATCACTACCGGCGCCCCCTGTCTGAGGAAAAGTGAAATTGGCGCCCTAAGTGGCCATCTGTGTTGGTTATAGGATTACCTGGCCTCAGTCCATGGGGTACATTATAAGGAAAATTTTGTGTGGTTGTCGAGTTTGAAAAGTTTAATGAAAGTTCTTCACTGAGTTGCCGCACATGATAAGGAAGTCTGACTAGGTCACTGGGGGTCTCATCTCATTTACTGCATTTAGCAGATGCTCTTATTCAGAGTGACTTACATTCTTTGTAACTCGGGGACAGTCCCCCTGGAGTCCCCCTAAGGGTCTTGCTCCGGGACCCAATGATAGTAATGCCAGAGGTGAGACTCAAACCCACACACTTTTAGTCCAGACACAAGCATCCTAACCACTAGACCACCAACACCCATCT
Source organism: Mormyrops attenuatus (assembly GCA_026777985.1). Taxonomy (NCBI): domain Eukaryota; kingdom Metazoa; phylum Chordata; class Actinopteri; order Osteoglossiformes; family Mormyridae; genus Mormyrops; species Mormyrops attenuatus. The sequence goes on along the minus strand of JAODKC010000036.1, from coordinate 8,307,217 downwards.
CAAAAATAGCAAAAAAAAAAAAAACAAGGCAATTTTGCTTTTCAATTTTAGTGCCCTTACACTGTATAGAAACTGACACAACAGAGATTATTACATCCATCCATTTTCTGTAACCCCTCATCCTATTCAGAGTAACAGGGGTCCGGAGCCTATGGGCACAAGGCAGGGAACAACCCAGGATGGGGCACCAACCCATTGCAGGGTACACTCTCACCTACAGGGCAATTTGGTAACTGCAATTCACCTTAGCATATTTTTGGATTGTGGAGAGGAAACAGAGGAAACCCCAAATAACACAGGAAGAACATGCAAACTCTATAGACATGGAGGCATGGCAGAGACTTGAACCATGGTCACAAAAGGTGTGAATTAACGATACTAACCACTACACCACCCAGAGAGAGGTATATTTTCTCTTACATTTTTTTTTCACAGGATTTCTGCCTATGAAGGTGCTGATAGCTGACTAAGCCATTTTAATCTGTGGACTCCTTTCCCATATTCCTGAGAAAATAATACATCATCCTAAGTGACTGCATACCTCCCTATCCATGAAATCAAATTTAAAATTAAACTTGTGGACAAATGTTATTTTGCTTGTTTTTTATTTTTGAAAATTACGTAGAGTTTGTACTGTGATCTATGTATTTCTTAGGAAAATGTTAATTGAATAACAAGCACCATGAGCAGTCAAAGCAACGAAATTATATCAACGAAAACAACCACCTCTACACAGTGAAATATGCTTGTGTATGATATCCATTGATTCATCCCTTCATTTTCATTCCCTCCATTTCCATGAACATTTATCCACTGCAGTGTCTTGGTGAGCTTGAAGCCAATCCCAGGAAGTGTAGGGCAGAAAGCAGGGGGCACCTCGCATAGGCCGCCAACCCATCGTAGGGTGCACGCTCACACAGCCAAGTACTCTGGGGAATTTAAAAACTCCAATCATCCATCCATCCATCCAGCCATCCATCAGCTACTTCAGTACAGGGTCTTAGAAGGCCTGAACCTTATTTTGAGAAACAGAAGACAGGGGAACAACCGGGACAGAATTCCTGGCAATCACATGGTAAACATTCACACGTATGATGTACTTAAGACTGTAGGAGGAATCCCAGCCAAACATGAAAAACAGTCAAACTCAAAGTAGAACACACAGAAGAAGGCACAGGAACTGAAACCACAAAAAAAGGTCGTGTAGTGAAAGAGAGAGAAGAAAATGAAAGCCTTTGTCTGTCATCTGAGTCTGCATTGGTCATGGCAGTGTCTGAAAGGTATGTCTAGCATGACCTGTTATGTAAAATGCATTTTTTAAATGAAATATCTAGATTAACTGAAATCTACAGTTCTCATATCCAAGCAAGTTCAGCTTCATGTATTGTATTAATGTTCCAGAGGAATATCAGAAACTAAATTTCATTTGAATAATCATTTCACCTTTGCCATAAAAAGTGAGTGTCATTTTCTGTAATAAATTGGTAGAAATTTTCAGTACTAAACCTGTAGTAAATCTTTGGCTATTCGAAAGATTATCTTTGCCAGCAGCGGAAACTAGGATCCCACCCTTCCCCCACACTGACTTGTGGACTCATTTTTGCCTGGCAGGTCAGTGCCTGCAATAGATTAATTCCACCCCACCCCCTATCCTTTGCTCAGTCATTCAGACTTGGAAAGTCAATAACAAGCTGACATCATCATTGGTCTGTATATTACACTGCTACTTTCATGATACCCACAATCTCCTAAGAAACCTTGTTTGGGAAAAAATTATAAAAATAAAAACTTTAAGAAATGGAATAAGATGAACAGACAAAGAATTTACAGAGAGTCCAGTGATTAGAACACTGAGGGTATTTTTTGTAATAACTGTAAAATATTATACGACGTAAAAACTTGAGTAAACAACTATAGGCAATATTATCTAATGCATACAATGCATTTAATAAATAAATGGTACAAGACACCATAGTTTTATGAGACAATTAGATAACCAGGCATATTTTTTGATATACACTTTCTGCTGAATTATATAAATTATATATGACGTGCAGTTTGTTGACTTGCAGGTAAATGGATTGAAAGTATAGTAATGGGAAAAAAATTGTACTAAATACAAAATGTGTAAGCCATTGAGCACATTTAGCTGAATTTTCATGTTAATTGCTTTTCATAGCAATCATTCATCTTTCCAGCTTTCATAGTCACTTTTCCAATACAGGGCTGCAGTCTGTCCTAGTTAGCAACAGACACCCTGGACAGCATGCTCGCCAAACAGATGTTTTTTGGATGACTAGAAGAAACAAAAATGTCCAGTGAAAACCAGCATAAACAGAGGAAGAACAAGTAGATTTGTAAGGATCGGTCCCAGTCCTAATTATGTTCCCTGTTTGGCCAGTAGCTTGTTAGCCATCCCGTGTCCTTAGCTTTAAATGTGGCTTAATGGGCTCAGGGGGCAGCTGTGTCATCCAGTGGGGTCAACGTTGTTTACTTTTGCAATATTATGGTTCCTGGTTTATTTTTGTGTTAGTTATGTATTGGTGTTTCTCTCTATGGTTCCTTGTTTTGCTCCGTGTTCTGGTTTGCAGTATGGTTCAGTTACCTTTTGTTATCCTAGTGTGATCCTTCATCTGCTGATAGCCCTCACCTGTGTTTGTTACTGCCCACACCTGTCTCTTGTTAATCCTCGTCATATAAGTATTTAAATGTTTTCCTTTGCTCTAGTCTTCAGTCAGTCATTGTGTTTATGCCTGTGGTTGCTCTGGTTTAGCTATATTTACTGTGTTTCTCCCTGATAAGGTTCTTGTTTTCTATCTGCCTGTGTTTAGACCCCTTGTGGTGTCTTTTGTTTTCTTGTTTTGTCCAGTCATTCTAATAAAACCCCTGCTCTGGAGATCCGCTTTGTGTACTATGCCTCGCCACCTTCCACTGACACTGCTGGGTTGGGAACCAAACTCACAACCCTGCAGGCTATAGGCCCTCTGAACCACCATGACACCCAACATAGCAGTCATCCTGACAAAAAAAAAAAAAAAAAAAAACGGCTTTCCTCTTCTGTCATGTGATTCACAATTGCTCAGCCCTGTTGTGCACTGGTCTGAGCATTCACAAAAGCTTTTAGTAAGTTAGTAATGGCCGGTTCAAACTTCTGCGCATGTGGACTGTGTGTTCACACACACAGACGTGGAATCGTTCATACTTCTGAGGTCAAGTAATATGCCTATGTTCCTGTCCGAGATCAGAGAAGTATGATGATGCTATCGTCAATAAATATGGTCCGTGTAAGGAAATCTGCTCCAGTAGTAGAGATTCCACATTGATGCCCATTGATGCACATTATAGTCTATTATATATAGAGTGAGACCCCTACAGGAGACGACACAAAGGTTTTTGAGACTAGTTATTTTAAATATTGTGAAATGCATTGATTTATCTCATAGCCAGACCCAGATTGTTACAAAAGTCATTACAGCCAGGTCACTGTTACCATGACAACTAAGAAATAATCACAGAACATAAAAAGCATTGCAAAGGCCATCAATGTCCTCTGTGATATCTGTGACAATTAACTGATATCTGAAATAAGTTAGATGATATAAGTATTTATCATAGTCTAGTGAAAACCTATGTGTAATTAAAAAGAGCAAGAGTATTTGGACTTTGTGACATGAAAAAATACAGTATTATTAGCTAAAGATTATTATGTCCTCATTCACAAGGCTATAGAGAAAGATACTGTAAGCTATTTCATGTTTATTATTGAAAAATGCTAGATTGGTCCAACAATCTTCTGGTGGGGCAGGCGCTGGGTGTCCTGGTTACACATGCTATGCAGGAGTTTGCTTAGGAAATTTCTGTCTGCAGGCACGAGGAAAACACAGCGTCGCTGCAGTGATTCTAAGAAAACAAATGATTATATTTAACTGGCATTTCGTTACGGGTGTTCCCGGTGCTGTTTGAGACTCCAGGCCTCCCTTGAACATGCACTGGAAAATTTTCATGGAGAATAGATGGAGGTGTGGATGGGTGGAAAATACCATAAGCAATATGTCACTGTCATTCAAACTCAGTTGAAAATCCAGTGTGCAACACTCTGGGACACTAATATTACTTAACTGAATGACTAATAGTCAAATTGTATTAATTTTTAGATGTTTGCATTTTAAAACTGAAATATTAATGTAAGACTTAACAGCTGATACCTCAGGTTTTAATGCAGTGAAATGAACGTGAAGAGTATCTTTCCGGGGAGATGGGTGAGCACACGCCCCCCTCAGTCCTGACAGAGTGTTAAATTACATGCAAGTTGGGGGGCTGAATTCAGTTCTGCTCCCAGGACTCACACGAACCTTTCACTCATGAATAACAGACTCCACCAAAAGCACAATGCGGCTTCATTTATTTACAGCTGTAGAATAAAAGAAGTAAAATGATGATCCTTAAACGAAGAATATTTTTGTTTCACTTTGTAATCTATTTCATTCAAATGATTCACCTGGGGTTTCTGGTGGTGATAAAATAATGCAGATTTGCCACATGACAGGCGAAATAGAATCAGTACAAATGAGAGTAAGGCTTCTATTCTTTTTCCCCAAGCCATCTTCTGGGAGTGCAGCAGTTTCCTGGGCTGGGGAACGAAGATAGAGACTGAAATGCAGAGAGACATGTACAAACATCTTCCAGACACTTTCACCATTTGCTTATGATTACGATGTATTGCTCCTCCCTAATAATAGCAGGCAGACTGGCAATGGATAGTTCATTTGCATTGTGATTGCATGAAATATTCTCAACTTAACAGTATGCTGAGCATATTAATAAGAAAAACAAAGCAAAACAAGCAAACAAATAAATCATTTCGCAATTATTGTACCTATCTTCCACATAGCTTATCCAGTGCAAACTAGGAGCCACTTCTAGAAAGGGCATGGCGCAGCCTGGACCCCACACAGCATGAGACACTGATACACATTACTATGTATTTTTAGAATACAGGACGAAGCCCACACAAATACAATCACCCCACACAGAGAGTCAGGGGTAGCATTTGAACCCAGAGTCCTAGAGATACTACCCCCTGAGCACCTATTCAGCTGCCAAAACCACATGATGATTTGGCTTTGCAATTTAATTTAATGGTACTTCATTTACAGCTAAGGTGATCACTTACCACTGCTCTGAAAAAGGAATACACCATTAAAATAATGAATGCTCCTTTTATTGAAATGGTTTTAAATGTCAGGATCACAATGATTAAGATTTCATCTGAGAGAAAATATGGAGATTACAATATGTGCTTATGTAAAACTTATGTAACGTTTATATGCATATAATAACTGCATAGATAGCAGAAGAACTAGGTTAAATGGATAACATACCACAAGAAATATATATATATATATATATATATATATATATATATATATA
>JAODKC010000036.1:8272154-8292790 GCA_026777985.1 Mormyrops attenuatus | reverse complement strand
ACGTGGGTCCCCCCTCCAATGGGCTCACCACCTGTAGGAGGGGCCAAAGGGGTCGGGTGCGTTGTGAGTTGGGCGGTCATCTCAATTTTAAAACATATAATTCAATTTGTTTAACTTTGTTTAACTTATTAGCATAGGAATGGAATTTGTTGTGTTCGATTGCATTTTCTGCCACTGGTTAAAATATTTTTTATTTTTAGTGTAGCATTCCCAGTTGGGAATGTGTGGGTTGGCTGTTACTAATTAATGTGAGACTACAAATACTGGTTTGTTTGTGTACCTTCCATCTTTTGTTATCTACTGTAGAAATGCAGTACACTGACAGCGTGAATACATTTTTAATTTATTTTTTCCATGTTATCTGCATGTCTACTTCTTAAGGACATCTAAGGATGAGAATTTTAAAAAAGTTCACCCCATAATTCATTTAAAATGTCAGTCTTTTCTCCTTTGTCAATTTATAGATTGAAATTTATAGATTTTTTTATCATGTGGATGACAGATTGATTTAAACTATCTTGCTGCTGATATTCCAACAATTGCAACACTGTTCTCATGTTATTAAATATGACATAAAAACACTGGTTAGTCATTGATTAATGATATACAGTAAATCTTGAGTATTTTCAAGCTTGTGTCGCAGCATGCATCACATGTGACAGTTATACACACAACCATAACTTTGTTAGCCTTCAGGGTATGACAGACCTCAAGTCTGAAAAACTTAAAAATCGTACCTCCTCCTGTTTGTTTTTCAGACACACTTGCACATTGTAAATGGGGTTTATTCTTGACTCAATCAAGATTTATTATTTCACGCAGTGAAATGCTACAGGTGAGTCATTGTGTCACACAAAAACATCTTTGGTTTTGCTATTTATCTGCATAATTCCAGCACTGAAACCAGCACTCCGCACACTGCAAGTTTTTGGATATATAATGCTAAGAATGCATCATGCTTAATATTTTTTAAAATAGATTTAATTTTTTTGTGATTACTTTTTTAATTGATTTCGCTGACAATTTCCAAAACATGAAAGAGGGTGTCAGAAAAGAATGTTTTTATTTGTTTTTATATAAAAGAATGTTATTATTAGAGTATCATTAGTGCATGGCATGTCAAAATAATTTTTCTTGTTTAATCTTGATATGCTTAATGTGAAGCACAACAAAAGGTACATTTTATCTTTAAATGGGTTTTTACAGAGATAAGAGGTTCAATTTAGATTTCTTGTTAGTAATACTTACTAGTTCAGGAGACATGGTGTTTGATAATCCAAATGTTAATCCAAATGTGATTAACTGTGCATCTATATCGATTTGTGTATAAAAGGAAGTGATGTTTTCCTTTACCCTCTCCGACACCTAAAGCAGTAAGAAATCAGTAAACCCACTTTATGCTGGTAACAGCATATTTGGTGACAGCAAATGAGGAATGTTTTACAAGTAAACAAGGTATGATTACCTTATCTAAAAGTTATAACTGCGTAACAAACTAAAAATTACAGACCCACTTCAGGGACTCTTTTTTCCAATACTCAGATCAATTAAAAAAAAATACTAAATACAAAGGCTGACGATGAACCATTCTGAGACCATTGCAGAGATTTCCCAGTTCTGGATTCTACCTCAAAGTAATGGGAAAGTCTGGGGTGACCTTATAAGAGATTATGGCAGACAGCCAGGCAGGTCTCCAGAGGTCCATAAAAGTACTGATTGAAATGGAGGGAGCAGACAGGCACGGTGCACATTCAGATTGGGGGATGGGATGGGGAGAGAAAAAATGAGAAAGACAGAGAAAGATAGAGGCAGGACGTGATTTAGAAACTTGCTTTTCAGATTTGCTGGTCTGGATCCTCAACAAATCCTGCTCCAGTTTGTGTAGAAAGATACCTTTCACTACAATGATGAAGGTAAATATAAACAATATATAAAGAATATTAATATATTATTGAATTGATTGTCGTTGCTATTAATGTTTAAGTGTTTTGAGAATGAGTGTAATGTGGGATTTACACTTTATAGTTAACTGGACTACTGTGCTATTAGCAATATTATTAAGCCCTTTTAATTGTTGAATAGCATTATTTAATCCTGCCACATTCTAGTAGCAAATCCAGTATAATAAATATTTTCTTGTGTTCCTTTGATGCATTAGGTATTCCTACAAAATATGATAATACATATAATATAGATGGTTGAATGGATGTATTGCTTTTTTAATTTTTAAGTACATTCCTAAAGAAAAAGTTAAAAAAGTTAAAGCCCATTCTACAATGCTTTTGATGTGGATTAAAACTACATTGAAATTATAGATTTTTTATTCCAGCAGAAGTGAAGATGGCGAGAATGCAGACATGGTTCATGGCTTGACTAGGTAAATTTGTCCTTTCATCACCTGCGAATATTTTGAATAATTTTAATGAGATGGCTGCAGTTAACGATTTCCATAAAAAGATTTGACTAAAGAGGCATTTAAACTCAGAAGAAAACCGATCTATTTCAGCCTTTGAAGACTGTGATTCTGACTTTGAAGATTAAAGAAAAACACACCATAAGTGACATACATACTGCCATAAACACTGCAAGCAAGGGAATGAAAAACTAAAAGATTGTTTTCAGAATTGACAACACAGCTGTGAAACAAAACGAACGCGAGGGATATTCTTCAACTTCCCTCTCAGATAAGATCTCTTTATGAGTTGAGCTGGCTTCCTCTGGCCACTTGTGGTGAGAGATAAATGCCAACCTCTGTACCCATTCCTTTGGATCTAAATAGGAATTCACCCACTTATCTTTTAAACAAATCAATGCAAAAGTTTTTACAGACATACATAGGCAAGATGAAAGAGCCCTATTCTCAAGCACAAGGTTGGTCTGAAAGGAAAGTAACGTTATAGTTCCTGACCCTGAACTGACTGTGTTTAGCAGTAGTTTTTGCAGCTTAAGGGATCAAAGATCATTGCCTGAACTGCGCAGCCAGTTGGAATACGTGTACTTCCTTTGTTGTTATATTAATGAGGCATAGCTGAACTGTTGCTCTACGTAGTAGCGGTGTCGGAAGGGAAGAGTAAAATATATTTTTATTTTATTATTTATTGAAGCAGGTGAAATTTTGTATCTGTTTCCAGTGAAAGCTGATAAACCTTAGTGCAGTAAAGAATGCTCTAATTTATAACATACAATAGGCACACTGTATAACTCAAGCGCGTAGTAACACTGATTGATAATTACTGTCTATTACTGTCTATCTCATAATAAGTAAGAATATACTGACCAGGGGTGAGTTTCCCGAAGCCTTCTTAACGCTACGTCGTTCGTAAGTTCTGTGTTAAAAGATAGAACTAACGAACGACGTAGCGTTAAGAAGTCTTTGAGAAACTCACCCCAGTTCTTGATATTGATCATGATTGCTCAGATCAGGATGGTGAATCAGGTGACACAGAAGGGAGAAAGGTTGTGCATTAAAATAGGATTTGGGTTTCTTGTGGTGTTCACGGATGGGGTGGAAACAGAGTGCACACAAAAACAGAAAGGCACAATTAAAATGAAAGGTGAGTTATCTCAGTGAGGGGACACTAAAACAAAACGCTTACTCAAGCATGGTCATCGGAAGGAAGGGTTTCAGGAGTAAGGCCGAGGTTGCTAAAATTTTGGCAGGTTTGCTTGGGGAAAAAGGAAGCTGCATTAAATGATTAGATTAGAAATTCTGGCATCCTCTATGCCCTGTGCTGCCTGGAATAAGCTCCAGGGCCCCCTGAACTCTGACCAAGAGGAATGGTTAGGCAAAGGACGGATGGATGGATGGATGGATAGATAGATAGATAGATAGATAGATAGATAGATAGATAGATACCCAGCAGTCAAGGAATCCATCCACTCACTCCCATAAAGCACTTCTGCAATTGATTTTGCTGTGATCTGGAACGGGTCCTGTGAAACAGGCAAGGAACATTCCAGGGAGAAGGTCCATCAGAGGACATTTACTTCTACACTGACACAATCACAAAACTCATCAACTTGAATCAATGATTTATCTGAAGTGCATACCTTTGCCTGGAATGAACTTAACGGACTGGGAATTTGTCCTAATGAATGCCCTGTTTCTCTGTTGTAAATAGATAACATCATCGCATTCGGGAGAAAATACTTGCTTATGACAAAGGGGGGTCTCTAGGTACACAGCCTGGAGAGAGGTTTAACTTGTCTATAAATCTTAAGTAAATGGTCAATGAAAAGTTTGTTGCTTCTGAGATCCATCCATTATCCAGTACATGGTGATAGGGTTTGTCTGGAGCCTATCCCAGGAGAGACATTTTCTCCAAAACCCTTTAAAAAACCCTTTTTTAAAGTATAATTTTACATCCAAATTTTCTTTGGATTTGCACTTGAAATGTTTGTCAGTTTAAAGCTGATGTGCTGTTCCATTCAAATGAGCTAATCATGGAATCTGCTTTCTTGAAATAGATTTGACATGCCATTGTATAAAATAGCAATGGGCTGAAAACAGTTATAACCTTTAGGGTAATAATTTTGATTGCGTTTATTTGTCTCAGAATAGAATGTGTAAGGATTCCACATTTATAATTGATAAAAGCTGGCCTTTTAATATACATGATAATCTTTATGGATATTTCGTATTTCAGCAATGCCATATGAAGATAAATGTAATCAATATTTCAGATAATCAGCCTGGTCTGTCTACACTATATTTGTATGAATATCATAGCATAATCATTTGGGTTGTTCTGGTAATCATCATGAACGATTTGTACTGTAATGGCAGATCTTATTAGAACCGGTAACATGTTTTATTAAGGGGAGAAGATGTCAACGTGGAGATGCTTTAGCAATTATGGTAACAGCATCCGCTGGTTGTTGGGGTGTAGCTGTATTAGTGAAATTATTTACTTAGAGAAATTAATCTCTGCAATGCTGTACCATCTCTGTCCACATCTGCAAAGGTTCTGTCATAATGCGTTGTATTACATTAGGTGTTTACAACTACATAAAAATGAACAGTATGTAGAAGTCTTTGAAGGTTTCACAGCATCAGTATTCTGTAGTATTGAGAGTGAGAGTCAGGCGACAAGAGTATTTCTATGAAGTACAACCAAATATCAGTCTGTCTGTCCGTCTGTCTGTCCGTCTGTCTATCTATCTATCTATCTATCTATCTATCTATCTATCTATCATTTTTCAATGGGTGGATTCCTTCCCCAGTACCTGTTTTAATGCTGGCGAAATACACATTCCCAATAATTATAATAATAATTATTATTATTTATGTGACGCAAAAATGATATTCTGCTCTGCAGAGGTGACATTATGGTGCAGGGATTACGCTTGTTGTTTTGCATTTGTTAACTGTCATTTGAGAAATGCTGCAAAGCAATAGAGAAAAACTGTAACAACAACAACAACCATCGTCATTAATATCATCATTAACATCATCATCTTCATCATCATCATCACCATTATCATCAATATACAGGAATGAAGAAATCTTTGGCTCTCAAAGACTGAGAAATTGAAACATTTTCCTAGAATGGTTTTTTTTCTATATTCTATCACATAGCCATCAGGGCTGGGAGCTTTATTATACTGAAACTAAGCAATTTCTGCCTTTGTCTCCAGGGTTATCTCAGTGTTGAGTACCTCTATCAGCTCTTCGTTAAATGTAGCAGTCCAACACTCATTGAGAAACATATCCATGCCTTCCTTCCATAGTAAACAGTGGCTTTGGATTTATAACGGTCTGAATACAAATGAGAAAAAAAGGAATTTTATCATAGGGGATTCTCTCAATACAGGCAGCCCTGCCTGCATAAGTGGTTATTGGAAATAGTAGATGGCTGGTTTGTTATAATATCACCCTTCCTGTTTTTAATTTGAAGTCTATCATGTAATGAGTGTAGCTGCTTCAGCAGCCTAGAAAACAATTTATGATGCTTGTCAGCCAATTCAAAATACATTTTCTACATTCCAGCGAGCACAGAACAGACCCAGCACCAAAAAATGGAGAGGATTTTATGTTTCATTTTGCCCAGATGTTGTCATGAGCTGTAGGTTTTCTCTGGGTACTTTGGTTTCCTCCTGCCGTCCAAAGACATGCAGTTAAGCTAATTTGTATTTCTAAATTGTCCACAGTGTAATAATCATATGCATATATGCAGGCACTTACAGGATTTGCAATGTCCGACTTATGGACAACTTGTATTTAGGAATGGACTGTCATAAATCCCATTACATTAAAAATTAGAGTTAAATGCAAACATTTGCGATCACACAAGGCAGGTACTACTTTGTGACGTTCATTAAACTTTGTGCTTCAGAGATTTGTTGACTCAAGGTACAGTTCACTACCATATGTTGTTATTTTCATTATTACTGTACTACTACTACTAATACTATTACTACCATTACTATTATTATCATTATTACTATGTATTGTATTATTACTGTACTGCTACTTCTATTATTATTATTATTATTTTTATTTTCTGTATTATTACTGTTCCGACTTACCTACAAATCTGCCTTAAAGACAGAGTTAGGAAGCGTATCTCATTCATAACCTGCGGACTGCCTGTACCTTGCAATAGACTGGCACATGTTATGCCATGATTCTCCCCAGGACAGGTTCCAGGTTGGCCCCACAATCCTGGATAAGACAGATGGATTTCATTTTATTAGTTATGCGAGCTGTATTAAAATTGTCATGGGCCAAGTTAGTACTAGTTCTACAATGTATACATAATTTCCTTCATACATTGCTATAAAGGATTAAATAAACAGTTAATCCATCTTGACCAATTACCACACCAGCTGAAGTTAGTGGAAGATTTAAAGCTACCGCTGAATGTCTTTGTGGTCAAAAATTTGTCGTCATATTAACTGACATGCAAGTGCAATATTTTACGCGTGAAAAGTATTATAGCTATTTAAAGATGAAAGAACTAATTATAATATCCACATTAAAAGCTATATTAACATGTTCCCCAAAACAAATAATCCGATTAAGAATCACCACTGGATTCGAAAACAATCTGCATGCAATGACAGAAGCTATATTTCCGAGGCAGGATCTTGCATTGATTATAGTACTGAGGGATAAAGGAGAGGATTACAGAAAATGCGCCAGGTGAGACAAAAAAATGTTGATTTAGTTAGAGGCGGGGCCGTTAAATATAAAAGCAATATCCCATGTTTTCAAAAGATGTTTATTTTGCGGTAGCAAGAAATCTTTTGACAGGAAAATGACATATATACTTGGCTTTGATTCAAATTATTTTGTATTTGACAGTTTTGTATGATACTGACAGTAATATTTTGCATGCATTTAAATGATAATTTTGCTTCTGTGGCGTTCATATTTTCATGAAATTTTAGTGGTACTTCACATATTTGTAATGCTGTCCATACCTATGCCACAAGACAGGAACAGAATTTTGTTTTGATCTTAGTTTAAGCCTTTCAGTTTGGGACTGAGTGGGAATTAAACTGCTCGTAAAGAAATGGTCGTGATACTTCTGCAAGTTTTCCTGTCAGATAACAATATATGTCAACAACAACCATTGGTGTTCTAGAATATTCCTCTCTCTGCTTTCTGTCCCACTTAGAACTCTAGAACACAGTAATCATTTGCTTTGACTGAAATGTTGTCCCCATAATTCTGCATGGTCTTAATTAGTTTGAGTATCTTAAATTTTTGTTTCTTATTCCCTGACCATGGGGAGACATGGTACCATCCAGGGCTGCTGTAAAGTGAGGAACACCGAGATGATTCCACGTAGGGGCCCTAAAAAATCTTGAACATAATTGGATTGTTCAGGGCTGGGGGCCCAATATGATATACTTCCTTGGGGCCTGAAATCTAAAGCAGCTACCTTGGATGGCACCATGCTTTAGCACGGGTGCCTCACGCCTCTGGAATGAGTCCCTGGCCCTGCTTGACATATGTGGAGTCTGTATGTTTTCCCTTTCTTGTCAAGGGGCTTCCTCTGGGTACTCCACTTTCCCCCCACAGTCCAGAAAAATGCAAAGGTGAATTGGAGTTGCCAAATTGTCCGTGTGTGCGAATGATGTGTGTACTCTGCGATGTGGGGGCCCCCAATTCAAAGTTATTCCTTGCCTTGCATCCGTTGCTTCCAGGATAGGATCTGGTCCCCCACGACCCTACATAAATTTACAAGCAGGATGGTAAATGAATGAATGAATTCCTTGACCATAGTGATATTCTGTCTGCTTTTGTGCAATACACAGTATAGAATGTAGTCAGTCCTGCTTTAAGTAAGGGATAAATCAAGATGAGGTGTACCGTTATATAAAGATAATCGAAAACTTGGAGGGCCGTTAACTAAGACTGAGTTAATTATTTTCGTTTAGCTGCACACCTCGAAGTGCTTTATCCCACTTATACCGTGGCTAACAAGCAAATAAATAATAATAGAATAAACTAGCCAGAAGAACATTACACATATTCTCATTTAATAATGTTCCATTGAGTTCTTAAAAATATAGTCCCTATATAGATATAACATCTCAGCAGGCTACTCACTGGAAGTGACCCTTGTGTACCTATTGCAGGTTGCTGTTTCCAGAGCATGCAACGTAGGCCTACTTTTCATCTGCAATACTTTACTAACAAATTTATGGCATAATAGCTTAAGTTGTTTTATGGTCATTTACCTACCAAAAAAGTACCCGGGTCACAAGTGACCTGAACATGGCAAGGTGTTTGCATTTTTATGTTTTCTTTTTAAGTTATGCATTTGTAAACGGTACCAGAACAAAGCATTCTGTTTTCCCAGCATGTCTTGTCCCTGAGTCAGAGTTACTTAGAATATCTCTGAAATAAAGTAAAAGAGTAAAAAGTGACAAGACCATTGTTCGGTAAAAGGAATGGTTTGAATCCCTCTGGCCAATGTGCAGAACTTGTATCTGTCGTTTCCAAGACTAATTGATACTGTATTGGACACAAAAGGAGGCCCTACATCATACTAAATACATAACAGTGGTGTAAAACCAGGTGTTTCAGTTTCATTGTCTAACCCTTGTATTTATTACAACATGCTTCCAAGATAATGATCCCTCATAAGAGTCCATCAGCACTTAATAACCCCATGAACTGGCCATGAGCTAAGAGGAGGCAATCAAGGGGGCAAGTTGTGGATTGCAGACAAGGGAAAGTCAAAAATGAATAATCAAAGTCACAGTGGAAGGTAGAGAGAAGGATGAAGCAAAGGAAGGTGTAGGAGAACATTCTAGAACATGTTTACTCAGTAAGGTCATCGGTCAGTCATCCTTAGCCAATGAATAAAGGTTTTGGCACAATCAAAAGTTTGTGTTCTAACGATACTTAAACTAATCACACACGAAGAGAATTCATAATGTAGTTTCTTCACTTGCTATACTGCCCTTTTTTAGCCTTGTAACAATGGAACTTTCTGAGTGTGCTACTATGTACTCCCACCAGCAAAGGAGTGAATCAAAAAACATGACGTGCTCAAAAACTGATACCCAGCTTATAGAAATCCAGTGTTAAACCACAGAGGACAGTCATGTGGTATTTGAAGAAATACAGGTCAGTAATTTACCAACCACTGCTCATATTATGAAAAAGATTCATGCGTCAATGCAGTAAATATGCAGTGCACCTTCGAAGGTGTGTTCCAAGGTTGTCGCTGCCATTATCTTACAGTAGAATACATAAAAAGCAAAAAGAAACATCTTTGGTCTACAGTATTGTTTCATGAGCTGTTCTGACTACAAAATAATGTATTGTGGTTAAAATCTGTGCAGTGGAGCTCGATATTATAGTCTAGTTTTTGTAAGGTTGCCTTCTTTCATGATGCTGGATTCTTTCCGGTAAAAGGAAGGAGGTAAGGATGAGACGCCGGCAGGCAACATTTCAAGTCACAGGGAAATGTGGTAGTAACATAACGATGTATGGTACCATATCACATGACACTGTGGTCAGCCATAGGGCGCTGATGACATCATAGAGCTTCCTTTGTGTACTGAGCTTCCTACATGGCTGTTGAGTCTGTTTCGAAGATGAGACAGGGCTTTGTTTGAGGTTACGTCCATTTCCCCCAAGTTTCAGGGTTACAGAACTGGTTACGAACACACCACCAGTATTGTGGTCTGTCTCCCCCTCATCTTTTTCTTACTCCAGTTGAGAACGTCTCTAAGTAGCCTTTATGAACATGGGTAGCAGTGTATGAAGTCTCAGATGACCTCGCCCAAAAGCAAAGTCAAGCACGGAGTGATCTTTCTCACAGCCCATTGTTATTGTGGACATTCATGGTATTATATATATGAAAACCTTTCCATGTGCATGCTATATAATTTTTATTTATAATGTACTTCTTTTTCTTTTAAGCTGCCATTTTTTAAAACTATTTCAAGATTTTTCCTAGGATTTTGTTATAGCATAGGTGTTTTCAGTCTGAAATGAAAAATGCAGGTGGTATGAACCTGAATATCGGTAACAGGACAAACCAGCTCTGGAAAATCACACACAACTCTGGAAAAAATTAAGAGACGACAGCAAAATTTTCAGTTTCACTCATTTCTCAATTTTTGGTTATGTGCTGGCAATCTGCAGCCTGGCTCTTCCCTGTTTCTCATTGATGAAGGGCTTCCTCCTTGCTTTATGGGTCTTCAGTCCTGCTTCTAGCAGTCTGTTATCAATTGTCCTAGCAGTGCACTTCACAACACTAAATGTTTCCCATTCTTTCTGAAGGTCACTCGAGGTCATCCTCCGATTTATGAGGCACTGCTGGATAAGTTGACGATCATCTCTGGCTTTAGCGAGTGGCTTCTGTCCTCTAGCTGGCTGGTTTCTGGTTGTTCCCAGTGTCTCCTGCTTCACCTTGTTCTTGTTTACTGCTGTCTTAGCAACTTTGAGTCTGGAAGCAGCCTGACTCGCAGTTACCTTCTGGCAGCACAACCAGGATTAAACCAGGATTTAAACATGCAGATTTAAAAAAAATATAGAGTGGTCTCTCAATTTGTCCCAGATCAGTGTGTGTATGTGTGTGTGTATGGGTATGTATGTATGTATGAGGTGGGCATCAACCCACCCCATACATGCATACATACACACACACACACACACACAGATTTGTAATTATATCTTTGTGTGGACTCTCCATTCATATCTATGGGGAAAACTCTAATTATAGTTTTTAGTTTTTTGATTGCATTCACAGATCTTTGTGAGGACCTGAAAAATGCTCCCCACAATGTCAAAATAAGTGTCTTTTTTATCAAATTGTGGGGAACATTTGGTCCCCATAATGTCATAATGTAATATAAACATAATTCACACACACACACACGTACACAAGTTGCAAAATTGTTCCTTCTGGTTCTTGCCTGGACCCAGAATTTACTGCAGCATCTACAAATACCTCTTCATCTACTTTAATTACTGAGAGAAATAATGGCATTTTTCAACAATCATGCTCTTTTTGAAGAAAATAAATGGATAGATGGACATGTGGTGGGTGGATTATATAACACTTAAATGCTGTTTTGTTTTTCCTCATCATTGTTATTACAATCAACGCTAGTGTGACTTCGCACCTGAATGTGACTGTGGCAATACAAAATTATTTTTAATTAAGGTCAAAACACTGCTGGAAAAAAGAAGGCTCACAATCCATACTAAGATGCTACGGTTAGAGCCAACATGGCTGCGTGGGAACGTGTGTGCAGAAACAATCACAGCTAACCTCAGCAGATTGTAGTATAAAATGAATACGATTAGTTATTCTTGATCCATTATTAATGAGAATTTCTTGCTCCGAGGTACCTTTCCATATCAGCAGGCCTGGTGTAATAACAAGCATGATATGCACATCCAGTAACAAGTTATGCAAAAGCTATACCTTGTTTATATTTTTTAATATGATACAAAATGAGAAAAAACAAAGCACAAAAATGGGTACCCTATTGTTATACATTATATGTCTATTATATATTATATATACACATTGTATATCTATACTAGACATACATTTGAATGGATTAAAATAAAATGAAGAGGGATACTTTGCATTACCTGAGTAAAGGCTATGTTGTAATAAGTTGCTAGGAATTTAAGCATAACAGAAACACTGTTGAATATTAACTTGCAGACTTTGTTTAACTGCCTGGATACAACTGAGCCAATAAAAAGCATTGTTGTTCCCTAGCAACAGTATCCCTGCTTGTTCTAAATGAAGCAACTTTTTTCATGAATGAAAAAAAAATCTACTGAAGGAGAAATTCTGAAATATTAATCCTGTCTTTCCAAGACCAGGACATCTAAAAATAGTTTAATAAAATTAAATGAAAAATGAACTACTGATTCGATTTTAAATGCTTCAGGGGAGAAGATCTACAAAATGATAAAGTTTTACCTCTTCGTGTCTATATTATAAATATAACATGCTTTATTTCTGACCTCTGTCTTCAAAGGTTCACTAGATTATGTTAAATGTGATGAAAGAAAAAATGTTGGAACAGTTTTTTTGGATCTGCCATATGTGAGGTTTAATAGGGCAGGTGGTCATAACCCTGACTACAGACACACGCAAACACACAGACATATATATGTGAAGCTGTCATCTATAATGCTCTACAGAGAACATTGTTCATAATGCATTATAATGGTCAGTATAAGCCATTATAATCCATTATGCACTGTAGGTGAGAGCTTCATAAAACATTCTTAATGTATAATAAACATGGCTATAATGTGTTATGCCGTTTATACATATTTATAGTCATGTTTATAATGCTTTATGAATGCATTATAATGTGCTAATGATGTTTTCATAGATTCCTATAGACAACACTTTCATAGAAGGTGTTGCCACAATGTGTTATCAAATTTGATAATTCATTCTTCATCATGTTCTTGAAAGGTTCCAGAACTGCCTGAGAAATATTTTTAGATCATTACCTAGCTGCACTTACTCTATTTGTAGGCAAGGTAAACTAACACATGCCACTGCACTGGGAAACAACACATTTCCATGAGGAAGCTAGAAGTAAGAAGGAATACTGTTCTACAATGAACTGATGATGAATAAAATGGAAATAATTCAAGTACCAAGAATTCTAAAACAGTTTTGAATTAAATAAATGGAATTCATACATTATAAACATAGTTTATTATTATTATTAAAGCATCAATAACAAGGAACCAGGAACAATAGCTGATGTTTATTCTCAGTCTTGTGGGTTATTTTATAATAAAACAGAAATCTTAACAGACATCCTCATGGGTTTATCAGGCAGTAATATTGACAGTACCAAAAATACAAAGCAACAAAACTGGATTGCCTTAGTCAAGCTAGTGGCTGAAATCAATTGTGGCATTTGTTTTTCATGTTTGCCTGCTTGGTGGGTCATGCTTACTCCAGCTCTGTCACTCATGCATGTGATTTCAGGCCACCTACTGATGGAAAAGACAGAACGTTTATTAGATGCACAGCTGGATGCAATGCGTTGATGCCAGAAGGGCCCATAGACTCACCCAGCTATTCCTGCACAGACTCATTTATATTTAAATTTTATTCACATATCCGATGCTGTTATCCAAAGCAGAATTCATACTGTGGAAAAAAAAAAAGAATTACAATCATAGCAAACAGCAATCTATAGCACCGAGGGAATAGTCTATTAATATTTTTTTTTTCAAAATAAAAATGTCCTCATAACAAAAAATGTATGTGATATTGCAGGAACTAACTTTGTTGTTTCCCTTGATTCTCAGCATTGAGCTCTTTCAGAAATGTAAGAGTAACACTTACACCTATATTTACAAACAACTGAACACCATTGTAAGAGACACATACTGTCCATAACCTGCTGTTGCGTGACTCACTAATGTTTGTAAATCCTCATATATTAAATACTAAATCCCTTCAAAGTCAATGTATGTTCTTATTTTGTAAACTTAAACATAATTGAATACCAACCCTAGGGAATCATTTATTTGAAGAGGATGTTATTTGGTATCTGGTTGCTGGTAGTGAAAAAAGGATATAAATCACATGATATCATCTACATGTAGGATATTGAAACGATATGTTTGATGTACATAATGTCCTTCAAGGTGGATGTTGATCAGAGCACCTTAAAAATAATCTGCATTAGAAGTCAGCATGAAGATGAAAGTCAAAGGCGACACAAATTAATCTGCTAGATGTTTTGGGAATTCCACTGGGTTCAAGACACCTGGTTCTTTTAACATACTTGAAACAAGGCATGGGTAAGAAACAAAGAGTTCAGAAGGAATCTTGGTTTGTACTACATACCATTATTTGCAGTTTTTGAATGCCTGGTACAACTTCACGATGCCCTCTTTAACTGAGACTCCTGCTTGCCCTTTTGGTACTTACCATTCCTGTCCATGCACACATGTATCTCTGACTTCTCCCCCAGCCTTTGACCTCTAAGCTGCTGGAACTGTCTTCCCATCAATCATTTGCAGTGAAGGACTTGTTGTAGAGGACTGTCCAAGGCTGAAGGGAGAAACACATTTAACCTAGATAATTCAACTCCCAGAGGACGGCACATCTTAGGCTGGAACTGTGCATTTGTGATTCACTCTGGAGCAGGTTCTGATGTCATTGAAGAGCATTTTATGAGGCAGTGGACTTGTGTGTCCCTCCTCTCTTTCACCCTCCTACCAATCCTTCATCTCAAGATTAAACAAATTGTTGCAAACTATAAATTCCCTTTTTGTCACTAGTTGCTCGTAGCTAATGAACAATGTTGAAAATTTTAAAAAGTCAGTTATTCCTGTGATTTTTTTAGGTGTCAAACATTAATGCACCATGATTTGTGATAAAAACCATGCTTCCATATACTGAACCTATTATTAATTTATGTCAGAAATGTTCCCCTGATTCAAACAAAGATAAGAAATGTTTTATACATTAGACCTAATACTCTAATATTCTAGAAATTGTTTCCCTGAGCCCAAACATGAGAGAATGACAAAATAAAATAGGAAAAAATAACAATTCAATCCCAGATTGTGGATATATAAATATACAGTACAAGGCATAAGAAGCATGGGATAATGTTCATATATCCAGAATACATCTCTCTATTCCACACAATATATGACTCTTTTGAAATGTGCAGTGCAACTTTGTATCTGAGGTAGGGATGGTAAGACTCACCAATTCACATCAGTGCAAAGGCAGTAAAGTTCACAATGTGATTGCCCTGATTTAAAAATCATATACCAGATACAATTTGGGATGCATTATTTTTAACATCTTTGCATTTGTAAAATCTGATTTATTATACATATTTATTAGAAATGCCCTATGCATTTATTATTTAGAAACATGACCAATCATTTTTAACCAATAATTTTATATTTAGATTGATTCCCCTTCTCTAAACTGTTTTAATTGCATTGCATGATATTATTTTCATATCACATGACATGTGCTGACATCATATGACATCATATGACATGTGCTGACATCATATGACATCATATGACATTTGTGCTGAATCAAATCATGTCGAATTGCACTGCATCACAATAGGGATGAATCATATCATATTGCATTAGCAATGGTTCATCTGTGTCTTTAATGTATCAGGTCATTGGCAGTGCATCTAGATGTGTATCGCATCTGCCTCAGTGATGCAGATGCACATCCCTTATCTGAGGACATCCTGCTGGAGACAACAAGCAACAAGCCAGACAGATGATACAAAATAATCATCCATCCATCCCTCCATCCCTCCATCCATCCATCCATCCATCCACAGGATGCTGGGGGGCACAGGGCTTACCTCAGGTACAACATAATAATAACATAATAGTCATAATAATGACTGTTGGCATGCATGATCATTAGTGCATTAGCATACATTTATTTATACACATACACAAAATTATTAAAATATAGCTTAATACATTGTAAATGTTAATTGTATTAATTTGAATATCCTCATCTGGAATTCTCACTCTACCAATCCCAAGTAATTGTTAAAAAAAAAAAAAACATTAATTGCACACTCATCAAAGCACAATCCCTTATAAACCTATAAATAGCAACTATTACATTCTTCATTAGTGTGAAATATTTAAACTAGACTATTCATCTTCTACTAACAGAGAGTCTAAGTATCACTCTCTCTATTTATAGCTGACTGTGTGCAAAAAAATCAAAATATTTAAACACCCCTTGGGATTAAGTGCCAAACAAAATAATACATCTGATTTTTAAGGGTTCAAAGGTGGAGAATTTATGGCAATCATCTGATATAAACGCAAATGCACATACATTACACATACTGAAGACAAGACACAAAAGAAAGGGCACCCAAACAGGAAAGTAAAGATCCCTGTGAAAAGTCCTGTCAGAGACTCCGGAGTCTCAGAAAACACCCACCGGGGATGGAAGGTGACTACGCTTTGAATACATTATTCATTTTTATTTTTTTCCAACAACCTGACCCCAACAATCCAATCTGCTCTGTCAGGAATATTTTAAGTGCTGATTTAAATAACTGTTCACTCAAAAAAGGTTTTTGCTATCCGTAGAGCCGTCTTTCAAATGCTGACAAGATGTATTATCCTGAAAACACTATCTCTTAAAAATACACACATACAGACAGGCAAATCCCAAAAAAAAGTCCACATTATAAAATGGCCAAGAACATTTCATATTTTATGGTGAAAAAAGTCAGTGTCGTTTTGGTTGGATTTTAACATTGCTGATAAAAATGTCTGTGCCAGCTGGCCGATTTATTTTCTGGTTTCCTCAGATTTTAAGAGAATTTTGGGAGGGGTTTCTTAAAGGCACATTGGATATTTTTTAAACTATCTGGATATGACCTTCACATGGAATGGATTCTATTTTATTTTTAATAGGAAAAACCTGCCATGAGAATGCATAACTTGTCCAACTCATTGGACCAGTTTCTTTAGATATCTTTAGATGTTCCATTCCCAGTCTGAATGACAACACACCTTTATGATTCATTTCAGTAAAGCAAATTCATCTTATCATAGCATCTTTGTAAAGGTGCATGAAGTTTAGTAAGGGTGTGTGACATCAAACTTTCTAGTACTACACTTACCTTTGCCTGTGGATTACGATAGCTGGGCCCTGGGGGTTCTTGTGTGCTCTGTATGAAATGCATTTTGAAGATATTTGAGTTGATAAGATTATGGGTGACATAATGTAAGGATCCTGTTTTCCATCCATCCATCCTTCATTGTCCATATAACCCTTAGAGAATTATGCCACATATACCAATCAGCTATATCATTAAAACCACTGACAGCTGAAGTGGATAACATTGATTATCTAGTTCCAGTGGCACCTGTCAAGGGTCCCATTATATATTAGGCAAATAAATAGTCAGTTCTTGAAGTTGAAGTATAGGAAGCAGGAAAAATGGGCAAGTGAATGTATCTGAGTGACTTTGACAAGAGCCAAATTGTTATGGCTAGACGACTGGGTCAGAGTATCTCCCAAACGGCATGTCTTGTAGGGTCTTCCCGGTAGGCAGTGGTCAGTACCTACCAAAAGTGGTCCAAGACAGGCCAACCGGTGAACCGGCAATGGGGTCATGGGCACCCAAGGCTCACTGATGCGTAAGGGGAGTGCAGGCTAGCCTGCCTGGTATGATCCCACCGGAGAACTACTGGAGCACAAATTGCTGAAAACGTTAATGCTGGCTATGATAGAAAGGTGCTAGGATTCACAGCGAATCGCAGCTTGCTGGGTATGGGGCTGCAAAGCTGAAGGCTAGTCAGAGAGCCTGTACTAACCCCTAACCACCAAAAAAAGCACTTAAGAGGGGCATATGACTATCAGGACTGGACCACGAAGCAATGGAAGTAGGTGGCTTGGTCCGGTGGGTCATGTTTTCTACTACATCATGTGGGTGGCCAGATGCATATGAATCCTTTAACTGGGGATAGATGGCACCAAGAGGATGCAGTGTGATGTTTTGTGCAATGTTCTGGTTGGATACCTTGGGTCCATGCAGATGTTGCTTAGACAAGTACCACCTATCTAAATATTGCTGTAGACCAGGTACACCCCTTCATGGCATGGATAGCTGTGGCATCTTTCAGCGCTCTGCCACACTGCAAAAATGTTCAGGGGTGGTTTGGGGAACATGAACAAAAGTTTAAGGTGTTGTCTTGGCCTCCAAATTCCCAGAATCCAGTCGAGCATCTGTGGGATGTGCCGGACAAACAGGTCCCATCCATGGAGGCTCCACATCGTAACTTACAGGACTTAAAGGATCTGCTGCTAATGCCTTGGGGCCAGATACCACAGGACACCATCAGAGGCCTTGTGGAGTCCATGCCTCGATGGCCCAGAGTGGTTTTGGAGGGACAAAGGGGACCTACACAATATTACACAGGTGGTTTTTGTGTGTGGCTGATCAGTGTATATTTTCTGCCTACTTTGTATTTAGAACATTAGTTACTACATTTAGGGCATTAGACATTTAATAACTGTGCATTCTTTTCATAATTTTTATTTTACAATATTGTAGCCTGATTAAAGAGTCTGGGGGGGTTTCAAAATTCAGAAACACAATTTAAAAGTGGAACTTATGCATTTTCCATTAAGCTATTACATGTGTATCATACAAGCTATATGGCACATTAAAAACCTATTATCAGAATCGACACCTCACCTTGCCATTGTCAGCATTCTTTTTCAGACATAATGTATGCTCACATTGTTGTTCAGCATTGTAGTTTAAGTACAAAGCATTTAAATGCTGTAATGGTTAATTCAGATTTTTTAATGTGTGGCTTTTCATATATAAATGTTTCATGTAAAATTATTTAACATTAATATGACTAATATATATTTTAGCACAATCGTCTCCCATGTAGTATCCTCAGTGGTCGAACTGTAAAAATAATTCAAGGGGGTTGGTGTCGGTTCTGTCCTTAAGGGGGGGGGAGGGCATTGGTGGGCTCCACTATCAAATTGGGTGGTCAGGATTCAGCTGTGTTTTGGACTGTAAGGTAGATTTACCTTTACCTGAATGAGATTATGCCAGTTTTGGGGGATGGTGTATTTCCAGAGAAGATAATTATTGTCATTTTTTTTAACCATAGGTGGGATGGCGTCTATCTGTATCCCATTGCAACACGAGAATCCTACATTATATACCTGACTAAAGACTCAGGCTTCTTTCAGTTCTATTCAGCTCTGCTGTGCCCTTGATGTTGAGGTCACTGCATCTTCTCGCCAGCGTGGCCAAGTGGGAGCAGAAAATCAATTCACACTGAATTAGCGATCAATAACTGTGACAGAATACTGCAAATGTGACTATGAAAGGAAAGCCTTGAATGAATTCAAAGGGGTTTAGGATAAATCTACTAATACAGATAATAATGATAATAACAATGATAATTATAGTTATATAATGAAATGGGGCAGTCCTGTTTAAGCAGCTTTCTCAAGGGTATTCATATTCATTGATAGTTTAAGCTCACACACATAACAGCTTTGTGCTAAACCTATTCATCTCTGACCAGTTGGGGCACCGTTTTTTTAAAATGGACTGAAAGGAGGCACAGTAGAATAAGCGTTCCAGTAAACTGAAGGACAAGCACGTTCCAGGCAGCTCTGTTACTAAGGATGCACAAAGGGGTGACATCAAAACCAGAAACCAATGAACAATGGATGCAGCCATTTGGTCCTTACGACATAGGCGGTGGTGATCACTATGAAGGTAATGCTGTGCCTCGGCGATTCAGTCTGAGAATCAGAGCTAACTAGATTAGTCCTTCATGAAGATAAATCAATAATTGAACAACTTAATTGTTCACGAGCTAAAGACGTATATGTAAGCATTTATTTAGTCAATTAATTTCTTTAGCAATTTGCTATTAATTTAGAAGTCCTTGAAAAACAATGTAGGTAAGGGATGCAGACTGAAATGGAAGGTTGTGCTAACATGGAATCACAGGATAAAAAACGATTTGTTGTTACCCTTTCACGTCCTTATAAGATTCCCATGGCATACACTTCCTTTATGTAACTGTACAAGTGGCATATGGTATACAGAATGATCACTAATTTGTTGACGGTGAATTTTAGAGTAAAGTGACTACAACACTGGACTCCTTTAAGTCTCATTTTATGCTTTTTTAGCATCTGGAAGATGATTATTTAGAATGTTGATTAATTGTTTTAATCACAATGCAATTCATCAGAAGACCGCATTCTAGCTGTTCACTTAGTAGATACTTTTATCTTAGTTTCTGCTTTCATTTGACATGCAATGGATATCTTGATTTCAGTCAAGATACATTTCATTGTTGATCTCAGTAGATATATCTGGCCACATTTCATTCCTTGTTGGCTCCACATCGAAGCTGACTGCTGCATGGTGAAACACTCTTCATGCTGGAACTCCTGCTGTTCACATCAGGATGGATCAGTTGTCAAGTGGCATGATCTGATGTGTAGACCTTGGTGCTCATGGAGCAATTTGAATGTTCACTGGAATGTTCTTTGTCTTACACTGTCAACCACTGTCAACATACACTCACCTAAAGGATTATTAGGAACACCTGTTCAATTTCTCATTAATGCAATTATCTAAGCAACCAATCA
>JAODKC010000036.1:8224573-8262470 GCA_026777985.1 Mormyrops attenuatus | reverse complement strand
ATTGTCTTTAAAAAAAAAATCCAAAACCAGAAGATCGGCAGAGGACGAAATACCAGAACCCGATGCTACCAATTATTCAAAAATGTTATAGTCAAGAAATACAGGCAGAAGAGTCGAAAAATACACAGAGAGGCAGAGAAGAACGCAGGGAAACAGGCTCAGTGCGGAGTGACGTCACACCTCGGGATGGGCTGTAACTAAAGACCGGTATTTAGGTTAAACTTTTATCGCAGGTGTGCTAGCTGGTCAGTTGGTGCCAAGACGTGGAGAGGATTCAGGTGCTTGCTGGCTGGTGCTTCTGACGATCACATTATTATGTTAGTACATTTCAGAAATATAAAAAGGACAGTGTATTTGTTTGGGAGATGCGATAAAAACCCCAGAGACATGGTAGGAGGGGGATGGACTACAAATATCAAGAAGCTTCTGAGAATGCAGTGTTTGTGAATTTTATTGTTGCTATACACTTTAAGACTAAATTATGCATACTTCACAAAGATATTTGGTAACGCTTTACATATTAATTGCACCTTCATAATGCTTTTATATTGCATTCATAAAACGTTCAGTACACCTTTATAATGTATTCATTAAGTATTCATAAAAATTCAAAAACATCATGTATGTATACCTTAACATCCTAGGTCCCGTCTTCATTTAGAGATGTGAGCGAATAAAAAAGTCTTCTGGGGAAAATGCGGGGAAACAGGCAGATGCCCATCAATACTGCTCACCTACACTGCAGCATTAAATGAGGCGGTGTTCCACATCATTAATCAGCAGCTTAGAGCTTTCTTGGTATGAGTCATCTTGGTGTAACATTTCTTGGTGTCAGCAAGTAAATTGTGGGACTGCACTTTCACCAGTGTTCTGGTTCAGTGGTCACCACAGAAATTGTACATTACTGTGTGGGCATGACAGGAGGGCACCTGTCTAAGAAGGTACTTTTGAGAGGATTAATGGATTAATGAAATCCGACAAATGAGAAAATGAGACAAACACGCATATACACACTGTCCCTCCAGTGTAAGTATTGGTACAAAACGTCAACCTTACCCAGTTTCAACTTTAATTTTTTTTACATTAAAGAGCTCTTGTTAGTGTTGTCACTGCCACTACGTACCTGCAGGTTATATTTGATTGACATGTAGGAAAAAGAAAATTACAATTCATTCATTTCTATGGACAATACCCTAATCCCAGCAATGACAACCTTAACCCCTGCCGAGCCCTAACCTTAACCATAAGTAACCAAACAAAATACAAGTCTTTGGGCATTTTTAGTTTTTTGATTGCATTCACAGATCTTTGTGGGGACGGGGAAAATGGTCCCCACAACGTCAAAATAACAGGTTTTTATCACATGGCGGAGACTATGTGACAATGTAATGTATATCTGATACACACAAACACACACACACACACACAAAGAGACACACACACACTTCATATCAGTTTAGTACTGTAGGCATAAACTGATATGTTGAATCCTGATTAATATACTACTTTTTCTAAGTAACTTTATTTGTGTGTGTATGTGAAAGAGATTGAGAGAGTATAATGTGATATTCTTAGGGACGGGCAACAAAATCATAGAGTTATTCACTAGTTGATTGAGCTGTGTGGCCATGGATAGATTCAAGGTGTCAGAGGTAGACCTTGGAATGTGCAAGGCCAAGTGGAGAAAAAAAAAGTTTAGCTACTCTACTCAGCAAAAAGCTACAGTGTTACAGCGGGGATAAGTAGCAGTGCAAGAAAGCATACATTTCTAGCTGCTGAAGAAAAGCATGTACATTTCTGAATAAAATGTGTGGGTACGTAGGGTGACTGGCTGGAAAAAAATAATAATGTGATCCAATTATGAGTAAAAATATGAATCCTGCTTAAGTAAGCTAGTTTTTTAAAACTTTTGAAGTGGCGTCTCAGAAGTATTTTAGGCAGGACTTTTATTTTTAGTCACATCTTGAGATCAAAGTAATTGCAGCAGATGTCATATATATTTATTTTATATATTTACCAAAATTTCCATTTCTCTTCTACTAGTAGCAGCATTTTATATATCCTGTCTTTTCCAGTATGGTCAAAAAGAAGTTGAGCTATTTCTTTTACTAACTTTGGAAAAATCAGAGAATTGGTCATTTTTCACCGTGGTTGAACTGGTTACCTAGCCTTAAGGCAAAACTACCGGGTTCACTAAAACATTAGTTTCCTAGTAGCTAAATCATATTCCAAGGTTAGACTGAGTGGAATTATCATCGCCTCTAATAGCAAGGAATATTATCTTAAGACTATATTTATACATTCAGGTTTTGGTCGACGTTGTATTGAGCCAGCCTTGGATCTTGACCCGATGGTGTGGTCACCACTTGAGGTTGGTAAGCTAAGTATGTTAGCATTCTACCTTGAACCTCTTTACTAGGATAGAGTTCCAATAAATCATTCTTTGGTAGAAGAAAAATCAGAATGAGCAATGAAACCTGAAGGCTACAAAGCACAGGGATATAACTGGAGCTGCTCAACAACTGATTCGGATCAAACCCAGCCGGTTCAAGACTAAACACAGGCTGTAGTGCCGGAGGAGCTTATATAGGGGGCACAAGACTTTGAAATCAATGAGACCATGAGGGGCAGGTAACGGAGCATTAACAAATGCAAAGTAGGTTTGATTGTTTGAAATATTCTGGAAAGATTCTAAAGAGGGTATGGTGCTTAGACTACAGCCCTTTAGTGGACAACTGACACCATCTATCTACCACCACCCTTAATTAATGGATACAGGGACATGCCAGAGCTTATTTCTGTAAGTCCTTTCCCCAAATCATTTCCATTTTCCCTGGATTTAGCAAAAGTAGACTGTCACATGACCCTGCCAAATACCACAACGCATTTCAATAAACCACCTGTGTTCAGGATGCAAATTTGTTTCTTTATTTGTTTACCTGCACCAAGAATCCTGGGACTGTGGTAAACTATGGCCATTTAATGAAGGCAGAAAAGGCAAACTGATCATTGTAGATATATTTTTCTCAATCTATTTTGGCACCATAATGGACGTCACTGTCTCAGACGGCTCCTGTTGATATCAGAACTTAGCTCTTCCGCAGTACTTGACTAGGAGTAAACAACCAGGCAGATGCATGCTTTGGAGAGGTTTAAAGTGCAAAAGTAATTTTATTAATAAGAATAAGGTGTTCAGAGCACCATTAAACCATTTCAAAACCTTTTACACCATCTGGAAGCCACCACAATCACATATGAAACATAACTTCTCTGCTAAACCGAATTTGGAATGATTGTAGGACCACTGAAAAATACAGGAGAGAATACTTTAAGCTATTAAACTGCAGTTCTGTGTTACAGGTCCCAGAAGAAGCCACTTATTATCAACTGTAACTTGACATTTCACAGTTCTAAGGAACCAACTTGTTTAAAAAAAAAAAACAATTCAATTTCCATTATAAATAAAAGCCTTTTATATTCTGTGTCTGATATGCTCAGATGAATCCTGTATAACTCCCACTCATATATGAGAAATTATACTTCATGTTTACACATTTTCTTAAGCATTGACATTATGTAATTAATATATAAAATATATAGACAAATGTCAATTCAAGCATGGATGGCTCTCTTGCAATAAGTCAATTCCTGAAATTGCTTCCCTGCTTGATATTCCCCTGTCAACTGTAAGTGGTATTAATGCAAAGTAGAAGTGTTTAGGAACAACATAAAGATGTAATGGAGCGGGGTCGCCGAGTGCTGAGGCGCAAGGTGCGTGATAGTCGCCAAAGCCCTGTTGACTCAATAGCTGCAGAGTTCCAAACTTCCTCTGGCATTAACCCTAGCACATAAACTGTACACCAGGAGCTTCATGGAATGGGCTTCCACGGCAGTCTGATGGATGAGTCTCGGTTTGGCAGATGCCAGGAGAACACTACCTGCCTGACTGCATTGTGCAAACTGTAAAGTTTGGTGGAGGAGGGATAATGGTATGGGGTTGTTTTTCAGGGGTTGGGCTAAGCCCCTTAGTTCCAGTGAAGGGAACTCTTAATGCTTCAGCATACCAAGACAGTTTGGACAATTCTATGTTTCCAACTTTGTGGCAACAGTTTAGGGAAGGTCCTTTTCTGTTCCAGTATGAATGTGCCCCAGTGCACAAAGCAAGGTATATAAAGACATGGTTGGGTGAGTTTGGTGTGGAAGAACTTGACAGGCCCACACAGAAACCTGAGCCCAACCCCATCAAAGACCTTTGGGATGAAGTAGAACAGAGATTGCAAGCCAGCCCTTCAAATTCAACATCAGAGCCTGACCTCACAAATGCTCTTCTGGGTGAGTGGGCAAAAATTCCCACAGACACACTCCAAAATCTTGAGGAAATTCTTCTCAGAAGAGTGGCAGCTGTTATAGCTTAAAGAAGGGGACCAACTCGATGCCTATGGATTTAGTCATAAAACATCCTGTTGGTGTAATGACCAGGTGTCCTTATACTTTTGTCCATATAGTGTATCATTATAATACAATAGTAATTTTTTTGAAGTTACATTTTAACGAAGTTCTGTTTCACATTGGCTGACTCCTGAAAGGTGAAGGCAAGGATGTAACAGCAAAGACATGATGGTGTTCTTGGACGATAGCATGTGAATGTCTATGCTTACATGCAGTGTTAATCATTTTTTTCCCATTCATCAACCTGATGATGACATGATCCATTTATTAAATGATTAATTGCATTTAGTCATGTGCCGCATAATGACATTTCTGTCAAAGACATCCCTCATATACGATGGTTGGCCCATAAGAATGCAAAGGAAAAGCAATCATAACGTCATAGTGCAATACATTACTCACATGTTTGTGGCGATGCTTGTGTAAAGAATCCTACTGCCCTGCCAGTCGTATTAAAGTATAGCACATACAACTATGTATTGTGCACAATACTTGATAATGATATTAAGCATCTGTTACTGGTTCCTGTTACTGGTTATTTACTATACTGTACTTTTTAGTGTTTTCAGAGTGTACTCATTCTACTTATATAAAAAGTTTATTGCAAAATTTACACATATTGTGTAATTATACTACATGATGTTTGCACAGCGACAAAATCGCCTAGCGATTCATTTCTCAGAACGTATCCCCATCATTGAATGACACTTGACAGTGTAAGGAATAAATCTCAGAATGAATATTGTATGAATGGCCAGCTGGAGTAGGTGCATCACAACTAGTGAAAGGTAATTGTCTTCCACCTAGAGTAGGTGTGGATGGGCAAGCTGGCAAAGTAAAAGGCAGTTTTCTCCCACCTGTGGAAGGTGTGGGTGCCTGGGGGAGGTATAGGTGTCAACACCTTGGGACAGGGTGTCCCTGAAATATATAGTCATTAGAGTTTCCCCTAGGGTTGGTGAAGATGCCAGTATTTAGAGAGGAACTGGGTATCCCTAGTGAAGAGTGTGTGATTATAGAGAACATAATGATTTTCAGAGGGAATGCTGCTTGAACTTTGCATTTGCATTGAAGATCTAGTGGTCTCCATTGACTCCTTCGATATCAGTGATATTTGAGTTATCTTTGATTTATACTGTATGTAGATTGAATCTTGAAGATGATGATACTTCTGTTCAGATGTGTCTGGAACAGAGTTGGGTAATTCAGGTCCAGAGAGTAAAAGTCAAGACCGGAATTTTGTTTCAACCAACCAGTTGAGCATAAAGAGTCACAGTGACAGAGTACTCAACTGGTTGGTTGAAACAAAATCTAGACTTTTACTCTCTGGACCTGAATTACCCAACTCTGGTTAGGAAAGACAGTTTCTCTATACACCAATCAGCCATAACATTAATACCACATGCCTAACATGTATAGGTCCCCCTCATGCCACCAAAACAGCTCTGACCCATCGAGGTATGGACTCCACAAAACCTCTAAAGGTGTCCTCTGGTATCTGGCACCATGACATTAGCAGCAGATCCTATAAGTCCTGTAGGTTGTGAGGTGGGGCCTCCATGGATCAGCTAGCCTTTGCTCCCCACATGCATCAATGAGCCTTGGGCACCCATGACCCCATCACCAGTGCACCGGTTGCCCTTCTGTGGAACACTTTTGGTAAGAACTGACCGCTGCATACCAGGAACATCCCACAAGACTTGCTGTTTTGGATATGCTCTTACCTAGTCATCTAGCCATCACAATTTGGCCTTTGTCAGAGTCTCTCAGATCCTAACACTTGCCCACTTTTCCGGCTTCCAACACATCAACTTCAAAAACTAACTGTTCATTTGCCTAATACATAATGGCACCCATGACAGATGCCATTGTAGTGAGATAATCAATGTTATTCACTCCACCTCTCAGTGGTTTTATTGTTACGGCTGATCGGTGTATATTGGTAATTTAAACTGTCATACCTGTATAATTTATTCTTGCACTTTGATAAATTTTGGTTGATAATAAAAATGGGTCAG
Organism: Mormyrops attenuatus; assembly: GCA_026777985.1. Taxonomy (NCBI): domain Eukaryota; kingdom Metazoa; phylum Chordata; class Actinopteri; order Osteoglossiformes; family Mormyridae; genus Mormyrops; species Mormyrops attenuatus. Next base: position 8,256,006 of record JAODKC010000036.1, on the reverse strand, counting down.
TTGTAATCTAAACAGAATCCTCTACCCCCAAGGTACACGATTAAGAATCAAAATTCAGGATGTACGTTTTATTAGTATGTGCAATAAGTGCATTGGAATGTTTACTTGGTCAGCCATACATAGTACAAGAAATGTGTATACAACAGACAGTATATAATAAATAAAAAATATCTAGACATTAGACATATAATACAAGATAACAGACATAGACACATTTTATAAAATTCAGAGTACAGTAATTTTGCAATGGAGCAGTTCAGCTAATCATGATGCAGATAGCTTTCAAGACTAAACTGTTCCTGCATCTGATAGTCAGCATTTTGATGCTGTGAAGCCTTCTACCCGAGCCCAGGGGTGAAAATAACTTGTGGTCTGAGTGATCCGGAACCTCTAATATACTCTGTGTTTTGCTGAGGCAGCTGTTAGTGTATATCTAGTTGATGGATGACAGACTGGTCCCAATGATCTTTTGGACTGACCTCATAATTCTCTGTATACCTTTCTTGTCTCAAGCTGTGACCATACCCTACCGTGACACCATTTGTGAGAACACTTTCAGGGGTACAGCTAAAGGTGCTCAAAGAATCACTGACCCCCGGTCCCACTTGATTCTGCAATGACTTCTGGACACTGAACAAGGGGGTGAAATTTAACAGTTTTCCCCTTGATGATCTAGTATTCTAGTAGAATGTTCAGATAAAGCCTGATATATCAGTACAGTACATTGGAAAAATGGGTTCTGGCAGGTGCCCAGAGAGGCCACGGAAAAGGTTTTTTTAGTACTCCCAAGGGCCACTTACAGGACACATCTCTCCCATGGGGCCTCTGCTACCTTCTAGAAGATGATGGACATTTTCCTTCATGTGCATCAGGGTATGCATTGATCTGAGCAGGTCATGTGGAACAGCCAAGCAGAGTAGGAAGCATTGACATTTAACCCCATGCTATGAGGAGCATAGTGCTTGGGGGGACTGTCACAGGTCGGACAATGGGAGGTCATCTGACTTTTGCTGCATTGATTTCAGCACCGCGGATTGCCACCACTTATTCCTCTTGCTGAAATGTGCGGAAACGAAACAAACCATGGCTAGAACATAATCGGTTGGCCTCATTCCACTCCTTTTGCTCCTCTCTCATTTCCCCACGGGGTACTTAATGCATTCAGGAGAGACTGTTGGAGGAGGCAAAGTCAGGAGGATTTCTTCTAATGCTCTTGTCCTCTCTTTGAATAGATAGTGCATAAACTGTCCTCTCCATATGGACAGAGAAAACCTGACTGAACTGCTGACTTTCAGGAACAGTGGATGATCACCCCCCCACACACACAGGCCTGAGGCTGTAGGCATGACCCTTTACATGTCGTCCCCACTTGACCCCTCCTGTTTTTGCACTCAGCAGCTGCGTGTACAATTCAAACCTAGCATCAAATCAAAGCTCTGGATCTTGCCGCCTGTTGAAAAAAGTAAATTCCAGTACACCTGCGACACTTGTAGATTCATTTTGAAGGGATACCCACCAACACACGTAGATTCATTCGGAAGGGATACCCGCCAACACACGTAGATTCATTTGGAAGGGATACCCGTCAACACACGTAGGTTCATTTGGAAGGGATATCCGCCAACACACGTAGATTCATTTGGAAGGGATACCCGGCAACACACGTAGATTCATTTGGAAGGGATACCCGGCAACACACGTAGATTCATTTGGAAGGGATACCCGGCAACACGCGTAGATTCATTTGGAAGGGATACCCGCCAACACATTATCGACTTTTACATTAAGAATGGAAAAATTATTATGTTATTGGCAGTTACTATATTATTGGCTGCTACAGTACATGCCCATTCATCCCACTATTCCTTTTCCTTTAATTAAACTAGCTCTATATCTAAGACACTTGTATTCTATTCATTATTTTATTGGCAAAAACCTGGAGCCCCTAGTAAATGTATCCTACAGGTCTTATAATGTAGGTGTAGCTGCAGTTGATGCCATCTATTTGTACCTTTCCACAAACTTCTGTCAATCTCCCTGCTTTTGAATTCTTCCTCTACCTCCTTTCTTCTACCAGCTCTTTCTCAGAATTAATTGTGATATAAGTCAACTTCTTGTGACATAGGCCTTGGCCACCACCACACATCTTATCTGATACTTCAGTCCAGTTAGTTAGTCAATACCTTGTCTCTGGAGTTCCACTGTATTTACAAATAGCTGCAGTCACCACTGTATGCAGTTAGACAGTTAATATAGTCAATATTAAGTATAATATATATAAGTACAATAAATAATTTTTCCAGTGTCTCAGCAGTGGTTTTTTATTGTCCAGTTAACTAGGATAAGGACTGTAATTAGTTGACTTCTGCAGGGGTGTATAACTGAAACACTCATTATGCTAAATAAAACAGGATTAATCAGAGCTAGGTTTTCAACCAAAACTAAAACCCATGAATGTTTACAAAGTCTGAGCTAATATTACATATCTGAGCTATTCTGCACATCACTTACATTGGAATTATTCATCAGGTATGCCCTTCACAAAGTTTTTCTTATGATGTGGAATATAATAGTACTTGACTTACAACTACATCTTACAATTATGTGCTGTGCACAACTTAGAGCTTGTTCAGAAAGCTCCAGCCTAAGAAATCAATCTTTAATTTTATTGGTTGGAAAAATCATTGGGAAAGGTTTGTTGAAGAAATATTCTTAATGCCTTTTTTCTTCAGAGGATTTTTTCCACTTTTAAAATATTTACTAAGATTTTAGAAAAATGGTGCCTCCTATGATCTTAGATGAACTTTTGACAAGGCTGCTGAACAATTTATATCAATGTCATAATGGATTGTCACATAATTTTCTTTTCTTTAAATTGGCATATTCAATTTGAATTCAGCCAACCTTTGACGATAAGTGCACATACTTATTTTTATGCATGTTTGTCTGAGTTTCAATGATTTTTTGCCAACTCATAATCGAGCGCTATAAAACCTTTTCCTTTTCAATATGGTGACCTTGTTGTTCTAAAACCTTTTACCTTGCAATTTATTTTTTTCTCAGCCAATGTAATATAGCTGTACAAAATAAGGTTTGGCTGTTTTCCATAACCTTGAATTGATTATTCTCTATGCCGCAAACCATTCTAGATATTTTCAGAAGGTCTGCTGAAATTTTTTTTCAGGTAAAGCAGTTCAAAGAAAATTAAATGTATAAATACAATGTATCTATACATATTCACGAAAGTTTAACGAGGCAATAAAAAACATTTAAAATAGCTCTTTAAGTGTACGATAAACTCTTTAAGTATACGATAAGCTCTTTAAGTGTACGATATTATCTATATTTATATTTCTCTATTTTCTTATGAGAAAGGCTTGGTGACTTTTTGAGAAGTAAAAAAGTCCTAAGCTATTTTGCTTTTATCTGCTGTTTCCCCTGAGGTGACCACAAACGGAGCAACCTGACAAATATCTTGTGTTTTTCTGCTCAATAATCATTGATATTAAAGAAATTTGTAAGCTGCTTTTTTAGTCTCCATGTCGTTTCTGCACTCAGAAAGAGTTATGAAAAATAAAGCCTATTATACAGTAAGTTAGGTAAATAATAAAAAAATTTAAAATAGGGACAGATAACTGAACTCATATTTGTGCAAGGGCTAAGGTCATAGACCATAGGTGATATGGAAGGGTGGTGGAGGGTCAGAGTATTTTGTATTGATTACTGTCTGTTGTTCTCTGCAATATTTTTAAATTGGTCCATTATGTTTTGTTTTTCTTCCACCAAGCAGTTGACGTCAGTCCAAGGATTTGTATTCTCCTGTGTGATCATTTATACTGTTCAGCCTGGATGAATCAGCCCTGTGGTCTTATTTTTCTCATTTCTCCAACTTTTCTTCTTCTGTCTTTGGTAGAGGTTGCATTTGGGTGCACAATCAGGGACAGCAGGAAATTAAATAAGGAAATTAAACAGAAAAACCAGACAATTGTAGACCAGACAGAATAGGCAAAGAATCAGGTCAGCAAAAGCAAATGATGTTTTCACTTGAATTCACAAGAGAAGCTTCAAGATTTCAAGTTGCCTAAATAGCACCCCAGTGAGGCTTAATTAGTGGGTGTGCTCTGATTTTGAAGAGAACTGGGAGTCAGTTTTCCTTGTAATCTCCTGTGGAGAAAAAGTGGATCGGATTGCCCCCAATCTGTTACAAGCGGAGCTGGAACAGAATCTGTTTAGATTCTCCTAAATGATAAGAAAGTCCTAACTTTCAGGGGATGATGATAATTATTACTACTACTAATAATAATAATAATAAAATATTTTACGAATGTAAAGTCCTGCCCACTATCAAACACAATCAAATTTCTAATCAACTGCTTGCTATTCAATATCCACATTATTCCAAAGTTCCTGAAATTTCTTCAACTGTATGCAATGTGTTCTCTTGTCTAACTCTTCCATCCACAAATCCACCCAAATGTGGAGTATTGGTGAAACATTCCGGGCAAAAGTATACTGTCAAAAAGCAGAGGGAGCATAATAAGAGCCACTCTGCTTCTTGCAGTGAGAGAATCTCTCCCAGGATTATACTTTCACACTTCCTTCATGGCCACTGGCAAGTATTCAGTCATTTAATCATGCTTCCAGACTGTTGACATACCCTAATATTATTCTGGCAGTCACAGGTCCAGCCAGCTATAAATATTAGTGTACCGCTGCAGGGGGCGTGTGTAATTACATGGCCTGAATTCACGGTGAAACACATTTGGTACTGTAAACGTTAAAGCAATAACAGGTAACCTAAATTTGTCAGCCTGGTTACCCTTAGTTATGATGTTACTTGTTCATTTAGTGACAGAATAAAGTCCTCAATTTTGAATATATCATGCAGTCCCATGTGAGATTTTTACCTAAACATTTTTGAACTGTGACATGTAAGTAATTTATGAGCTGATCAGAATATTAGCCATCTTAAATTTAAAATGTGTTAAGTAGGATGCCAAAATATTTTTTATGTCCGGATTTCTTTCTCTTATTGTCCAGTTCATTTCCATATTTCATATTTTGGTAATTTTGTATGGCAAACAGAGGTCTTATTGAAGGAAATATTACTGTATTGCAGCACGTTATATAATGGCATAAGAAAGGCCATAGAGAAGCATGTTTGTGGAATTACTGCTGTCTGTCTATCTGTATGTCTATCAGTCTGTCTGTCTATCGATCTGCCATCTGTCTGTCTGTCTGTCTATCTGATTGTCTGTCTATCTGTCTGTCTGTCTAAATGCAAAACCACAAAAACCTGCATATTCTTTTCATCCTTACACCACATTCACATACCCCCTCCACAGCGAACTCTGCTTCCCAGCTGATGCGTTACTCCTGGTGTGATCCACAGCCTTACCTGATTGCAGAGACTGAGCAGACCAGTGACACAAGGTGCCACCAGTTATTTATAGCAATTACTTCTTTTTACCTCTATATACTCAAAAATTGTCTAGATTTCTATTGCTAGTATGAAGCAATATACACGTCTATTTTATGTTTTGAAACTTTTAAATATAGCTGGTCTTGCTCATATTGAGATAAGGAGACAGAAAACCTGTAAGTACTGTTTGTGCAATGCTGTCCTGTTCTCCATGTTGGAGATGATTCAGACCCCTGGGCTTCTACTGAGCATGCTAGAGTATACTTGCCATCCATTAGGTATGCGCTCCGGCAGTACTTGTTTTAGATATAAAAACATGATAAGGTGGTGTATTCATTTTGAGGGGGTGCGGAGGGAGTAACCACATTATTTATTAAATGTAATTTTATCCCAAAGATCAATCCAAGCAGCCAATTAAATAATATAGGCAGTGGGATTATATTTCAAGTTCAACTGAGAAATACTGACATATGCTTTATGTTTTTTGTTTTCTAGACATTCTGGCCTACTCAGATATGTCATAATTTGATGTGGGAATGCTGACACGGCTAGTTTTGATATCATCCTTCTTTTGAGGAAAAACTACTTGCACCTATTGACATTTCTCAAATTTTAGTCTCATCTAATATAAACATTTGCAGGCACAACAAATATAATCTTATAAATGTTGAGATTAGAGTGTTGATGATGTGGGAATGCAGGGGTTTCATTGGGGACCTTTCTATGGGTAATATGAATACACGGTTAGCACCATCTTTGATTTTGCATCCATTTGGGAACTATAACATCTGAAAGACACTGAAATAGAATAGCTCTATTGTCAGCGCCTGTACAACCCTACCCTTGGTGTCTCAACTCTGTTTGGCCAGCAGGTGTCGCTGGCTGTCCCACCTTTTCACTCCCTGTCTAACTCCTGTGTGTTCCACTGCAGTTTGGACTATTGCATGGCTCAGGGGGTTGTGCATGTAGCCAACACTCTACAGTTACGGGTTCAAAGCCAGCTTCACCTGCTTCTTTTAATTATTGATTTTTGTTCCTGGTGTTTGTTGCAGTTATTTTGCATTTTCTTTTTGGTGTGCCCTGTTCGTGTCCTGTTTGATTTTAGTTTTTGTCTAGTGTATTCAGCCCTCTGCGTTATACCTCCTAGTGTCTGGTTTTGGTGTATATTAAGGTTCCTTGGTTTCAAGCTCGTTTAATTGAAAAAGCTACTCCTGGATATCTATCTAGGCTTGAATTTTTCTATAAAATGATATGATAAAGTCAAGCTATATGTTTGTGCTATGCAAAGATCTTGATACTTATCTATCTGAAACATATCAAAACAGCACAGTGTTAAACAATGTGCAAATTCAAAGGTGTGTGTAGCATACAAAAATAAGCAATATGTTACTCACTCTATGTAGATACGGTAATTAAAACATTATTAAAGAGCACTATGAAACACCAACAATAAAAAGATTACAATTAAAATGGCCGGTTCCCAGCAATCCGCAAGACTTTATAAATGGCACTGGTTTTAGAAGTTGCAGCTTGACAACAAGTCCTGTGCTCTGAATGTTTAACATGCCTTTTGGACAATATGAATATCACATACTCCCATTTGGTATTTCATCTGCCCCAGAAACATTTTATTGTGAGATGGAAAAACAATGGTAATGTATTGGAAAAGACCAAGTATACCGACACCAAACTGTTCCTTCCACTCTTCCTCAGGACCCGTTCCTGGGGGATAGGCTAACACCGGCTTGTGCTCAGCCAGATGTGCACAACATGCCTATGGCGACAGATAAAAAGTGATTGCGTGAAAGGTCATTGTGTATGGCGAAATGCAAGTTTTATCAACCATCTCCTAAACAAAATGATTGCTCATAGGGAATTACTTAAAGACAAAAAAACGAAGAGTGACCATGAAGAATCGTTAGCAAATGGGGGGAATCCATTTCTTCAAATAAAGAGAAAAACAAGGGTTTCCTCAGAAACTGGGTGCAGTTATACTGCAGGACTATGAGTGAACTTTGAAAAAAATCCGTAATAAATCAATAAATACATCAAAAAACAGCATGCTAGGTCATAAAACGGTCAGGCCACCAACCGTTCAATTCTTTGCTTATCATAAATTAAAATTCAGATATACTACAAAACCTTGACAACCGTATGAACTAAAACAGATACTATATGTCTAATAAATTATGATGGCACTGTACAAGTACATACAATTATATGCTTTCACATAGTAATGTGAATTTCTTCAGTCTCTCTGTCAAAAGCAATATAATACAGGCAGCAAGTGAGGCAGCTGCAAAACTGGAAGAGGTTACAAGCTGTGTTCTTATAGTAATGGAAGCATTTTTTGGCAGTGCTGCTCTGAAGCAGAAAATTGTGGCTGAAACAGCCATGGATGGGCAAATGAAAAAGGTCATGAGGTTAATGGGATGTGACTGTCCAAAACAGGCCCGCTTTCATTTTTATGAATAGCAGGCCACATTTTCATTTGTGCAAGGTGTACCACTAAAACAAATCCAGACAGAGACTCTCACCATGCTGTAGCTGGAGGTTCTACAAAAATGTGGCTGGTTAGGCAACTGGATTATTGGGTTGGAATCAATGAGGATTATTAATAATATGCTCAACATAAGCTGCATTATTCAATAGGGTGAGTAGCAAAAATAGCTTATGATGAATAGCTTTTCCCAAGTTTGTTTGGCTTTCAAGGAAAGATATTTCTGGTTGTTACTGACCATTATTTGTGACACTTCTTATAAACACCACGTCAGCAAGGAAATCAAATCTATGTAGGAAATGGCCCATTGCATTGTTTTCCTGCTCTGTCACATGGAATGAATTTTAGCCTAAACTCATTTTTTTTCCATATACTGATGGCAAATCAGAAGTACACATGGTAACACTTTACTTGAGGGGGCACAAATAATGTAATAACCAGTAATTAAATGTTAGTTACGTCCTAATCCCAATGTTCGTTCATCATTCATCAATCATAAAGGTCCATAACGGTATTTCATGCAGGAACTGTATTAGTGCATGATTTGTTCTTTAGTAACTGAATAAGTACATTATCAGTGCCCCCCGTTACCATCCACGTATTCATGCATGGCAATCTAGACAGAATGGTAGTGCTTCTTCTTTAGACTTGGAATCACATTTCAAAATTTGACATGGAAATAGGTTTCAAAGCTAATTTTTGGATGAACAGAATGCATGTGGCTGTATAAGCAGGGGCAGAGATGGGGTGTCACAGCTGGGTTGGGGGATTTTTTAGGAGACCCCTTGGTAAAAATTTGTTGCCCCAGGGGGGTCCACCTGGGTAAATGCCTGGGGGTGGTTGCCCTCTGCCCCCTCCCCCACTGAATGTAACAGTTCATCAGACCGTATGATTCTGATGCATAACATACTGTACATACCTTTGAAATTTACTCTATTATAAATTTTCTGCCATGCGATATTGCCAGTATGTCACGCTGTAATGTCTTTCAAAGCTTCACATGCAATTTGTTGATAGATGAAGTATGAAACAGGCTAATCTTAAGATGTTTAGACATTGTGTTTTTTACTGTATCAGCCAGTGACTATTTTACAGAGACTTTTTGAGGGATTGTATGTCATGATTACACTGCTAACATAACAATGAGAACAAGGACATCTTTTGTTTAAAAGACCTGTATTACCTTCTATAGTTACTAATAGCATTTTATAATGGAGTCAGTGAAACAGTTACCTCTACTATTTATTCTGACCTTACTCACACTTAGAACTTTAAAGGAACCGTCAAGAAATTGAGCTTTATTTGAGATCTCTGTCAGTCCCTTGGTGTCTGATCTTCAGCTTATTACAATTTACAGTCTTTGGTCTCTTACAATCCAGTTTTTGTTGGTTGAGCTTCAGGGCAATAGACAAGCCCCAGTATGTAGGTGAAACATAAAGACATGCTTCCAGGAGTAGAATCTTCACAGCCCTGGAAAGAGTGACCTAGTTGAAAGGACAATGAAATGAATCTTTTATAGAGATGAACAGGCAGAAATTAAAAAACAAAAGGAAAAATCCATTATTAGTACGTATAAAACATTTTATGCAGTGTTAATATATACTATATATATACATTTATGTAGTATATATAAATATACATTTGGCACTATGTGAGATATATATATATATCCATATATACATACATACACTGTATGTACTAATAATGTATATATAGGTATATGGATTATATTATATATAAGAGCTAAATGTACTGTAGAAAATTATCATTTATGAAATAAATGAGCTGTAACAATCTTGAAAATCTAACAACACCGCTGCATTTTCGCGAGGATTAGGCATGCATCTTCCTACTCATTGATCTAAATTTTGCCTCCTTTTTTAACACTTCTTTGGAGTCATATCTCACTTAATAATTCTATGCCTTGCCATACGACGAAAATAGTACCAGAGCAAAGCTAACCACTAAATCGACATGTTGTAATACTGTGTAAATATTGTGTAGGCAAATATTTTTCTATATACGTGCTATACCTTTCCTACAGAAATTATTATCAATGTCAGACATATATTTAGAAATATATTTAGAGATGTTGGACAATTTCCTACAGGATGCCGCTCATTCTTGGCAGTACATACAGTTTCTAAAGAAAATCTAGGATGTATCAGAAGCTGTCTGATAAAATATTAGATCTTCTTTAATGCATTATGCACTGAAATCACTTTATCCTTACTTGACCTCCATATACTTCCACTGGACTACTAAATCATATTTTAATTCTTGGCTGTCAAAACTTGGCAAGACATGTACAAAAGTGAAAATGAGATTATTGTTAGAGCTGATAGCACACAAATCCAGAGTAAATGCATGCATTCCACATTCTTCTAAAGCGCAGTTGTCTTTCTGTCTGAAAAAATCTCTTTGTGCACGTTTTTGCATCTGCACACACGCAGGCACATACACACACAAACAAAGAACTTCTGACGACTGACAGGTAAAATATGACAGTAGCTAGTTCCTACTTTTTTTTTTTTACTATTTTTACAGTCTGCAGCAATGCTCAAAAGTATAAAAGTTCATAACCTATTTTACATAAGATTAATCAAGACCTAGCCCTACCAAAGATTTTATATATGTAATTTATTTAAAAAACGACAATATTAAAAATTACTGTTGGGGCAACCAGAAATACGTTCTGATATAAACTAATGTATGTTAAATTATATTTAAAAATTGCTGCAAATTCAAACATTTTTCACGACCATGGCCCAGTTCTCTTCTCATTATTGCCTACAGCCAAGACATCAGTGGTACATGTGGAAAAAATGTGACCCATAAGGAATGCAGCCTTCCCCTTTCCTGCCTGTTTTGTTTTGATCCTGACATTGAACTAGAGAACACGAGGGCATTTTGCAGCCTGGGAATTATTTTTCTTATATTTGTGAATGAAAATTATGTAGCATGGCTTAATGTCAGTGGAAAGTTATTTTGTTGTGGCTCCAGACTGCGTGCAGGTCCTGGGCAAATGAGCAATGCGTACAATAGCTAAAGAGTTTGATGCAGTCTGATATTTCCATTGAAGCAATTCAGTTTAAATAGCTATAGCTCTCTGTGCTACTGCAAGCTGTTTGTTCTCACCTTGTCTAAATCCATCCAGTAAGGGAACAGTTGAATCTGCTTATATTCAGGTGTACAACGTGGCCCTGGTGTCTCACTAATGCTGTATTACAGAATGCGTATTTTAGCAGAACCGTGCTTTATCTGCAGTAACTACTGCACCAAAGTTGTCTGGGCTTGTGCTTGTGTATCAGCCGAAACACAAAACCCCAGAGAGAATTCTCACCTGTCGCTGCAGCGGTCCCAGTGCCAAGGCTTCAAAAGTCAAGGCAAGGATATGCTTGAGTGCTAATTAATTCAACAAAGCCTGTCTGGTCTTGGGAAGTGACACTGTTTCCTTGCAACGTGCACCCAGCGGAGAGTATCATAGCACTCATGGAATGACAGCACTGCAGGGGTGCACAGTCAGGTAACACAGTGTGACTTCTTTCTGAGGGATCCAGCCCCAGCCCCCCCCCCCCAGCAAGAAGTGGCTAGCCTTACTTTTCTCATAGTCTGGCTGCTCTGTCTGTGCTAAACAATGCATCACCTCGAAAACTGTAATAACAGAAGGATTCCACTGGATAGAGATCTAGGCACAGGGTATATTGTTGTCACTCCGAAAACACAAATCAAATACATGATACTCGGTAGGGATGCTAAGGCCCATCGAGGTCAAACTTTACTATGAAGGAGAATCAAAGCAATAAACACCATAGATAAAACACACAGAAGAAAAGTCATACACGGGCAACCCAGAGACTGGAACTAACACTCAGACTGCCCCTTAGGAACGAGAAATTAGTGTTCACAACAACACTGAAGGCACAAGGGATAAAGTGTCCATATAACTAGCAAGAAACAGGTGAAACTAATTGAGACAAATCCAGTTGATATTCCAGTGAGGGGGAGTGTTGCCAACTGCATGTGGGAGAGACCGAGAGCATGATAAAAATATTATTAGTAATTATTAATAATTAAATATGATTAGTAGCCACCCCCAGATCAGCCCACTGTACAAGTACAGACGCTCCTCTACTCATGAACGAGATACGTTCTGAATGGCCGTTCGCAACTTGAAATGTTCGTAAATCGTTATTCACCATCATTTTAAGGACATACGCAAGTATTAAGAACTAGGATGCCGGGAGTACACATGCTGCGCAAATGCACAGCGGGAGTAGTGGCCAGAAGTCGTACTAGGCGGGATTGGAGCGCAGAAAAAAAAAATGATGTTGTGGACAGGAAACGGGAGCCCACTGAACACAATTTGGACTTAAAGATACTCTTTGTTCGTATGTCTGAAAGTTCGTAAGTTGAACGTTCATAAGTAGAGGAGCGTCTGTACACAATATTGTAGGTTGCACTCAGAACATTTTTATTTTAAAATGTTGCAGTGTCTTTCCATTTCATTTGATTTGTTCGAGATAATTTAGGGGTTTAAGTGGGGTAATTCAGGGGTCTAAGGATAAACTGCTTTATCCACTTAAATATATTACTGGATCACATCAGATGATCTCTCTACAATAGAGCACCTTTTTGTAGCAGAGATGTATCCAGTGTTTATTAAACTGGACCATCCACGATCTGCATTCATGCCAAGCAGTTCAAATTTGGAAGCAATTAAAATTGTAGTGTGTGATCTTCTGTTACCCTCAAATACAGAGAAGGGAATCTAGGCCAGTCATATAAGCCAGTATTATGAGGAGATAGAAAATGTTGATACAGCAGCACGTGAGCTCCATAGAAAATTGGCAGTCTAAATAACATTTTAAAGGCACCATTTTGAAGGAACTAGTGATGTTAATGTTCTACTTTAAAATTCATATGTATAAATGTCAGCCTAGAATATGTTATTTAATTCTGAACACTTTTCACTCACACCCTCGCTTGTCATTTCCAATATCTTTCTTAAGCCCTTCAGTCGTATGATATGAAGCTTTTCTACATCATATATGCTTTCTATAGGCCTAGCAGTAACAGCATATTGTTTCTACTTATATTAGCTCTGCTGCAAATGCTCAGGATTGGCCCAGCCTGAAGAAAGAAGGTGCCTTTGAACTTCAGGCATGTTAGCAAGCTAGAGGGCTTCACAAATGAAAGCACTACTTCCAGTTCTTCCCATACACACACACAGTAATGCCTATAATACTACAATAGGCCCGCTTTGAAATTAGCCGAAGTTGTTTCCAGACCAACTGGATTTAAAAAGGCAAACACTATAATCTCTTCAAAGTCAGCTACCTACAAACAACTCGTAAGTCGTAAGAAGCTTCGGCATCTTTAGTTTGCTATATTATTGTCAGCAAGACAATATATATTATAATACATTTCCCAAAACAAATAGCAATGGTTTCACTAAGCCCTTTCCGAATAGACAATGAGGCAGTTCCGGGAAGAAAATGGAACTAGTTATTATGATTAATTTGCCTTTGCAAAATTATCATGATTTTACTACAATTACATTATGACGTATCTAATATATCAGTTACATATTACAGTGAAGCCTTCAGTATTCAAGCATTATTTCACTGCATAAACATAATGAACATGATGTAACATCTATCGTTTTTATAATAATATTGTGAAACTATCTGGATTGTGAGAATGGGCAGGGAACTGGAGGCCAGAGGTGGAAAGTTCAGGTTCAGAAAAGTACAAATGCAGTTGGGTATAAAGGGTCACATTCACAGAGAACTCAAGTGGTTGGTTGAAACAGAATCTTTGTCTGGATTTCTTCTTTCTGACATTGAACGTTTTTTTTGCAGGGGGGGATATAGTATAGTTTCAGAGAAAATAGTTTTGGGTAGGAAAGGGATGTATAGCAGACGTGGAAAGATAAAAGCAAAAATTAATGCTACTCTTTTGGCAGTGAGTGAAATGGAATATCACACAGAGGGGTTTAGTAAGGGAAGGCTCAGGGTGGTGGGGAAACGGGCTAAGGAGCATGAGAGATGAGCTTGTAGCATGGTGAGGGCTGTAGATTCCTCCAGGGTACTAGAAGCAAAAATACCAGGATGAACCAATTTGTTAAGGCAATGTTTCCCGACCCAGTCCTCGGGGAACCCCGAAAAGTCCACGTTTTTGCTTCCTCCCAACTCCTAGCCAATCGGGAACATCGAATACCTGGAACAGTTGCACTGGCAGCTGAGAGGAAGCAAAAACGTGAACTGTCTGTGGTTTCGCAGGGACTGTGTTGGGAAACACTGTGTTAAGGCATTGGTGATGAAGTAAGACGTACTTTAAGCAATTAAGCAATTAAGCAATTGCAAAAAGCTGGAACACCTGACTCTACCTGTCAAAAGAGCCACCCCACAAATCAAGTGATATTTCTGTTTGTCTTGACCCTGCCAATAAGTTACTGATGGATATAGCTACATATATCACATGATAAATCTGAACGGATAAGCTTCAACATATTCTTTTGCAAAGTATTCTACATTCCATTTTCATCATATACATTATTGCTCAAATAAAAAGAAAGGAAAATTAAAGCATTGCTGATTTTTTTCCCCCAGCATAGCTGTACATAAATACCTCTTTATGCATTGTGATAAAGTACTTTAATAAGAGCTCTTTTTATTGCTACAGTAATTTAGGTAATCATTTCATTTATTTATTTGTTGTTTACTAGTGCAACACACAACACAGGAAAACAAATAGCAAAGAACAATATTTGACGTGAGGAAGGAAAAACAATAAAAAGGGAACACACACACACACACTCACACACACACACATACACAAAACAAAGTCTAATAATAAAGTCACCTTTAATTACTGTCCAAGCCAAATGTTTAGTCCTTCCGCCGGCCTTCTCTAGCAGTTCTGTTGCATAGGTAATCCTTTCTAAGAAGTATGCATCCTACTGCTGCCTATTCTAGAAGTTGATCCCGGCAACAAAAGCTTTTGTGTCTTGGTGCTCAGTTTTATTATAGTATATTCGATGTCAGTAGTACAAACTCTATTCTTATCTTGGAGATTTCAGATTATCATCATTCCATTTTAGAAAATGAAAAAAATGTTCATGCTGTAAAAATCCCTTTGTTCATCCATCCATCAATCCATCTTCCAAAAGCCATTTCTCATCATAATAATAAGATGTCTCTTTGGCAGATTTGGGTTGATTATGTAAAAAATAATATTTCTTATTCTTTTTACTGTCACTGGCTACATACCCAGTCCAGGAGTATGTCCTAATTTTTTTAAGATGAAATGTTCCAGCGATGAGCAAAACATCCATGGTTAGTAATCGATACTGACAAGCAGCAGACAGGCATGTTGTTAGTGAAATGCAATAAACTCACACTAGTGACAGAAGAGTTATCTGCTTTTAGGGAATCACCATAATTGCTTTAGCAACTGTGAAAATGGGACAGTTGTAATGAAAAACTGAGATTGACAGACAGACAGACAGACAGACAGGAAGACTGAGGCCCTGCACACACCCAGACCTTTGGCTTTATTTCCACCCTAGGCTCTGTGTATCAACTTTGCATGGTCTCCTGCACTCCTGAGGGTTTCCTCTAGTATCTAAGCACGATCCATACCTAGAGTTTAGGTGAACTGGTGTCTTTTAAAATACCAGGCGGTGAACTTCTTAATATGTCGCATGATCTGAAAAGCAAATGTGATAAATGCTTACGGGGCTAGCTTGGCTACTTCTTTATTAAACTAATTTTAAAATATTTAATAGATCAAATGGAGATGAAATATGTACCTTTAAAAAATTTAAAGTAATGAAGCGCATATTTTAGTGGAAACAAGAAGTGGACCCAAGGCAAAACAAAGTGTCAGGATCGGTGCTCGTCTGGCCCTATCACACCTGTCTTTTCAACATTTGGCCAGCAGGTGCCTCTGGCCATCCTGTTCCCTCCTCTGTCTTGTAGCCCCTCAGTACCTAGTATGTTTCCCTATACTGCAGTGTGACTTATTGGGTTAAGTGGTCAGCCATCATCCAGACTTCCTTTTGTTGGCCAGCCCCAACTATTTGTTCTTTTCTCTGTTTAACATTTGTATTCCCATTACAGTCTCTTGTGCTTGCTCCCTGCTCCCTGGTTGTATTATGCTCAGTTGCCCTTGTTTTAGTTTCCCTTGGTGTTTGAACCTGCTGTTTCCGTTAATTAACCTCACCTGCTCCTCATTGTCCCTGGTTCTTTATAGTCCACACCTGCCCTTTGTTACTCTTTGTTATTAGTGTATTTAAGTATCTGCCTTTGTCCTATTCCTCAGTCACTCATTGTAGATGTTACTTTGTGTCTGTACTGTAGCTATAGTTGTTTCCCAGACTAGCTCCCAGTTTTGCTCTGTTCCCTAATGATGCTACTTTCTGGTTAATTTTAGTCACTTCTTGTCTTCCTGATTTGTTATTGCCCCTCGTGATCCCTTTCTTCTCTGGTTCCCCCCGTTGTGTTGTTTTTGAGTTTATTAAAGTCTTCTGTTTGTTGTGAGCCACTCTGTGGTTTTGTCCATTTTTCCTTCGCCATGCCCCACCATAACACAAAGAGATGTCCTTCAAACTTATACATAATCCTTCATTCTGGATTTCATTCACTGTTATGGACTGGCACCCCACCCAGGGTGGACCCTGCCTTATGGACATGTATTGGATAAGCAGTTCTGTAAAATGGGTGTATCTAATGTATTTAATCTAATTGATGATCATCGTCAGCTACCCCTCCCATCCACATTAAATTATTTTTTGTTAAACTGTGTTCGTATACTGTCTTGATGCATGTGCCCATTAAGCATTTGGACATTTTGGACCTCAAGAGTCTACTGATGTGCATGGTTTTCAGTTAAATACTGGAATACCCACTGCCAATTTTGATCAGTATTATACATTTTTCATAAAACCTGACATCTTTTTTTCCCACTGAAATATTGTGATGCTTACACAATCAACTCAACATTCATCTGATATGAGTCTGTGAGCTAACACCAAATACAAATTTCACTGTACTTGGGATATGTGACAATAAAACATTGAATCCTTGAATCCACTCCATGAGTCACCACCTTATCTTTGTGAAGAGGTTTGTGCGTCTCCATGATCCTCGGAGCTATGTTGTCAGGGCTTATTGCCCCCGGTATGGTCTCCAATGGCAAATTGCTCCTTGGTGGTGGGCCAGACAGAAGTGTTATTCAAATGACCCCCATGAGGTAAAATATCAAGGATCAAGTAATCTTGTCTGGACTAGGGAGACTGAGGCCTTGCCCTAGAGCTAGGACTGGGGGGGTAACACACATGGGTGCACTTGATGGTTGGGCCATCCACCCATGGGGTTTGGCTGGGTAAAGCAAAAAAGAATTATATGGATCCCCCCCTAAAGTGCGCCCACCACCTGCAGGGGTCCAATGGGTGACAGTTGAAGGAAGGGGCCTTAGCAAATCAATCATCAGTTTTAGGAACATAAAGCGTAACCTCTCTGGTGGGAAAGGAGCTGGAGTTTATGCGGGAGGTGATGATATACAATGTAGATATAGTCGGACTCATCTTAACGTAACATGGGCTTTAGAACCAAACTCCAGTTGAGGGGCTGCACTGAGCAGGTGTGGGTCTGCTCATAGGTGCTTGATTCAGAGCCACAGAGCATCATTTCAGAGGATCTGGCCTTCTTGAAGACCTTGGGTGGGGTGCTGGAAGGCGCAGCCTCTGGGAACTGCATTATTCTACTGGGGGACCTTGACAGAGGTGAGCAATCCAATCCAATCCAGTCCAGTCCAGTCCAGTGCCTTTCACAACAGATTCGTCCCAAAGCACTTTACATGGATGTGTTGTGATACATTAAACATTATTAGAGAGGGTAATACAGAAATACCAGTAAAATCACAATAATGATTAGCAATGAGTAATACAGTAAAACCTGGAAGGGTGTGATTGGGAGGAACGACCTGCCCAATTTGAGTCTGAGCGGTGCTTTATTAATGGACTTTTGTGCTAGCCATAATTTGCCCATAACGAACACCACATATATGCATAAGGGTGTCCATAAGTGCATCTGACACCAAAATACCCTAGGCCATAGATCAATGATCAATCTTGTAGTTGTATCATCAGATGGGCAACTGTATGTCTTGTATAGTCAGGTGAAGAGAGGAGCTGAGCCAGTTGCTGGCTCAAGTAAGGAGTTTAAGTATCTTGCGGTCTTGTTTACATGTGAGGGAAGAATGGAGTTGGAGATTAACAGGTGTACTGGGGTAGTGTCAGCAGTTATGCAGACATTGTTCCAGTCTGTCATGATGTTGAGAGAGCTGAGCTGGCCAGCGAAGCTTTCGATTTACCAGCCAATCTATGTGCCTGCCACCACCTTTAGTCACAAGCTCTGGATAGTGACTGAAAGCATAACTTTACCACATAGACCCAGCTCACATACCACATAGAAGTAGCTGAGAACGATAGAACCAGCATATAAAATCATTCAACCTAGAATAAGTTAAGCAATCCCACCCCCTCGCCAAAAAACAGGTGTGTGGAATTTTAAGTACTCAGAAAGAAACAATGGTGATTAAACCTTCTCACTGTTTGTCTGTGCATGGTGTGACCAGTGCATTAAGACATTGATGCCTCTCCTTTGTCAAGGGTATGTACATTAAGATCTGTGAAGATACTTAAACACACACATAAATATGTGCTGAGACTTTTAAAAACGGTAAAGGCTTAACACAATCAAGACTGGGAAAGCAGGTGCCTCAAGAAATCTAATTAAATAGAAGGTGGATTTTATATGCAAGAAGAGAAAAATTAATTTGGTTTTATGGAAGAGAGACATCATGTGGATTTTTATTGAATTGCAATAAGTGTAAAATCCCTATAATTGTGTTTTTCCATTAAGGTGGCTGCAAGTCATTTTCTACAAGACTTACTTATGATGTAAGCATAACAATACATATTGGTATAATAACATTAAAGCACACTACCCACTGCAAATTCATATTAAATAATATATTTCTTTTCAATTTCTGCGGCTAATAGTAGTACTGTATTAGTGCATGAAATTTTATTCAATTCACTAGACTGATGTTCTGTATTGTTAGGCTTGTTATACAAGCGCTTTATAATTTTTCTGAGTCTAATTAAGCCCAGCATCCCTACCATTTAGCACCTCTAAATCAGCATGTTTATTCATTCATTCATTTACTGAAACCGTTTGTCCTATTTAGGAGGGCGGGCGGTCCAGAGCCTATCCCCGAGGCTATGGGCGCAAGGCAGGGAACAACCCAGGACAGGGCACCAACCCATTGCAGGGTACACTCACACACCATTCACTCACACACATGCACCTAGAGGCAATTTGGCAACTCTACTAAGCCTCAGCATGTTTTTGGATTGGGGAGGGGGGGAAACCGGAGTACCCGGAGGAAACCCCATGACAACACAGGGAGAACACCAAACTCCATATGCTGGGAACCCTGTCAGAGAATCCAGGTCCCAGAGGTGTACGGTGACAGTGTTAACCGCTGCACCACCATGCCACCACCGCATGTTTATTCTGTTTCCGTAAAATTTTTGAACAGATTACTATATGAGCACCCCCTACTGGCAAAACATTAATGGTAAGTACACTGTAACAAATATGGCAGTGTAGTAAGTAGTAGTCTTGCTTCTCCAGTTTTAGTGGTTGAGATCCCACCGCTACATATTCTTCCTTTGTTATGTGAATTTCCTCATGAGCAGGTAGGTGTGATTGTGTTTCTGAAATGCCCAAAGTGTGTATGCCCTGTGAGGGACTTCCATCTAAGGATCCACATGTTACACAAAATCCAGTAAAGAATTCTTACTTTCAGGGCTGGACTGGCCATCACATATATCAGCAATGTACCATGCCCCCCAGTCAGCAGCAACACTTACTGTAGACGAACCCACCCCCGTAAAATTTATCATGGGGCCATGGGGGACCCTGAAGTCCAGGCCTGAATTTTAATTCCAATCCTTTAATTTAAGTCCAATCCTACTTACATTTCCATGTAAAACAAATTTTTGATTTTGTCTTATTCATCTCTGACTGCAGTGTAACGGCATGTTTGATGACTTTGAAAAGGAAATGCCTCTTATTCTTACTCTTGGATTTGGTGTTGTTGCAGCCGCATCCGTCGTGGTTGTGTGCCAGCTGCCTGCAGCTCATCGCCGTCATTATGAAGCCATCCCCATAATCTCAGTTATCAATGGGTCTTTAATACTATCTTGAAATGTTTTCAACTTTTTTTGAGCAATAAGACTCAGACCCAAGGAAAGAGAGCTGGTTAAGTCACAAGAATATGTAATGAATTCCAAGAGCTTAAAAAAAGAACCATTAAGTTCTTGGCATATAACAGTAGTTAAAAAAAGTGAAAGTTTTAAAAAAAAAAAAACTCTGAACATACTCCACCAATTAAATCTTTTTAAGCTTACTTTACCTGATCTATTACATTTATTTCTTTTGCAGTCATCCAATGACAAGAATGACAGAAATTTTGGCTCAAACTCAAGCCTGCTGTGCTTAGTCTTCCAGAACGATCTGGGCCATGCAATTCCCCTACTCTCCATGTTCATATAGACAGCTCTCATGAATGGTAACTAGGATCTGCTGCCACTAAGCTCCTAGTCACACTGGAATAACAGCAGGGCCCAGGCCCGAACACTGATATTGGCGACTGAAACATGTTCAATTCTGAATCACTCAGAATTGATTCCTTAGCCAGGTTAGTTACTCAAGGATCTCCAGATTATCATGTATGTTCTGATTTTTATACGATTGATAAATATATAATCACACTTGAACTAGAACATTGTAACATAACCTGGATTGGAAATGTGGTGGAGCTAATGGCTTCACTTAGGACACACACACACAGGTTTGTAATTATATCTTTGTGGGGACTCTCCATTAATTTCTATAGGAAAAACTCTAATCCCAACATGACGACCTTAAGCTCAACCCAGTCCTAACCTTAACCAAAATACTAGACTTTTGGCATTTTAAGTATTTTGATTGCCTTAACAGATCTTTGTGTGGACTGGAAAATGGTCCTCACAATGTGAAAATGACAGGTTTTTATTACATTGTGGGGAACATTTGGTAGACACACACACACACACACTTAAGCACATGCAAATACAATGCTTGGCTGACTAATTTTAAGCATGAGAGTTCATTGTGCCTGTCACTCTTAGTGCACTATGAGCTATGTCACACATGTGGGGACTCCAGCACTTGACCCAGGCATTTAGCAGAACTGTGTCTGTAATAATCAACTTCTAGGAACAAGCTTGAACAATAATTTCACAACCCTCAATTTTAAATGAGAATGGGATTGATAGCACAGTCCAAAGAAAATATTGCAGCTAAAGGTAAGATTTGTTCAAGGCTATTCAACAGCTCATTCCAGGTTTAATGTGTTTTACAGCACAAGGCAAATTCTCAAATGCAAATTGTAGTTCACTTATAGTATATGTCCTCATTTCTCAACGTCCTGCTTGCACAAAACAATTGAGGTTATATTAAGTAAATGTATGCAGGTCTTTTATCTTCCACTGCTTTTGAATTTGTTATTCTGTGTTACAGTATGTTATCGTTCTAGGTGCAGTACTTAATCTGTTGTATTACAGTGTAAATAGTAAAAAAATAATTTTAGACAGCCATAACGTGCATGCAGGCATACAGCATATTGTAGTTGGAGTAATTAGCCTCAGTTGAATCTTTCCTTTTTTCTCTTGCCTATCTATGCATTGAAGATCGAAAAGTGCAAATGTTTCCTCCTTAGAGACAGTTGTGTGTTCAGGGCCAACAGAGAGAAAGACACAGACCCTGGTGCCCCCTACAGTGAGGTTTAAACTCGTCTCATGGTTTCGGCAGTGATTCAATAAGAAACGGGCTGTTAAAAGAAAAAGAAAACACCACAAATGGTGTTGTTGACTAAATAAATGCGTTTGGGAGAGGGATTCGCACAAGAGATATTTATAGCACATAATATGTCCCTGGAGAGTAAAATGAAAAATGTTAGCACACTGCTGCTCTGTCATGTTGTGTAAGGATAAGAGCTAACAGGAATATATCAATGTTTTAAAATAACTAAAGGCAAATCAAATAGTATTTTGAGTAGGAACTAAAAAGCCATTTAGGGCTAGGAGGACCTGTTAGGCTGTTACCATTCGGGGAAGTCGCACACAACAATAATAGTGTCCCTGGTCTTAATCGGTCTTGACCTGCTAACCCACGCAATACTCAGTAACCTTCACCAGGTCTCATGGAACAGATGGCTGCGTTAAACTTTCTATTTTCAGAGTGTTACTACGTGGTCAAGCACATTGACGAGAGCACTGCAGACCATCAGCACATTACACTCAGGGCCATCACTCTTTCATCACTTGTAATATTAACTCTAAATTCAGGGTCACTGTAAGTGAATTGTACAGATACATACAAATACTGCACAGGTTACTCTTAGTGGTTGTATGCTTATTTGGCTCTGATTTTCCTTCTAATCATGACACCCAAGCCACAATGCTAGAATACATGTATACGCACAACCATGAAATAAACAGCAATAAAATATATTATTCATTTATCCATGGTCACGTACTTCTTAACCGCTTAACCAATTGGACACTAGCAGAGCATGAAAACACTGAACAGAGTGGGATACGTTTAACACTGGACTATAATGCATAAACGGGTATTCCTGGCACTGATTCAAGTTTCTCACCTGGAGAATAATGCCTGAACAAATTTCTGTATTTTAGAATGAATTGATGTTTTAATTTTCAATCTTTAAGTCTTAAAGGACTGCAGGAAATAAAGTTGTGCTGATTGCTTCCAAGCAGCAGGGGACTGATGTCGTATCACGAGGCTGTTATTTCAATAAGCAAACAGCGGCTGCATTTCATCTGTTCACCGTGTGCCTGCTCTATCAAGTGCTGGCTGCTCCGGCTCAGATCTGCTTTTATCTACCTCTACCTGTCATCTTCCTCTTTTTCACTCCCAGCTCTTGCTGAGATACAGGTGAGGAGCTGAGAACTCCCACTGTGCATACTATGTGAAACGCTCTGTATAATTGGTATAAAACAGAAATTTATTCTAAAATTTCCGAACATTAAAAACATAAAAGGATTAACTCTACTTTGAATAATAAAATTGTCGCAGTTTTCTAGTCAAAAGTGATTTTTTTTTTTTACACTTAAATTATCTTACACTTAAAAGTTCGTGCCATGGTTGGGATGACAGAAACACACAGACGCTCACCCATGGAAACAGAAATCCAGCAATATTTTACTTACTCTCAGAACCTAGAACTCACTGATGTAGGGCATGCTGAAGAGTATCGCCAAAAAAAGAAACAATCTCCAAGGGAGGCAGGGATTGGGACACAGGAAAAAAAGCGCCTATGATTCCCACCATCTTACCTGCTCCTGTGCCTATGATTCCCACCATCTTACCTGCTCCTGCGCCTATGATTCCCACCATCTTACCTGCTCCTGAAAAGATCTCCTATGAAGTTCCAATCAAGCTATATGATAAAAATAACTCCCACTTGTATACCCTGCTAACTGGATTGACACGGTGTTATCCCTGATTTCCCATAATATAGACCACTGCTGATTAAGTCCTGTGTCCTGTAAACTTCCGTGCCCCATACATAGTTATTTTCTAGTCCAGACTTTCTCTGGTTGGAATGAGAAGTCTTTCCTCCTCTCATCTGTTTCTCTTTCCGACACAATCGTTTGAGTGGCAATGGGTCATCCTAACTCTTTGACCTTTTCTGAACATGTCACAAGTTTTGTATTCTAAACTCCCAGTTTGGTACTCCCAGTTACATAGAGACAGAGGACCTTGGAATGGCATCAGGCTCAAGGCAGAATTTACACAAACTAGTGATTCTCCTTAGTTGTTTAAGCGTGATGAATAAAACATGATACAGTTCCTCAGGAATGAATGTCACTCACATGTCATACACATGTGACATTTATACAATACGACATGTAATGTATCATTCTGTGAAAGAAGTATTACAATACGGTATTGCTTTACACATTTTTTCTCCTGAACAACAACATTTTAGTTAACGTTATATAGAATATAAATAAACAGTCTACGCACGGCTTGGCTGTGTTTGTAAATAGCCGAGGAAGACTAATGGCAAGCTGAATTACATAGAATGACTCATTGTTTTATAACCGCGTCTGTATCCATGTTCACGCACTGTTTAGATTCCAAGGATTTTAAGTAATTTTTTTTCACTACAACGCCTTGTTTTCATTCACTGAGCTGTCCACAGGCAATGCATTAGAAATGTGCTAGTTGCCTCAGCAGAACAGCACAGTGGTTCCTGCTGTTCCTTGCAAGTCCAAGTGAGCCAGTGCAGCTGTGTTAGAAATGAAGACTGTATGAGAATGTGGAGCGCTGGAAATGATGTAACTCAATTACAATCCGGAATTCGTCTCTTAAAAAATACTAATCCATTCATATAAAACCTCATATCATTTTAAAACTGGGTAAAAATTAAAAAAAAACTTTAAATTCCTCTCAAATATACCAGTGATATTTATATAGGTGACAGGTTTTCATCTCAGGGGTCTCACGTATTACCTGGCTGTAATGTACATTACAAAATTTACTTGAGTATTTGAGAAATACTCTCTGACCCACAACATATGATTAGCTTCCTTTAGATTTCCTCTTCCGGTATGACTTCCACACAGCAACAAATCTACGACTACGGGCCCTTAATCGAACATCACAGATAATATATAACTATAATACCAGTCGGGGTGAATCCCACTGTACAGGGATGCTCGTGTGTCTGACAGTTTCTTTAGGTGGTCTTGTCGTGGAATAACTCTAAGGCTGCGATCAAGTTGCTTGTGCTGTTGCAATTTTGTGTTTGCTGTTTCCACAGTAGAAAGATGAATATATGTTTCTTATCAGGCCTATAAAAGTGCAGTGCTCTGAATTACTTATATAGATTAAATTAAAAATGTTAGTTGAAACCCGAATGATTAACTATGTTGTATTAACATTTAGCGATATTTCTGTATATATGTTGCATTGAGTGCTTTAATTTCGGAAGTATTTTGTACTGAGGCATTTAAAAATGCATGTATACATAAATTTTGTGACGGTGTATCACAAAGAAACTACTGTGCATCTGAGCGCTACTATATTCAATGCTGCATATTAGTACTGTTGCATTTGTGTGCCGCTGTGTTTGCCATTCATGGGAAACATCTCATCTGCTGACGTTTTGTTGACATTGTGTGTGTGCTTGGCCTCGTTGCCATGACACTGACAGCATCATTAGTGGCACATTCGAACAAATTAGGGAGGAAGTTATCATTTACATGGACATGAAATGTCAGGATACTCATTACTAACACCGTGTAAAACCTGAAAGGCTATTAGTCAAAGCAGCAATAAAAAATTAAATGCTGCTGGTGCCAAATGTACCTCTCAGTAAATTCAATTTAGTGCAATGTAGATGCACATCAACAAAATTAAACAACATAGGTTTGTCATAATATAAATATGAAAGTAAGTGATAGAATTGTTTTGTTTTGTGAAACACAAGTTTTTGACTTTACAACTTAAGTATAGCTTAACATGTTTCACATAGTTCTGTACTTCCTCAGCCCATTTAAAAGCTACTTAAAAAGTAACTGCAGAGTTTAAGATATATGAATAAATAAATGAAAAAGATTATATCCGTTTAAAAGTTAAAATGCTTAAGTTCCAATAGTTAATTCATATCGATTTTTAACCTTAACGTGCAATATATTTTGAACACAAAATATAAAAAAAACATTAATATTTGACAACTGAAATGTTTTGGCATATTACATTTTTATTACTGCCAGTTTCCCTAAAACCTGTCAATCTGATTTACGCAATTAGCTAACATATTCTATGCTGTAATACTCCTCATGCATTTAACACATGACACTTTGAACAACGTAGCAGCCTGCTCAATAGCACCAACCCAATTCACCCTTAGCGATTAAATATATGTTAATATTAAAAAAATGATTATCTTGTGCTGACAGATATATCTTTCACGATGTGTTCACTAAAACCATCTGTTCATAACTGCTTATATTCATAACCGCTCAAACACAATGCTGCTCCTTGTCCTCACTGTATGATTCAGTATTTACTCAGATTGTGTTGACTTTGAACCTGCCCTAAGAGCCTCTTCCAGTTATTCACCAATGTACAGTTCACTGATTGTCTTCCAAAAGAAAGAGAACATGTACTGAGACTTGCAGATGCTTCAGATTGGTATCACATGAAAGTTAGTGTTGTGTGCCAATAAAATGGCACCATAAATGCACCACAGCTTCACAATTTCAGAGGAGCTGAGCAAGATCTTTCCGAGGAATAACAAGACATGCACCAAAGGTACAGTTACCGAGTTTGTGTTTATTACTTTACCACTTTTAAGTACTCCAGTATATGCCAAAAGTATATGCCATTTGGGCATTTTGTTGTAGGCTGTCTTTACTTACTGTCTTTGTTTGCATGGAAAGACTATTGTAAGACTGGGACTGATTTTCATGGGTTTAATCTCGCAGATGTGTTTCGCCGCCACTTCGTCATCCAATTCCTCAAAAGAAGCATAATGAAATGTCGTTTTTGTACTGTAAATTTGCTTTGATAGGAAATTATCAGATTAATCAATGAGAAGACAAATTAGTGAATATGGGATGAGTTAATTAGATAACGAAGTTTAAAGAAATGCTTTAATGGACAAGTTAAATTAAATATTTATCTGTGAATAAAAATCATACTGACTATACTATATTGAACGTGTCTATAATGTCTTTGGTCAGAAACTGATTTTAAAAAAGTTTAGACCGTACATGGACCAATGAATAGTCAGGTTAATTCTCTGGAGTTGATTGGACCAATCTGGAGTTCAATGGAGTTGCATGGGCCAATTAATATGGGCCAGATTATTCTAGTTCATGGTGGCTTATACACATTCTTTATATTAAACATATGAAGGAAAGCACATACTTGACATAATTAAATTCAGAGGCAACCTCCAAATATGACGAATCAGAATTTACCCACTTTTCCTCAGATTTACGTTTTTTTCTGCGTTATCGGTCCAAGTTCAATTCTTGTGTCTCAATCTGCTTGACGCCGATTTAATGCTCATGTGCTTGTGCCAGTGAGTACATGTGCACAGGGCTTTGTATGTGATTTACATCTGCTGGTTTGATACCTGGTGGAAGTTCATTTGTCCAGCTGTCTGTAGTATTACTTTGAAAACTGCACTATTGTTATTTTATTAAATATTTATTATATATTTGCTGTCTGCGGGATTTGTAGGCATGTCTATCAGCTGTACACTCTGACTTATTGCTATAAGCAATATAATATTTTATAAGTGCTGTCATATTTATCTGTGTAGTAAATGTATATTTTTTCAGAAAAACACGATTTTATTATATAACGTAAGTGAATCAACACAATAAAATAAGAAGAATTCCTTATTCTCTAAAAAGTTATTGATATCTTGCTGGATAGCTAGATGAACATCACTTTGGTTTCCAAATCTCTCCTCAGGGGCACCACAGCCATCTCATGCATTCAATAAATTTCACCACCAGCTTACTTAAATAGCTTAATTAATTAAAGAACTTGATTCAAACATGGTATGCTAGTGGCTGAGTCTACAAACACACCGGTGCATGTTTTGGCAAGTTACTAAAAATACTGAGGTCAATTTCAGTTGTGAAACTGCAAAGCTAAATCACTTTGAGAGACATGCAATAATTGTACAACACAACAACTGTAACCAAAGCCCCAGTAGGAGGCTTCATAACAGTACAAACGTACGTGTAGTGAAACAGCAGGAGGTCGCAAATAGATCTGGTTTTAGTGACAGTCAAATATGATGGCAAACACACACACACACACGTGAACAGCTAGAAAACGAGAACGTGAAGATGCCCAGTGTATCCCGCTACTGCAGTTGGGTCACATGTGCCTTTTTTAAGAAAGGCTGCCTTTGTTGACCTAAAGCTAGGCGCCCTATTCTGAGTACGCAAATAGTCCAGCACCTGCTGTCTCAATATGCCTGCCATCAGGAGAGAATTTCACTTTTCCGGATCTCTCCGGCATTCTGAAGGGATCAAGTTATTTTTCGACATGTTTTTGTTGAAGTATGCAGCATCTCATGGTTAAGCCATACCGTGTGGTTTAGTCCTCACATGGGCGTGTAAAGGGCTGTTAGCATTAGCGTTAGCATTAGCTTAACCTATTCGTGATGTCAGGACTTTGGCATTTATATTATTTTACGCAAACATTATGTAGAGATTGTCCTTCGATATAAGATAAGGTAACGAACTTTTTTAATCCCATAAAGTGAAATTTTGGATATATTTAATGTCAAGAGATTTTTTACATGCTTTTGAAAGACTGAATTTTACTTTAGGTCAATATAGAGTAGCATAATGTTGTGTTGTTTTGCTTGAGGCAAGAATAATAAATTTCAATATTTCAATAGTCCGTCATTACATGATAAATGACATGACAGATTGGAAATTTGTAGGTATTCATCAGTAAAACAAAATCTTACAAATGGGTTTTTACCATGGTGATTTGTAATAACAACCTTGATTCTGTGTTATGATGTCCATTCATGGTATGGAAAGCTCAAGGAACAACAGTAAGTGTCTATATTGTATATTTAATCCCTTTTCAGAAACTATGAAATAAAAGGCATTTTTTTTAAATTAGAAATATTATCTGCAGTGAACTAGGTAAAGCTTTATTGACCCAATATGAGAGGTACAACTCCAAAATATGTGCCCCCTACTTCCCTGTGGGTGTCCTCTATGTTAGGTTAGCTAGGTTAGCTATGTTAGGTTAACTAGCGTCTCTAAATTGCCCATTGTGTGTGCCATGCAATGACCCGATGTCCTGCCCAGGATGTACCCCTGCCATGTGCCCCAATGTTGCTTCAGGCTCCCTTGTGACCCTGTGCTAGATAACTGCTTGGAAGAGGGTATACTGTAAATATGCACATAATTTGTAAATTATTTTAAAATATTTAACCCTAATGCTCTTATCATAAATGTATTCAACATGAAACTTTTTTATTAATATTTTTTTACAAAAAGACTTCTCCATAATTTTCATATTTTAAAACTTGAAGTTATGACACCTTGAAAAAGCTATTACAAGTTTCTGTATACAAACTGTCCCACACATAATTAATATGCATGGAAAAAATGGAAAATGTGGTATTGCATAAATATTAAAATCCTTTGTTGCTGCAAACCTAAATTAATTATGAATCAGAATTATGTCTTGACAATAAACAAAAACTTCCCATCTAAAGTTTCTTGATCTGGAGTATTCAGAATAAGTCAGGGATTAAATTGAAGAGCAGATGTTGGTAGCACTTTCAGTACATCTGAATCTGAGATTACTTCTCTGTTAATTACGAAATAAAAAAAAAACATTCGAAATCGGAAGTGGGAGTGCATCATGTCAATGGAATAGCTACGCAAAGACAAACCAGGTTTGATATGCTCTTTTGAAACCAGGGCCAAGTTTGAAAGAGTTACGCTGCTCATTGGCTGATGTGCAAGAAATGACAAAACAGAAAGAAATATCTGAAAATGAGTCATTAGCATCCTCATCATTCCACATGATTAAAAGGTTTGACAAGAATAATGTCGGGAAGAAAATATTGCATTACTCATTTAACAACGGAATGGATGCTGCTCGCAGCCATAGCTTATGAGGAGTAAATAAATGGTTCTGGATAAAACCACAATTCAGGAAGATAATGAAGAGGTGAATAGAATACCAGCACTGTATTCATCTCTGTGGGGGAATTGGGTACTTAATGCATGTCCCATCTCACTCCCCATGAGAGGTACAGATACGTGGGCCTCCCAATGGTTTTTCATTACATCTGAGCAATAGCATGTGAAATAATAAAATTCTCATTAGTGTAATGCACCATTAGAGAACAATTATATTTGCTTGGTTAATGGTGGTAAGTCAAACACTAAAGTTTTGGCAGTAAGTCAAGAACTATAGTAAATGTCTATGGAAAAAAAAGTTACAAAACATAGGTGGAAACTTGAGATCATAAGGAAAATTTAACAGAACACAAGAATCATTTACGAAATGTAATTCCTGGTAATGAAGTTACACACGGTAAATGGATGAACTATGTCAGGGTTATCAGCTAAAGTGTTCCAAATTCCAAAGGCATTTGAAATATCTCACAGAATGCTCCTTATAAACCATTAGCACTGCACATTTGTCTCCCAAACCGTACTTATTTCCTTCAGGTTCTTGCAGGTTGTTACAATCAACAGAATGATGCATTAAGTTAAGTGTATATTTTAAACAACTTTTACACATAGAGTGAAATAATACCTTTCAATGTTTGCAGCTTTAAATCCAACATTTAATTTAAGATTCTTGATATAACTGAGAGCAGTATGATATTAAAAGTTCCGGCAACCCATTCCACCACATAACTGGTTTTGACTCTGCTGTTTATTCATTTAACAACAGCAGTAATGTCCTTTGATATGCAATTATGTCCTTTACCTTCTGTGATGTCATTAGTGGTACAATATCATGCAAAATTAGGCATGTAATCTACTGCTAAATGAGAGAGGTAAGTTGAGGCCATGTAGTTAATGAACACAGTGATGCTAATGAGACACAGTGGACATAGTAATGAATTTAGGCACCAACAGACATGGCAGTTTTCTTTGCTAAATATAAGCTGAAGGGCACCATTACAAACTTTATATTATATTTTAATAAAACATCATGGAAGGAACTGTATGGGATGAAACAGGAACTGTATGGGATAAATCAGGAACTATATGTGATGAAACAAGAACTGTATGGGATGAAACAGGAACCGTATGGAATGAAACAGGAACCGTATGGGATGAAACAGGAATTGTATGGGATGAAACAGGAACCGTATGGGATGAAACAGGAATTGTATGGGATGAAACAGGAACCGTATGGGATGAAACAGGAACCGTATGGGATGAAACAGGAATTGTATGGGATGAAACAGGAACCGTATGGAATGAAACAGGAACTGTATGGGATGAAACAGGCAAACTTACCGTAGTCCTCTTCCTATATTGAGTATCATTCGTACCCAACATCCATTTCCCCATTCTCCATTCATATACATATCTGAGATTAATTTTGCTCTTTTACTGGTATACTGTCACATGAATATATGGGTGCAC
The DNA here is from genome assembly GCA_026777985.1 of Mormyrops attenuatus. NCBI lineage: Eukaryota > Metazoa > Chordata > Actinopteri > Osteoglossiformes > Mormyridae > Mormyrops > Mormyrops attenuatus. The sequence goes on along the minus strand of JAODKC010000036.1, from coordinate 8,224,764 downwards.
ATTAAAAAAATACTAGATGCTTTTATTAGAGTTTTTAACTGTGCAAGAATTCACATATTTTGTACAATAATTCATTTAGAAAGAAATTGTATCTTCTTTACCAAAATAATAAGTGGTGGGGGGGGGGGGCGCCGGGGCCCCGGGGGGGGGGGGGGGGGGGGGGGGGGGGGGGGGGGGGGGGGGGGGGGGGG
>JAODKC010000036.1:8206340-8224473 GCA_026777985.1 Mormyrops attenuatus | reverse complement strand
CACCCCACCCCATAAAAACTGGATGAGGAAGAAAATTAGAAATATAAAATTAAAGAAGTTAGTGTAATAGGATAATGTTAAAATATGAGAGAAGAGATGGCGTCAGGTTCACTAAAAAAGTAGAAAATAGTTTTTTATATAATAAGGATAACTCATGTATTAGAAGGCGATGAGAAATAAGAGAGGCTGTTCAGCAGTCTGCCTCAATCATCAAGGTCAATTCCTAATGAGAAGTTACCACCATAGCAACCGTGTTATCATGGCTTTGTGCCTCTATGTGTCAGACACCAGACAATTTATTTTAATGAGTGACATTAACACAGTTACATATGATGTTGGAGGAGTAGGAAAGTTGATGAGAAAAAATATAGAAAATGCAGAAGGTAAGGAGATCTTGGATTCACTCCATTCAGAGTTTCACGGTGTGTGCATCAGGGAGGGAGCAGAGATTGTCTAGGGTTAGGATTGTAAAGGTTGATCCATCTTTCTTTGAGTACGAGGTGCAGAAAGCAGTGGAGTGCAGAACAGGCTGATATGAAGCCTGCCTTCTTGACAGCTGGTTGGCAGTTCCAGAGCCCATTTTGATGAAGCAAGAAGAGAGGGTAGGGGATTGGGATTTGGATGGATCAGTTTACCATTACAGTAGAAACAAGGGGGTTCGATCAACACCAGTGACTCTACTGCCTTCTGGACCAGGAATATCAGATTAGAACAGTGGGCCTGTGGATGATGGCGGAATAAAACGTGTCAAGCGCAGCTGTATGGCTAATTAGGCTGCTGAGGTCTTGTACTATAGTTTGCTTTGTCGGGACAATCTCAGAATATTTCTCCTATGTGCTTGATCAGCCCTCCCTCGCTCTCTTGGGGCAGACAGGCGACAAGGTTGCTACTATAGATGTGAGCAACAGATAAACTGCTAGCAAATTTTTTCACTGCTGAGCAGAAAAGACCCAACAAGCTGCTGTTGACGTGCCTTAATGCTGAATTGCACAGCTGAAATACCATAAAACGGCAAACATAAATCAGGCATCTCGCTGGCAAAACATTACCCAAAATGTTATCACCTCTTATCCAACCACCATTTGGCCCCCGAACAAGGGCCTTAACCCCAAGCTGGTCTGGAGGCTCTGGACAAATGACCTGATATATGGCCTATATCTGTTCACTTTAGTTGCATGCTAATATAAAATACTCTGTAATAATAAATGCTGTTGAATGAACAGGTATACTTAACACATTTTTTAACGCGTTAAATTCTATCCTGGCATGATATAAATCAATAACACATAAAATGTGCAACATGATAATTCCATAAAGAAGTTTGATTGAAAGGCATTTTTGTTTGTATGCTCTAGCTTAGAGTTCAAAGCAAAACATGGTTTATTTATACGGCTTATTTACCATACATGATGATGACCTTGAAACCCTTTGCCTAAAACTAATTGCTGAAATGTTGCAAGGGATCTATGTTGTCCCAGTCTTAGTGCTGTCAGCTAATTATCATTCCACTACCACTGCCACTTTGGAATATAAATATTAAATAACAAATGAGCAGCCCGAAAATTTGGGACCAATTAGGAAGGCATGACGCATGCTAGGCTTGTGATCTGAAGATTGTTCCTCGTTCATCTTCTGTCACCTCCTTTAACGGAATTTCGCCATGCAAAATAGGAGCCGTGTGATTCCTTTCTTTTCAGAGGGACCGTGGCGGCAGGGTGCTGGGATCACAGCTTGAGTGTGAGTACACAGATAACTGAGCTCTCTCCCCCAGGTCTTTTCAGCCATCCTCTCAGACGACTTCTGTGAGTGGGCAGAGCACTAAAGTCTCCCGGAGAATGTTCCTGTGGGCGGGGGGCAAAGGAGCCCAGGGACCAGACCAAGTAAGAAGGTAGAGAGCAACTTTAAGATAAAATAAGCCCAATTTAATTACCGAAAAAGTGTTGTCCTGTAGATTTCAATGTTGTTGACCGATTAGGTTGTTACACTGTAATTTTTAAGAAAAGGCATTAATTATTTTTCCATTTCAAATTGACGAATGTATATATGTATTATATTAAAAGTATTGCATGCAAATGTAAAAATACTGTTTATAAGTACAGCAAAACATACACACAACACAAATGAATTACAGAACCCAAAGAGATAGGCTGTGAAATTCATATAAAATTAGCGTCACTTAAAATTTAAATTAATTACTCAATTCCTCTTTTTACCTTTAGGTTTTCATAAAGCTAAAAAAATCTATTATGTGTTTCATGCATCAGGACAATATACCAGAAAATCTGGGAGTACGACACTCTGGACAAGAAGAAAACTGTGACTGCTCTTAAGGCTGGAGAGGACAGGGCTACTCTCTTAGGCCTCGTCATGATCCTCTGTTCCATCATGATCTATTTCATTCTGGGCATTACAATAGTGCGCTCCTATTCAGACAGGTAGAGTGACTGATACTGTATCATTGTGTGCATGTGTGTGTCTACTGATCCAGTTTTTCCTCTTGGCAATGTTTTGTCTACAAAATATATAAGCAGAAATCCACCAAATACACCATATTTTTTCTCCTCGATTATGTTCAGCGTGTGGACAGAGGAATCCAGCTGCAGTGTGATCAATTCTACTATCATAGGAGAGATCAACTGTACTTACAGCTGTGGCTCTGACTGCCGGAAAACGTCTAAGTATCCCTGCCTGCAAGTGTTTGTCAGTCTGAATACATCTGGGAAGACTGTGCGTCTGTTGCTCAACGAGGAGATGCACAATATGAACCCAGATGTAAGTCCGGAGAAGAATGCAATACTATTTCATATTCAAGGTGCAAAAGGCATTATGAACCATACATTTGTACAGTACTTATTAAGTACTGTCCGATTCATGATCAGTATCACTACTTTTAATTCAATTGCTTTAAGTATACAAATTTAAAATATATACAACCTGCAACTCTGTATTGAAAAAGTCATTAGAAGATGGGTGGGTGTATGAAAAAGATTGACACATAGTTTTGAATACTAGTTGTCAAAACTAATATTCAAAAAGTTGCCCATGTTAGGAAATTGACAAATATTATTTGCACCAATGTTTCCTGTGTTAATTGGAAATTGCCAACTGAATATGAGAAACGTTATAGTAATACAAACTATATAAACTGTGTATGTACACCTGAAAAAAATATATTAATTACAGATCACTCATCATTTTGAATTATTGTCAACATAAAACCTCAAATATACTTTTCTGTTACAGTGTTTCTATGTGCCAAAATGTCAAAAGGATCTTGTGACGATGCATACAGTAATTATAAACATTATTGGTCACCTACGATTGCATCCTCAATTCCACTGCTATTACGACCCAGCTGAACGTCAGGACAGCGTTCTACTAACGCAGCTGTACAGCCGTACTGCAGTTTTACAGTCCCTTTTTTGGCCCACGATTATTTTCTTTGGAGGTACCATCATCATTGCAATGGTCAAGCTTACGCAATACCTGTCCATACTCTGTGAAAAGATCAACAAAATGAAAGGCTGAAATGGCTACAGAAGTTGCATCAGAAGCTGTAGAAGATGAGCAGTAAAACTTTTTGGTTGGTTATTTTGAAGAGCTGAATAAATACATTTTTATTTATATGCTTATTTTTATGCATTTTCTATGGCAATCAAAGATGAAGAAGAGCAGACCTGTTTTATATTGAAAATCCTCTTTATGGTGTATATCCAGCAAAATCACATGGGTGCTGTATGAAGAACAAAAGCTATGTGACCTGCCCTTGTAAGTGACAGTAATTTATTTATGTTTGACACACAGATTTATTCAAGGAGGAACGATAAGAACTTCAAAGCAAAGTATGTCAAACTTTTTCCATACAACCAGTAGTTAGGAAAAGGATAAGAGTCATTTTCTATTTTGTGCTTTGGCAAGAACTTTTGTATTACTTTTGTATTACCTCAAGGACTGGAAATGATTAATTCCAGGTATATATTATGGTTTAACATAAACTCCAATGATGCATTTAAGTTGGTCTAAAATATTGAGATACAGTATTATAACACAATGTAACCAAATGCATTTTGGGTACATTTGCAGTTACAGTATATGGTGTGAGGAGCCTGAATTCTTGTGCTTTCCGACTCACCCTAATTTAATTGTGATATTCTTTTCTATGACAATTCACAGATATGCTATCTATATTTTTGACAAACATGAATTCAAGATTTTCAGTGTTAATCTCTTACATGCATTTGATTTAAACATCACACATCTCCTCATGAGTAAACAATCGACCACAGCAGTTATTGTAATGTGTATGTAGTTTTGGTTGTGCTTTAGGACCTAATTATGTAACTTCAGCCGAGGTTTTGATTCCATATTTTGTTACGAATAATTGATTGCTTATTACTTATTAATTTATGGTTACATGTAGGCAGATAAAAAGGTCAAAGTTACAGTTGATGCTTAAATTCAAGTTATCGCTATGATTGTAAAGATAACGAACTACTATTGCTATAATCGATATAAAGTTTAAGCCAATACATTTTCTGCGATGTAGTCATTCGCGATGCTTCCATATGTTTTAACCTTTAAATGGGCACGGAAATGACTCTAATTAAGTTGCAGTCAGTTGTGGTAAATCTGAAACCATGAACCAGTTCTTTGATCGTCTATGTTTCCACCACTGAGTCCTGCATATGCTTTGATAATAGCTGCCTTTTATATTTTCTGGTTTTAAAAATGAATAATTTAACAAAGCATGAATGTAGAACAGGGAACAGCACTGAAAGTGATTCTTAAATGGATGGTGATTTCCAAAGAAATTGTGAATGATTACAAACATTGTATTAATGCATCTTGGCAAAATGTAAATCAATGTAAATATCCATTTTCACTCCAGTTTGTATGCTATGGTATTATACACAAGCCACATTCTCACAACTTAAATTACAGCAAATAGCTTGTCTGTAAGCTAAGATTTATGTACTTTTATCTCCTTTTATACTTTTGTGCAAAATATAATTTATATGAGGTGACTAATAAATATGTTTCTAATAAAATGTTGGCAGTGTTTTTATATGGTTCGCAGCAAGCATATATTAATAAAATAAAATAAATCAGTTTCAATATATTCTGTAATGCATTCTTCATTAAAATAACAAATGAACAAGCAATCCCCTATCTGTTGCTTGCAATAGGAAATCATTATACCATTTCCATTGAATTTAAATGACTGAATACAGAGCCTTTCCTAAAATTGTGACCATAAATTGCTTGCTAATTTAGCAAAAAGTCTGAGCCATAATAATAGCTAAATGGCCAGAGATGGAAAGTTCAGGTTCGGAAAGTAAAAATCCAGACCAAGATTTCGTTTCAACCAACCAGTTGAGTATATAAGGAGTCACAGTCACAGAGACTCAACTGGTTGGTTGAAACAAAATCTGGTCTGGATTTTTACTTTCTGAACCTGTATTTTCCACCTCTGTAAATGGCAGACTGGCTCAATTAAGACCTCTGAAAATGATAGCTCATTTAAACAAAGCCAGATGATAAAGAACTCCAACTAATGATCCTTAGGTGGTTGGGGGTTAAGGTCAGCCCTCTGGTAGGTCAATCAATAATATTGCTTTTGAAGGTTAATGAATGAGTGAGGGGAAAATTGTGACAAAAAGACAAAAATGGTAGACAGATTGTCTTTAGTAGTATATTGGGATTCAGCAGTACACTGGTCAACAGAGACTCTGCCCTGCATATAACATTCAGATGAATTGGAACCTGACCACGGAATGTCATTTTTAATAAATCACATCACTTATGGCCTTGCTTTTCTACGTTCACAAAGTATGCTTGATTTTATTATTCAGGGACAACCCTGGGGATTTTGGCACCTTAGATGAGATTAAACTGAGGAAAATTATACTGTGATAATTATCGTAATCGTTTTATCGCCTGGCCCTACTTGTGTGTCTAATTAAGATTTATTCAAACCTTTCCAGCAACTCAATTTGTTGTTATATAATTTGCACAATTATGCCACTGCCTGCAATTGGGCCTCTGAAATGTTCTAGCCATTTAAACAGCTTCCTTTAGCTTAGCTTAAAATATAGCAGTCAGGTTTTCCATTCCCAAATAAGAAGTCACATTTGTAGGCTAACATAACTGTCATGGACCAACCCTGGGGATCCCCAAGTGACGTGTGAAGGACCACACCCACGGGGAGACCCCGACGAAGATGGAAATGGAAACTGCCCAGTTTACGTGCTTCTCAACAGTTTTTTCTGGTTTTCCCAGTTCTTGGGCAGTCTGACCTCCCAGCTGATTCCTAGCGGTATAATCAGTGGAGCCTATTTTAGTTTGCCTGATCTGAAACTCCACATGGCCAGTCCTGAGTTCGAGCATTTATTCCTGTCTGTCTACCTCGTTACCTTCACCCTGTTTTCGCCCCCAGACTCCGAGACTTGCCTGCCCTCTCCAAAGCACATCACCCGATTTCTGCCTGCCCACCGACCACCAAATACCTGCCTAATCCCTCTGATCTCTGACGCACATGTTTTTACTACGTTTTCTGTCTGTCGCCTTGGGAATAGCGACGGGAGTTATTTTTCGCTCTCACAGCAATCTCCAAGAGTTTTTCCATCTCTAATAAAGCCGCTCCTCGCTCCTGATTCCGCGCAAGTGTCTTTTCTTCTCTGTGCGTTTAACAATAGCACGCACACAATTGAATTCTGAATTGCACAGTCCACAACACTTTTGTTTCTCGTCAAACCTAAAAGTTAGCCCACAATTATTCTAGATGGTTGGTATAGCTTTTCTTAACCTACCATCAGCAATCTCATGCAAATGTTTGCGCTGTCCATGGCCTCTAACCATGAAAAACAATGGGATATTTTATTGTCATTTAGCAAAAAAATAATAATTCTTGTAGATGCGCTGGCAATTCTAGACCTATGTAGGGGGGCTTCAGCCCTCATTTTCTTTGTCAGTCTCCCTGAAAATGTACACACAGCTCTGGGGGAAAAAAACAGGAGATGACAGCTAAATTTTCTGTTTCACAAAATTTCTCAGTTTATGAATATGCGCCTGTGCAAAATATACATTTTTTTTGCTAACTCAAGCCTGGCTCTTCCCTGCTTCTCATTGATGAAGGGCTTCTTCCTTGCTTCATGGGTCTTCAGTCCTGTTTCTAACAGCCTGTTATGAACTGTCCTAGCAGTGCACCACTTAATGCTTCCCTATTCTTTTTGAAGGTCACTTGGGGTCATCCTGTGATTTATGAGGCACTGCCAGATAACTTGATGTTCATCTCTGCCATTAGAAGGTTGCTTCTACCCTCTAGCTGGCTGGTTTTTGGTCATTGCCAGTGTCTCCTGGTTCACCTTGCTGTTGTGTACTGCTGTCTTTGAGACTGGAAGCAGCCTGACTTGCAGTGAACCAGGATTAAACCAGGATTTAAAAATGCAGATTAAAAAAATATATAGTGGCGTCTTATTTTTTTTCCTGAGCTGTATTTATATTTACTTACAAAGACTTTCTGAGGTTGCTGAGCCCCCTAGGGCTCAAATCAAAGAATTGCTCCACATAAAGTATTTCGATGTGAAGAATGACATGCAGCTGTGTCAGACACAAAATAAGACATGCTTTTTTGGCATTAAATAATGGCGCAATTTTCAGTAAACTGCCTACTGCAAACATTAACACCTCACGCTGGATGATTCATTTAACATTCTCCCCCCCAGAATTTTGCGCGTTGAAAGGGAACTCCTAAAAATACATAGGGAATAAGTCCAGTCGGGAAATTAATGGTGTCTCTGCCTTGCCACTGCTAACTTTTCACTCTGTGTCTTTACTAAATCCAGACAGTACTATTTTAATGCCAAAAGATGGTTTGCCATGGTGCAAACCTGTAGCATATTTTGCTGCATCAGTACCTGTAAATGAGCGTCATTTTAGATCAGATGTCCTTGGACAGGGAACTGACTGGCTGAAACTAAAAATACTTTCTACGGTACAATCAACCACATGACAGAAGACATCACACACACACACTCTCACACACAAACACACACACCACCCAGTCGTGTAATCGTATCTTTTTGGGGACCGCTCATTCATTTCTATGGGAAAAATGCTAATGCTAACTACGACAACCGTATCCCCCACCCAGCCCTAACCATAACCATAAGTAACCAAGCAAAATACAAGAGTGTTTGCATTTTTAGTTTTTTCATTGCAGTCATAGATTTTTATAAAATAGAGATTTCCCAGGGTAAAAAAAAAAGGGCACTCATCACGTTCTACGGAGATTTGGTCCCCACAAGGTAAGGTATACCTGGACACACGCACACACATGCACACAGTATTTCTGACCTGTTTATTGTCAGCATTCCCAGCCTAGGCAGAGAGTCAACCTTGGACCCCCAGAGGTTTTGCTTTCACCTATATCAAATTATGCAGTTTCCCATCCTCCTCTCCTCCCTTGTCTTCTGGGTTTTATTAGCTATTCATTTACACAGCTGTCACCCTAAACTGTGACATGTTTCTAAATGACATTCTTTGACTCATTGTTAGGCAACCATGTTAGGAAAGGAATCGTATAAAAATACATTGGAATTTATTTATCGTTCTATATTTGTACATTAAACAACCTGGTAAGACTTTACTTAAGACCATGTTTTTAGTAATTTATAAACACATTCATAACAGATAATAAGGCATTCGTAAAGCATTATAAACATGCCTATAAATATTTATCAAAAGGCATTATAGCCAGGGGTATTATGCATTATGAATGCTTTATGAAGCTCTCATGTAAATTGCACTATAGTCAGCACCCCTGAGAAGCTGACACCTTAGGCGGCCGCCCATGTTGTCTATAGGAGCAACCGGCCCTGGGTGTCAAGTGCAGGACCGTGGCAATGGGTGATAAGGTTGCCTGCAGAACATATTTAACTACTTTAAAATTCATTGGTGAATCATATGGATTGGAACAAATGGCAGTTTAGTCTAATGGAAACCAACTGCACAAAATGAATAGAACTGGAAAAAAAATCCTAATTGAAAATGCATAATAACTGATATTTTCATTAAAACTGGATTTACTTTGGTTAATATCTGGACTTCACAGTGTGGGTAGCACCATGTTCTTCCTGTGTTTGCATGCAGTTTCCAATGGGAACACGGGTTTCCTGCAGCCCCAAAACACACCGTTTGGGCAGATCGGTGTTAGTGTTACATAATGTTGATCTGCATATTTGCCCTGTGAGGTTTTATGACATGCTCCATAATTGCTGGAACAAGTTTCAGACCCTCCGCATCACTGCATAAAATGTTTACGAATTTATGGTGTCCTTCACGTTCCCATAATGGCAAATGCTTGAAATCAATACATTTCTTTCTGAAGGAATGTGGCCCCATCTAGTGTCCAAATTAATAATTGACATTCAAATACATTCGAGTACATAGGACTGCCAAAAAAAATAATAACATTTGTAGTACACATTTCACCCCATATAGTAGCTCCGCTTGAAGGGATATCCATATGCATTTTAATATGCTGTTCACCAATGTTTCCAGTTCTGTATTAGATGCATAATATTTTCATAAAACTTATATTTCTGAAAAATAATTTCCCATTATATGTTTCCCCACATGGGATTAAAGACAAATTAACTATTCTCTACTTGTACTGCAAGATTACCAAAACGAAGGCAGAGTTTCCATTAAAAAACACACAATCAAATGGCTCAGATTTCGCAAGTAACTATGCTATTCTGGATAAGACAAATATTTTCTTTGGCAGTTACAGAAAAGGATATGTATGATTGCTTTGTTGCTTATTTTCTGGTTCAATTAACAATACATAAATAAAAACAAATGATTAAACTAATTATATTTGTCCTCTTTTATTACTCTGTTTTACAGTTTGCCATAGATTTACCTGAGATCCCAGAATAACAGAGTCTGTCCAGAATACTGAACCACACATTTCAATTTAAGGATTAATCCATCAAAAGAATATAATCTCACGCATGGAGGTACAATGAAAAAGAACACCAGATGTTAAATATATAATTAATGCTTGACAAATATTCACACATCATGTTTGTTGAAAATTTAAAAAAATCCAGTGTTAAGACACCTGAGTTTAACATAACAGTACAACATAAACATTGACAAAAAAAATCCGATGACACCGGGATAACGAAATTTTAAAGGACTGTCAACAAAAACCAATTCAGTTCTATTCTTCTAGGCAATGAATGCAAATTTGGGCAGCTCACGGATCACCCCTTTCCTTTTCCAACCTATTTCTAGAAACAGCTAGGAATATATGTTAATGTTGATTCTCTGAAAAACTTCTCATATATAAAATACTAAAGTATGAAAAAAACAGTATCCGACAGAGTCCCTGCTTGCACCCATCACTGAGATTGCAGTATGCAAAATTAGTGCGAGAAATGTCATTTTTTCAATAATTAGCTGATTTCAACAAGCCGTATTTTCATTTTATCAAAAAGGTCTGAAATGTTTCCTTCAGTATAGGCTGAAGAAAACACATTAAGACCAGAATATCAACTTTATTATACGCCTGTTTGAACATGCCATTTATAAACACACAGGAAGTTATATTTGTCAAATCACGTTGCTTAAATGTTATATGACCCTACAATAATGTTAACGACGGAGAAATTAAATAATATTAAATGTTTGTTTAAAAAAAGTTAAAATAGGTCAAAGTTTGTGGATGAATGTTTTGACCATGCAAATACAATGAATCAAACACTCAACACATTAACAAAAAACATGTACATTTCACTTGATTCATTTTATTATGTGGAAGCAAATACTTATAATACAATGATCAAAATGTCAAAAACTCCATCAGATATCATTTATAGGATTTATAGTTCAAATATCCTTGTGATTACTATACTTTCTGAAAATATGTACAGATGCTATGGCCTATACATTCACCTTTGCGACCAGAGTGCTCCACAATGATTTCAGGTTTCGGAGGACATTAGGGGTAGAATGACTAGTGATTTTACACTGTTGACTTGGTAATCTCATGAATGATCCACAACTTGACTAGTGGACAAGGTTAAAAAATTGAATAATTTAGCATCAGACTCCTAAGTAACAGGCATTCCCCCAAATCAAACTGAAATCAAAATATATGTATTTGAAGTGATCTTTCCAAAGATGTGATTACTGCTAGTACAACAATGTGTAAAATTATTATAATAAAATCTGCCAAGTGACTGGTTAAATTCAGCTGGCTACTTAACAATATAATTTTGGATGACGGAAATTATTCTTACAGCTAACTGAAGTCAGGATTGATTGCTGCAGTAATTTAATGTTTATAATTCTTTTAAATAGATATTGACAACTACAACAAAAATAAACACTGCATTTTTCTTAAAAATGTTTGAGTGAGTGAAAATTTCATTGACATTTAGAAATAAAGTTGAATAATTATAGCAACACTGTGCTTTTCCATCAACACTGGGACGTTTCAGAGGGGACTTGCAGATCACTCCGGTCTTCAAACACTTGTAGTCCATCTGACTATATTCGGGTTTTAAAATCGTAATTTGATCACAGTATTCGAGTTTTAAATAAAATAATTAAATTCTGCAAAGGGCAGTTTTGTAGAATGTTTATTCATATGCATGAATTAATCCTAAGAACATCATTTTATTTTTCATTTGGTCTAAAGAGAACAGAACTGACTCTCAACTAATTTGTGAAAGCTCAATCGATTTTTTTACATCCTGTGTACAAAAGACTTAAGTCTGTCCTTGAGGCAACTATGATACTATTTGGCAGTTTTAGAAGGCACTATTTCTCTTTTTCTGCTTTTTTAAATTCACGAGGTGCTTTTTGCAATTTACTATGGGCTAGTTTTCAATGTATTTAATATTTTATACCATAATTCATCTTCTCTACATGTACTGACAAAACTGGGTAAGAAAATACTTCAGTAATTCACTAGTGAAGTCAAATCTGAATCACTCTCACAAAGAGTTTTTATGATTTTTTTTATGAACCACTTCATGACATGATGATGATTATGGAAACATGTTTTACACTGGACAGGGCAGCTGAAAAAAAAATCCATACAAAAGGCCTCATCCAAGGAGAGACTGGCTCCCAAATATAGGACGCACTTCTCAATGACTCCATTAAAAAAAAAGAAAAAAGAAAATTGAATCCACACTTAGTCTAACATGTTACGCAGAAACAGAAATTTGACATGGAAAACCTCAATATGGAAAACTTCAATGGAATTTAACAGAGTATAATAGTTATGAAATCTCGGTAATACATACCATAGAAAATAAAGTGCCACAACTTCCCTGAAATTGTAACATTTTGTTTAAGGCTTTCTTATATCAATGCCCTGCTTTGTTAGAGTCAACACTATTTTACAGTGCTGACTCAAACTAATTTTAGAGAAAATCTTTCTAACAATAACCATAAACTAATGCACAATCATTGTTATTTAGAAAAATATACGCCATAGTGCTTCATAATAAAAGGAATTTGCTTTTCTTCCCTTCAGAAATAAATGTGTTGCTTAAGGGCTACATACTAACCCAAAACCACCCAAAAATTAAATATACCGCCAATAAATTCCCACCATTAGAAAATGGGGTCCTAACTAACTTCACAGGGCTGGAGTGCGGCAGGTTGTATAGAGCATCCGGGTCAGCTAAGCCACTTCAATAAGTCGATTAAATACTTTGGCTGAGAGAAAGGAGAAGCACACACTGCTGCCTTAAGGGCCAGTATGAGACATGGATGCATCAGCAGAGAGAATGCCTTTAGTTCCCTTTAGTTTAGTGATCTTAAGGACAGGACTCAGAACTCAGTAATGACAGTGTCCATACTGGGAGACGTTCTGGGCTAGTGGTACCCAGAACAAACATGTGATTCAATTCCTATTATACACTCTTTCATAACACATCTAGTAGTAACATTATTATTATTATTATTAATAATAATAATAATAATAATAAACATACATACATACATACAAACATATTGCATAAAACTAGCATCTACTAAGTCCAGTGGGTTTTACAAAACAAGAGCAAGCTTTAAACAAAAGATTGCACTGTATATTTAAAATTATTTCTTTATCTATAAATGAATTTGTTGTTGTCCTGTTGTTGTCCCACTATAAAATATATAATAATAGAAATGCAAATATATTACTATTATGGGCATATTACAGATGTTGAAAACCATAAGTGGTTCTAATACACAGTTAATAAGACCATATTAAAATGTAAAATAACGAATAAACTATTTATACGTGTTAATTTTCATATTGACATAATGTGCATGTTACACCATAAGCTTTAAAAATGTCACGTTAATAGATACTTTTAGTGGGGGATACAGGTGTAAAAGCTTGAGAAGAAGGAGGGATTCAGAGAAAGGTGAGACAAAAGCATGCATTTAGAACACATTTTAAAGTCCCAATGAAAATATGTTAGCTTATCATTACAAGTCATAACAAGAAATATTAAAGTAACACTACCTTGTTAACGTAATACAATTCTAAATATAAAACTTCAACAGAATTAGTGCACAAACAGTGAATACAGTGTTTTAAATATCATCCTATGCCTTCCCTCAAATGTCTTGTTAGACATTTAATTACAAAAAAGTTCTGAGCATCTGACAGCCCGTTATTAATTTAAACAGTTACCTGTTTGTGGTTTATTTCACTTTGAACAATAACTTCTACAAATAACCCTGGGTCTACAAGACACAGTTTCCCATACAACAATCGTATGGTGTGTTTTAAATGTATAATGAACTGAATTATTCGAATGTTCTCAGCACAGAAGCCTTCCCTTAACAGGAGTTATAACTCTGGCCGGAAACATCAGTTTTGGTCTAATTACAAAAATGACTAGAGCCAATTAGCACACACTCAAATTCAGTCTCTACAAAACTTTTAAAAATACACTGAAAATAATTTGCACTAAGCCAATGAAAAATAATTGTCTTCACAATTTAAACACAAAGCATTATAGTGGTGAGTGTCAAGAGTGCAATTTTTCAGCAGCATTAACTGGCGATATAACTTGTTTTCTGGAAACTAACAATAACTAAAAAACTGACAGTATGGGGGATTGCCAGGGTACATCGATCTGGAGATTGCAAGAATGTATTTGCTTTTTCAAGCAATGCTTTTTACAGCTTGGTCTTGGGCCATTTTTGCATATGCTGGTTTGGCTAAATGCTTGCTGCAGATTAAATAATTATTATGTTTTTTTCCTGATATTTCTCTTTATAGAGATGTTTTCTCTACAGAAGAAAGCTTAAAAACACATCTTGCTCTTAATGTAATTATACAGTACAAGATGCATTAATTATTAGATAAAGTACCTTGAACAATGAAATGAGTGGCTAATTTATCAGTATACCGAGGTACCACTGTATCTTCTAAAAAATCTTGTTTGTAAACTCCATTAATTAAGATATCAGTCAAGCCAGCACATGCAGTGGTTCTTCAAGAATGCTTTGAGAAGCACATGTTTAAATTAAAAGCAATTACTTGCTCTGATTGCAACAAAACACAACAAGGCAACATCGCGGGATGGTCATATTTACAAGTTACCCAGTGGGAGAAGTATTTGTACAATCCTTTTCGATAAAAAATAAATATGGAAATAAATAGATCCAGCATTGTACATTTTCATACAAAGCAAATTAAATCGAAGACAAATGTGAGAGGATAACTTGATTAAGACTAAACTTGCCCTCGTGTATCAAAATGGCCCTCATCTTACACTGGCTACCTACACGACCTCCCTTCATAGTCTTGCTTGGAATGAGAAGCCTTCCCCAGTTCTCTAAGTGTACCCCAGATTCTCCATCTCACTGCGGTACCGCTGCTCCGACACCTTACTCTTGTGCTGCTTGCTTTCGAGGTGCAGGCGGAAGTCGGCTTCCTCGCTAGCCCCAGAGTTGCACATGGAGCAGTAGAACTGGCCACTGGGCGTCACGCACATGGCCAAATCTCGAGGAATCCTCTGGCGGGGGCGGGGGTGGTAATACGGACCTGGGGGACACGTGAGTGGGGAACCTCGTTAAAAAGGAACTCCCAGTATCCTCACTGCCAAAATGAAAACTATACAAGTAAGAAAGAAAAGAAGCAAGCATGGTCAGGAAAAGGGAAACGGAAAAAGAGTCTATTTATAAAACCTTGGTGTCCTCAGTCTTACCATGAGACAGGAATCAGATTCCAGAGGAGTCACATGACAAATATCCAACATCCTGATGCCTTTGTTAGTATTTTTCAAGGCAAAGTCACTGAAGTATTTATGTTGGCTACCCAACATGCCCTTTGTCTGTCTGTAATGCGATTAATTGATCACTTTAGTCTAAAGATAATTCTTAAGCTAAAGCTAAGAATTAAAGTATAAAATATCCATCCATCTGTCTTCCAAGGGGGCCCATCCTAGGTTGCACTAGGCACAAGACTGGAACATACCCTGGAAAGGATGCCAGTCAGATTATAAAACACAGATATTCATTATGCACAGTTCCATACAAAAAAAGAAAATAAACACTCTCTCTAAAGAAAAGGCCATAAAGCTGTGAACTTCCAGTTTTGCTTTCATTGTCTCGTCAGCCTTCATATTCGACATACCCTAGCATGTGTCAGTGTCCTATCCTGCCACCTTATTAATATGCGAGAGAAAAAAAAAAACATTTTGACTGATGGCTAGTGTTATTTCAGACATGAAGTGATTTCAATGCCAGGTCACAACCAAAGCATGAAGTTTGTTATGAAAGTGTGAGTCATGGCTGTCAAAGATTGTCAGTGCAATAAACAATTAGCATAGAACTATCTATCTATTTATCTATGTTATTTATATTCATGAACCAGAATAGAGTCTTGGCTTCTCAAGTTGCCACAAAACAGCCAAGAAAATGGCACTGGCATCAGTAGACCTCATTATTTACACTAAAAGCTGCCAGGTACAGATCTAGGAAGGTTATTTATATCTCACTAATTCATAATTTTTACACCGATCTTATTGAATCTGTCATTTGAAAAAATTTCAGCAAATCAGCATGAGGTCATGTAAAGGCTGCTAGGTAAGTTATTTTAGCTCAGCTTTTAAATATCAAACACTGTACACATATAATATCTCTGAATTTCCACCTCAGTGATCCTGTCTTCCGCATCACTGAAAATGCTCTTTAAATGATTTTGTTTGTATAACATCATTAGTAGCTCGGTGCCCGTCTAATTCCTTACCTTCAAGCACGGCAAACTACAACACAAATCTGTTCACAATTTAACTGGACATATGTGCATATATTCAATCTTGAATTCGTCTGACATTTGAATTTGTGGCTACATGTCATACAGTCACCAAAAGGACTACATTAAAATTTGACTGCCATAAATCATCATATTAACTATAATAGAAATCATCTAAATTTTATACTCCACATAGGAAATTAGAATATATTATAAAAGTATGTAATAATTACACAATGTCCTAATCAGTTTCTACATGCATCCAACTATTTTCTAGAAAAGCATGGTTTATAAGATTCCTGTAGAACATTTCATTACAATGAAGGTTACCTTCCTAATGTTTATATCAAGAAGGAATCAGAGATTGTTGACCATAAATGGCTAGGGAATGGAATGTTAATAATCAACAATCAACAATCAACAAGGTGTTACCAAAAGTTAAAGGTAATTATGTACACATGAAAATTTGAAGTGCATGCAAAGCTTGGCACAGGGACCTGAGAACCTCATGGTGTTGTTGTGTTGCAGAGTGCTGCTGTGATGGTTATATAAATAATACCTGCAGACTATTTCTTCTTTTCCCAGAAAATGAAGTACAGACTTTAAATCATTATTTCATTGTCTGTTGATGGTGTAATCCCATCTATGCTACTATACATAGCTAATCCGGTATACACACGTATACCTTTCGAAAGAGAATATTACAAATGCTGAAGTAATACTTAATGTCACTAGCTAGATATTTTCATGTCACAGAATCAATCTGCACATAGGTCAGGTCATGCTAACAAAAGTCCAAACGGTACAAAAGCCCAGTGATTTATTGCATTGTGAGTGTGACCAGGGCATTCATTTGACTGGAATGGAAGGATGCCTGCAAACAAGGCTTAAGGAAAAAGACAGTGACTCAAACTGCTTATCAACAATGACAGCACATGGTGATGTACCTGACACATTAGGAGGCACATTCCTGCGATTCCTGATCGGTTTGAACTCATTTCCTTCTTTCTTCTGCCATCTTTGGCTCAATTCCGATGAGTCTCTGCAGTAAACAAATAAATACATGATGAATAAATGAATGAATGCATGAATAATTGAATGAATGAATGAATGATATGAATATTGCTGCAATTACTACTGTTACCCATGCCCATTTAAGTTAAGGGTATGACGATAGACTTGAAGTTATTTCCTTGGTTAACTAAGTAACTTTATTTGAATATGTAAATGTGTCATAAATTTGATGTTGTGGTAGCTGCATAGCTACTATGTCCTGTTTTAGCAACATTAAATGATTGTCTGACTGTTTAACTCACCTATAGGAAGAGCTCTGGAAGAGCCTCAATTAATCATCGTTTACAACTAGTTGTTAAAACTAGCTTCTGAGATAATAAAAGTTACCAAGCTGAAAAATGCACAAGAATGTATTATTAATAAATAAAATTACAAATTTTAAACTGTATTTCTGTAACATCAGTCATCAGTTGAGACACCTGTAATTGGTTATTTATTTGCAAGAAACTCAACGTCATTTCATGTCAGGTAAACACATCTTTATCCATAAGTAACCAAGCAAAAAAAGAGTTTTTGCATTTTTAGTTTTTTCATTGCAGTGGAAACTGGTCCCCATAATGGAAAAAAACTGGAATCCATCACGTTGTGGAGACATTGTGTCCCCATAAGGTAAGGTATACCCGCTCACTCACACACACACACACACACACACACACACACACACGTCGGGTATACCTATCCTTATGGGGCTCGCTCGTTCACTTCTATGGGAAAAATGCTAACGCTAACTATGACAACCTTAACCCCCACCCAGCCCTAACCATAACCATAAGT
>JAODKC010000036.1:8150339-8203403 GCA_026777985.1 Mormyrops attenuatus | reverse complement strand
GCTGCAGTAATTCACATAGATTGTCTTTGCCAGGGGTGATATGCGTGAACCCAATTTCCTCTTGGCTAAACCTCTGTGCCTGTGATTAGGAGCTGGGGGAACCTACACTGTTGGACTGTGTAAAAGGACATTTTCCAACCAATAACAATATTCATAAATATAGTGGAAGCGAAACAGAAAAAAGAAAGTTTTGGGTACACTAGTATGGCTTTGAAAACACAGCTTTAAAAAAATACATCCATTGCATAGAACCATTGGTATTGTTCATCTATTTGTTGATGCAATAAAATTCCATATCTCCCAAACACCTGCTGCTGGTCCATATAAAATCATTATATGTTCTAAACCTCCAAATTACATTATGGTCATTTAGACAAAATTGATTCTGGAACCAGTATGGCCACTACAATAACCACAATGCCTTAACAACCTGACAAATTGTCACATTTCAACTTAATAAGTATAATAGCACGGCTGCCACAGTAGATACTACAAAAAGAATTTGGCAATGCTAACTAGTTATTCTTATTCAAACTGCAGTATTTCCTTACGTCCTTGGGCATGTGAACAATTATTTTTCAATTGAATGAGCTTCAAAATACAGACGCTCCTCTACTTACGAACGTTCAACTTATGAACTTTCAGACATACGAACGAAGAGGACTGTAAGTCCAAATTATGTTCACTGGGCTCCTGTTTCCTGTCCGCAACATCAATATCTTATTTCTGCCCGCCAATTCCGCCTAGTACAACTTCTGGCCGATACTCCCGGCATCTTAGTTCTTTGTATTTGTGTATACCCTTAAAATGATGTTGAATAACGACTTACTAACATTTCAAGTTGCGGATGGCTGTTCGGAACGTATCTCGTTCGTAAGCAGAGGAGCGTCTGTACATTGAAATAATGCTGTGTCATGACAATATACCTACTGTGGTAGCAGTGTGACAACCTGATGAGCTTATCCAAGGACTAGATCTTGATTGATTAATTATTATTATTATTATTATTATTATTATTATTATTTAAGCATCACACAGATGACACGGGTTAATCCATTGTAGGGTCCATCAGCATGCATCTATATCTTCTACGCCCATACTGGGGTGTTAGGGTGAATGTGAGTTCATGATGCAATGCTTGTCCGAGAAGGTCATTTTCAATTAGTCAAAATGCTATATCTCACTGTTTTGCATTTAATCAGGCGATTTTGACTATACAGCTTGTCATTTTGACTATACAGCTTGTTATTAAAACAGAAATCTACGTTAAAAATTGGTAAACACAAACTTTTTGCTGTATTGATTTTATGTTTTATCACAACTTGTACTGCTGACAAATTCACATTCAGGCAGCTGTGCAATTTGCCTTCTCGAAGAAACAGCAGCACGATTACACGTAAGGTTAAAACCAGCAATAGGCCGATGATGACTTACCTGATAATGTGCCTGAGCCTGTTGGGCTGAATTCAGTGTGACGTTGCAGAGCTTGCAGTACAAAGGCTTACAGAGCTCCTCCAGGGTGATTTCCTGTTCCCCTCCCCCTGCCTGACACTCCTCCTCCTGAGCCTTGGGACTAGGGGGGGGCAAAGTAGGGGCAGGGGACCTATGCAGAATTTGGACATAGGGAGGGGATTTGGCAGACAAGGGAACAGACAGAGAAAATGGTAGGGGATCTGAAGGAACAACTACTGGAGCTCCAAGGGGCTGAGAAGGTGGCATCGTCTGGAAAGGCTGCTGCTGTGGCTGGCACATTAGATTAATGGGTGGCTTCAGTACAGAATCAGGACCTGAAAAAACAATTCATCCAGGGTAAACATTTGTTCTGACCGGCACAGCTAGTTTTGGGGAAGTTATGTAGCTGCTGAACTGACATGCATGGCTTTTCTAGTACTCCTGTCATTGAATAGAGCAAGCATCTCTTCGGTTCATTAAAAAGGTAACATTGGTAAAAGACAAGGGCTTTGTGGCTCGACCCTAAAGAGAAAAAAAAATAGGTCTAATAAAAGCAGGATGCCTACATCTGTAGATAAATTATCATTTGAATGTCTTTGTTAGAGCTTGCTTTGTTTTT
Organism: Mormyrops attenuatus; assembly: GCA_026777985.1. NCBI lineage: Eukaryota > Metazoa > Chordata > Actinopteri > Osteoglossiformes > Mormyridae > Mormyrops > Mormyrops attenuatus. The sequence continues at coordinate 8,201,332 of JAODKC010000036.1, read as the reverse complement.
AAGCTTGCTACTTTATGCTTAATGCAACTAAATATGTATCATTTTATAAAAATAATATTCACCTTGTTGGCATTCAGCTTTATTGACTCATTATCTTAAGTATTACTATTAAAGCTATGTGATTAGAGGTTGGGCATCTGCTTATTTATCAATTTCAATTTCAATTTCATTTGAACCACAAGAGGACTTCCACAATTTTCCAATACAATATGACACCTATATAATATTATTTTACAAACAAAAATGTAGATTTCACTTTATATGTAATGGCACTAGAAGTCAAACCAGAAATCACTATTACTTTGGAGGGTACTAAACCAAAAATAGAGGAAGGACCTACATACGATCTCAAGGTTGAAGTATGTCAGAGCCCTACTGCAGATGCTCCCTACGTGATATAATGATAACGAGTACAAATATTTTAACTTTAGGAGTTGATGATGGAATAACTTACACTCAATCTGTGTAGAAACTTTTTTTCTGTCCTTATGATACGTGTGTGAGAAAGACTTACAAGGGATGGTGTTTTATCCAAGGCTCACCTTGTGCTGAGCCAGGAATAAGATGAGAACTTTCTGAAAATGGATGACCTGATCTACAAAAATAATATACATCTGCGTAATTACTGTATTTATAAAGATAAAGGAAGGATGCAGAAACACTCCCAATTATCTTGAAATCAGTTCTTGAAGTATTTATACATACATAAATACTTCTATAACGCACTTAAAATGAGTATTATATCAACATATAATACTCCGATCACATGTTACTAAGCTATTAAATACCATTAAATACATGCAAAGGTCCGCAGGATGGGTGTAAGTGCTAGGGGGCCTGTGTGTTTGTGAAACACCTGTGCACGGTCCACAGGGCTCCCTCCGGCGGCGGGGTCGGCATACGAGGCTGTCTGGGGGGAGGGGCGCTGGATATTCCGATTTTTACAATGAAACCTGATTTTTGATGCTTTAACGAGTCATTATGGAGACACGTTAATATATTACTGGTGCAACCCTGAACTTATTTAGCAATGTAAGGATTTGGCAAAAACTGAAATTCATTACGATTTACTGGTATTTCCACTGTAATTAAACGCCCATCGTTATGCTGACGATACCGTCGACGGCTGTACAATATATCCAGGGATATATATTTGTATATAGTTTTTCTATATGCAACGTTTTACAGATGAGTTCAGTAGTACAGTTAGCTGGACGCGTAGCCGTGTAGCTAATGCACAGGGCATCGCCGAAATCGCCGTCTCTCCGCTCTCAGAAAAGGGGCCGGACATTGTCACCCACGGACGTTCCTTACCTGCTAAGCCAGGGAAATAGGTGCTGCCAGTCCCGTAATTTAAATGCTGAGGACTGTGACTTCTAAAGTGGTCATTACTTTCATAATAAGCACCTTTATTTTTCACATTCATCGCCATCTTCACCGCATCCTTAGCGAACTTCTTCCAGCCAGACGTAGCTCGGGGTTTTTGTATTTTATTATGGCCCAGGAGGGGGAGCGGTAACAAAAGAGCTTTAGAGAACAAATAATAGCAAAAATAAGGTGATCCCATAGAATAGAAATCAACCACTTATTCTGTAGATGTGTAATTATGATGCAAAACAACTTTCTAAATACTATAGATAATTCAGCGATTCAGATTGATATGCTCGTGTACCATCAGATTTGGTATCGTCCATTTCCTATAACAGAACGCGCATACAGTATAGCCCACGAGTTCGTTTTATAAATATTGCTGAAAGACGTCGAAATCTGCAGTGTAAGGCATTATTTACACGATGACAGTAGACTGGGCATTATGGAAAAGAAAAAAAAATATGCTACTTGAGCAGGACAACTTTACAAAATTAGTGAGAACGGATACGTACAGATTTTTAAAATAATAGCGGGTAAATTCGCTACTGAAAACTAAATAATTCACTACATTTCATGCCCCCGAAGTGCTGTACAATAATAGGGTGTACATTACATTATGATTATGATTATTATTATTATACATTTATGTAGCATATTTTCCCATCTCCAGCTCCGCATTATGCAACGAATGTATGAACGAATTATAACTGACAAAGTATACCTGGATTAATTCGGGATATAGTTTTGCTACAGACTAGTATATACATTATCAAGAAATGATGTCATATGGCTCAGATGAGGTCTTGCTCTTGGTGAGAATGTCTGAATCACGCGAACACAGTTTTCTTAATTACATGTCTATTACTTGAAGCCCATATAGTAAATGAACATTGACAGTACCATATATGATACTACAACACGTTGCATTGCTCAAATATGGATGTCCTGTACGTGCGTTTTGCATATTGTCCCGATCATGTTTCATGTATTCTGGAGTCTAGGCGTTTAAAGGGCATTTGAAAATAAAACATTTGTCAAGTTGTATATTTAATAGTCATTTTAGCACGTGTTTAATGATGTATTATGTATTCAATGCTGTGCTTTTTGTATTCGCGTGATTGTGTAAATTAATTAATATGAGCTGGCTATAATAAACAAAAGCAATATGTTCCATTTAAAATGCATAAATGAGCCAGGGACACACACGAACAAACACACGTGATTCTCGATTAGTGAATACGGAATCACTACCCTTTGTAATGAATGAAAACATCTTGGCATCTCATTTGAGGTGGTATTGCGCAATAAACATATCGTGAAGACTTGCAAAACGTCGTAATTTGCAACATGGAATGTGAATGTTTTACACGCAGCGTTCTTCTAGAAATACTAAGACGTATTTAGTTTATGACTAAAAAGACGCCTAACAGTTATAGAATACATTCCAGAAGTGAAATATACCATTTGCAACTTAAACAATTATGCAGATTTGTACTGCGAAGCACAGAAAATTGATGTTGATCGATTAACTTAATCGATTTCATTATGCAATATATAAAATTCTTTGAGCAAAAGCTACTGAAACTCCAGTACAGTAACAATCCGTATAGCGCCCGTGCCTGATGGGCGGAGTTTTAACGGAGTTCTCGTTAAGCAGATCATACTCGCGCGATAACATGTTAGGGCTGGAAAAGCATACAAACAAATCGCATGTTTCTTATTTTTGTTTGCGGTTGCTGTTCAGTTGCTTATTTGGATAGCTGACGATTACCTTGTTAACTATAACTTGCCAGTGATATTCACTTACAAGTGTTCAGTGAAATATTAGATTGACTATTTTAGACAAATATTCGTGCAAATCGGATCATTCAGCATGCACAGGTGAAAAACACCGAATGTGTTTTCGCCACATTTCTGTTCAAGATAAACAAGAGGACTTGTGGTTGCTATGGAGAAGTTGCGGTTGTCAAGCCGGGGGTAGGCCAAAGCCTCGGACTGGAGTTTCCTCAGTGGGACGAAAACGCTGGGCTGACTGGGGCAATTTTCATAAATAAAAGCAAAAGGTGGGTCCAGCTTCGCTGTGGAACAGGTAGCTAACTTCCCGCAAAGGACCAAGTACAAATAAGATTTATAGACCGATTTTTTTGCCGGACTTTTAAATGAAGCAGCCTGTATATCTGTTGGAAAAATGCACCAATAATATAGTAAGTGGCCAGCCACATAACTAGTTGATTTAGCGTCATTAAAATGTATCTTTCCCAAATGTATTATACTGCATGTTTTTATCGATTCAGTGTAGATTGCTGACGTTTGGAAAGGCAGTTTGCTCAGCTACCGTAGTAAAAACGTGTCAAACTTGCCTGAGATATCCTCGACACTATGGGCACCCCCCCCCCCGCGTCGCGAGTTTGTATTGATGCTTAATGACGTGATGATGTAGCCTGGTTCGGGATTTAAGTGTTTAGCATAAAATCGCGCTGCATACTAGTCACTGATGTCAAGCAATGCCCTGTCATGAGTAACTAAGTAGGTAAAATGCTAGCAAGTCATCATCATCATCATTATTATTAGTAGTAGTAGTTTTGTTATTATTACTGTTGTTGTTGTTATTGTTGTTGTTATTATTATTATATAATTCTCAATGTTAAGTAAAACGTATAAACAAACGCAGCGCAGGCGCCTTGATTCTTGCATGGTTGTTATTTTGTCCGTACATTGTGCGTGTTCAAATAAAGATCTCGCAAGCTGGCTAGTAAACTGCAGGTGAGGCAAGTGGCCGTATCAGTTTAACTCAGTATTGCTCATCAAAGCCGGTTTTGTTTATTTTCTTACAACGCGGTGTCCCGTAACATGGTAACAGTGGGAAAAACGCAAGTACGTGAAGATCATATGACGATGTGAATGTTTTGGTCAGAGTTAGGTACATAGTTGGCAATATACGTTATTATATCTTTATTTATATATGGCTTTTGTTGTCCAGACCTACAAGAAAATTGCAGCTGTTGCTGTGTGCATTTTATTTTACTCCTAAGTTGTCCAAGTACTCTTGTGTGTACACGCAGTGCATCAATAGATTTGTTTGTTATATTTCTTAATATACATATATTTCTTTCTATAATATGAAAGTATTAATATAATGCATATAGGAAAACTGTACCTTTTCCTAGTTGTTTTTAAAGAGGTTTCAAAAGCAGCTTTCTTAATGGGGAAACCCAGCGTAATGTAAATACAGTTATTTGTAACTCTCACCTTGTTTTTGTTTGTCACAGAAAATGACGCCATAGCGCGACATTGCCAAAATGTAGTGGAGATCGTTGGTGGTTCGAAATAGGAAGAAACCACCATTCCTTAATGAAGTTCGGACCATTTGCCCAAGGTAAGCTAGTCACGTGTCTGCCAAAGTATAAGTTCATGCCCTGTTGTTAACTTAGAAGCAAGTGTAGGCCTAGTTGCGGTTCCCAAAACTGGGATTTCTGTTCTGAATTTGAGGAGGACAATTATTATGAATTGTTGTATTCAGAATATTTAGTCCAATGCTTTTTTTTAATTTTCATTAAGGTTCTCAGAGGTCGAAAACGCAGACATATTTTTGTGTGTTTTATATCTTGGTTTTTGGAATCTCATATGGACATTACTTCAAATAGATATTAATTGTCATAGAAAGTGATAAGCTTTCTATTTTTGTTATTTTGGAAGTGTTATAATCACTATTCACATGATTGTGCTCATCTTTCTTATACTGAATTGCCCACTTCATTTTAAGCTTAAAGGCCACAAATTCTGCAATTAATAGGTATAAGCCACTGAGTGACTAAAGGCATCTATATTTTGGTCAAAAATGCTGCCTTGGCCTTTCATTTTTTACCTCGGATAAATAGTGCATGGATGCCCAGTGCATTTTTCATGTTTGATTTATTTATTTTTTTTTATTTACTTTGCAGTGTTATCTTGAAACTGAACAAAATTATTAGTAGGTTATAGTGTTCTGTCTCTGTGGCAGAGAGCAACATTGCCTGCCAAATGCCAATTAAGTAGTTTGCTGGAAATGGTAGAAGACTTATTTTAATTTAGCTAACAAAACTAAGTATATTAGATCAGGGTTTTTCAACCACTAGTCCAGTGAGTGGTCCTAGTGGGCTATGGATGTATAGTAGGCCAGTGTACTTTACCAGTTTGGACCCAATCAGTGGACAGAAAAAAATATCGGTCTGCAAAATGGGCCGCCAACACTTTGTAATGGTCAACAGCCAGGTTTTATGGTTGGAAAGGTTGAAAATCCTTGTATTAAATAGGAAACAGCAGAGAAATGCATACAAGAGAATGAGTAAGTGTAAATGTGAACTACACAAAGTAAATGTGTATCTAGGATTGGCGGTGTCACAGTAATACGGTATACTATGGTACTTTCATATCTTGCTTTTGAAAATGCAGTGAAAATAATGTATACCACAGTATAATGTCTGGAAGGTGTGACAGTATGAAATATAGATACCACACAAGCCTATGTGATTCTAAGTAAAGTTGCATCAATGCACAGTAAAGGCTGTCTAAGCACAAGCCAAGAGATTTTAAAACATGCACAATAAAACATGTAACAGAATAGAGTTTACACTTGCAGTATTCTTGCATTTAATGCAGAATGCAGTGTTCTTGCATTCAATGCAGGTGAGACACAAAACGATCGCTCAGGGAAGTCTGGAAGACTTTCTCCTTGTGACACACATGAATGACTTGTGTTAGGGCAAGAATAATGTGTAGTTACTGGCAATGGGGGAGAGAAGGGACATGTAGCAGCCAATACCCATGGTTTCTTTCCCGAAATTCTGCAAGAAAGTGAAAAGAAAATGCTGAAGGCAGACACAGGTACAAACAAATAATCTTCAGATGACAATCGGCTTCAAAAAGAATGGGTTATTTTACTGGATGCTCATTTCAGCCGGATATTTGGTCCACCCCTTCTTCAGCAAAACAGTTCCACGTGTTAGTGTGTTTCTGCTTGCCAGCAGAATGCAAATATAATGTGACCCACACATCACTGTCAACTTCTTTCCAGCCAGTCAAATTTTCTTTTTACCAACTGTTAAGCTTGTAACTATTGTGTAAAATGAAAGCACTGGGGTACATGGACAGATCTATACAAAAAGGTCTAATGCCACCTCAAACAGAAACTTCACCACCTCCCTAAAGATTTGACACAATGTTCCAAGAGCATATAATAGTCATAGTTGGCATGCAGCAGTATTTGATATTTTAGTATCCAGAGAAACAGGTGTATTCTGGGAGTGTGAATAAAATTGAAATTAATCTCCTGGTCCTTGAGGCTAATTGACGGTAACTTAACTCAAGCCATGGATCCGGTAATGTATTTTCTGTAATATATCTTAGCCTCTGTGCATCTGCTGTGCATAGTACCTTATAAGGACTGTTTCCAGTTCTGCATGCTATAATGTCCTGTAATTAAATATGAATGAATTCAATTGTGTGTAAAATAAGGAGGAGTTTTCTCCAGAGATAAATGGTGGTGTCCCTTCCTGTCACTCTGCTGCACTGACATTGGCTGGAAGGTTGTTTGTCACTTGTGGTAGTTACTGCTGAGATATTGAGGCATTGATGTTGGCAAAGGGTATATCACTGGTGCAGCTTTGCATGTACTTCAGCATTTCAGCCTAAACATTTAACGGAAACCTTCCTAGGAAGTAAATATGGTTTGGGTAAAGTAACTTAAACAACTTATTATGTTGCCCTCTTAGTAAGTTGGATATTTCTACAATACAAATTGGGTTAAATGGCATGCTCACTTGTGAAACAGCAGGACGTTTCCTGTGTTTTCTCACACTTTTGCTAGGAAACAAGGAATAAGGAACTAAAAATGAGAAGTTGCAGAGACTTGAAATATGAAATTTAGCAGAGGATGAATCCAGAGTGATTTATTACTGGAAATCAGAATGAAAACTACAGCAATTTTATGGGGAAGATGACAGCAGACTGTCTCTAGGCATTTTATTGATGCTCATTTATCTTATAAAGAAGGTGTTAAGACACTGACTGAAAAGAATTCAAATAAGAAAAAATTGTCTCATATCACTTATTCAGATTTGCCTTCTTGTATAAAAATGTCCAGCAAAATGCATCATGAATCATGAACTTTATTCCCATTTATTCCAGTTATGATGGTAGGGTTTTGAAATAAGCTACCTGGTGCGTAGGCCTAGTCTTTCGATTGATTTGTATCTATATTTCTATCACCTCTCCTGTTTGGACCTCATGGCACAGGATATAGCTATTAATTAAGAGACAGTGTTTGCATTTTCAGGTGTTGTGTGGCGTAGATTGGGTGTGTTCATTAAAACTCAAAAAGTAACTATGAAACATAAAGATGTTGTTTTGGCGGACGAGAAAAGACTCTGATGTAGGAGTTGAAAGTTAAAGCAGGCCTCTCTTATTTTTGGATATCCATTCATCTTCGGTATCATTGAGCCTCCCCTATACTCTGGAAAGCACAGTGTGCACCCTGGAAGGGATGCCGGTCAGTCACAGGGGTCCACGCACAAAGGGGAACTTGGAGGGACCAAGTAATCTAAATAGCATGTCTGCTCCACACACCGCATGGCAGGACGGGAATCAAATGCGGAGTACAGTGGTGTTGTTCTTACAGTATGGTGACCTGATGTTCATAATTCATTTTCACTCTTCTTCCATTAGCTAGATGAGGGTTGCCTTTGCTCTCTATCAGTGTATTTAATTTAATATTTCAGTATATGCCTTTTTTCAGGAAGTTTAGACACTTGTTGGACAACTAAAAGTTTTCAAGGAGTGAAAAATGCCCCCAAGGCCATCATCGGGAGAGCTATGGGGTATCCATTTAATGCCCCCGCGGATTCTGGTGGACTGTCTTCTGCCCAATGGGATGATCGTCGCGTTGGAGTGCCTCCGAGAGGCCACGCTTATCACCATTAAGCATGAACTTTTCAAAGAAGCACGGAAGTACCCTCTGCATCACCTGCTGCAGGAGGAGACATCCTATATCTTTGTCAGTGTTACCCAGGAGGCAGAGAGGGAGGAGTTTTATGATGAAACCAGAAGACTTTGTGATCTCAGGCTCTTTCAGCCTTTTCTAAAAGTTATTGAACCTGTTGGTAACAGGGAAGAGAAGATTCTGAACAGAGAAATTGGTAGGTCTCCCACTTTCTCGTGGAAAGTTTAATACATATTATTGATACACGTGACCACTTAATTGCCTTATTAAATGTATTAATCCAAGTAAACTTTATTCAGCACTTTCTTTTTCATTTAACCACTATACTAATCATTGAAATACATGAATGAATTTAATAATAGTGTTAATTAATAACAATAATGAAACTTGACGATCACTTAAATTTTTATTTGCAGTTATGCAGAGCCACCTGCAGAACCTTTAGTCATTAAAATCAGACTCTGAAAATGGTTCAGGAAATCAGTTTTTGGGATCTGTCCTTGTAGCGAATAGTGTGGATTTTTGGCAAATGAATGGTAAAGCCATTTTAGCCTGTTATCTGTCTGAACTGAAATATCAAAATACCTAAACCTTGTGACAGGTTGTGACAAACTGACATAAGGGATATTTTTATTTAATTAACTTGCTGTTTCTCAGTACATACGTATTACTGCTGTTATTTGAAATTTATCTTGCAGGATTTGCAATCGGCATGCCTGTATGCGAGTTTGACTTGGTGAAGGATCTTGAAGTTCAGGACTTCAGGAGAAACATTCTGAACGTTTGTAAAGACGCAGTGGACCTCAGAGATGCTAATGGGCCCCACAGTCGTGCGTTATATGTTTACCCTCCCAATGTTGAATCTTCATCAGAACTTCCTAAGCACATCTACAATAAACTTGATAAAGGTAATTCAACCAGACAAAGCAACTGTAGTTCCAACTAACTGGTAACACAGTAACTGAGGCAACTTATTTAACTGTAGTTAGTTATACTGTACCTATAAAAATAGTAAAACTGCGACAACTGAGTAAAACGGAAGTAAAACATATTGAGTGAAAGATATTTATGTTATAAAGCCATTCAAGCTGTTGTAGATTCTGCTTATGTGTATGAACATATTTTATAATATGAATTGCAGTAACAGGAATTTTAAGGTTGCATGCATTTTGTAGCTGACAAATATTTAATATTTTGTCTTTAGGTCAAATAATTGTTGTGATTTGGGTAATAGTCTCCCCCAACAATGACAAGCAGAAATATACACTCAAAATCAACCATGACTGTGTTCCTGAGCAAGTGATAGCAGAGGCTATCCGCAAGAAGACCAGGAGCATGCTGCTATCGCCAGAACAGCTAAAGATGTGCGTGCAGGAGTACCAGAGCAAGTATATCCTCAAGGTCTGTGGTTGTGATGAGTACCTGCTGGAAAAGTACCCACTGAGTCAATACAAGGTATGCCACGTTAACTAGGATGCTTTTCTGGTGTCTCACACGGTCAGCTCAGTCAGTGTCAAAGGCTTTTTGGTTAGAGATTGTTTTTTGGTTTTTTTTGTGACATCCCCTAGGTATCACAGTGGTAATTCTATAAAGTGATAATTCCATTGTTGTTTTTCACTTGTAACTGTAATGAAATTTATAATATTGAATAGCAGTTTACAGTGATGCAGCCATTTTTGTGTTTACAATAAAATGCACTACTTGGCTTACATATTGAAGTATTTGTAGCATCATTTATATGTTTACATCTCTCTCTCTCTCTCTCTCTCTCTCTCTCTCTCTCAGTACATAAGGAGTTGTATTATGCTCGGTCGGATGCCAAACCTAATGTTAATGGCAAAAGAGAGCCTCTACTCCCAGTTACCCATGGATACGTTCACCATGCCGTCTTACGCCCGCCGCATCTCCACTGCCACACCCTATATGAATGGTGAGGTCTCCTCCAAGTCCCTGTGGAGCGTCAGCAGTGCCTTGAGGATACGGATACTCTGTGCGACATACGTCAATGTAAACATTCGAGACATAGATAAGGTACATATGTGTTTTTTTTTTCCTTTTATGAATTTAGTTTTACCAAAAATACTATTACCGACGAATAAAATTTTCAAGCTATTCAAGCAGGTTCTTCTCTGTTTCATTTCTGTGTTCCAGCAGAGTTTATAAAAAAAAAATACAGATGAAATCACAACTTAGATACTGAAATGTAATGAAGTTCTCTGAGTGTAATGTTGGTGAAGGTCTCACTAAGTGATCTGCTTCCATATTGCAGATTTACGTGAGGACTGGAATATACCATGGAGGAGAGCAGATGTGTGACAATGTGAACACACAGCGTGTGCCGTGTTCCAACCCGAGGTATCATGCTGTGAGACGCAGTGAATCCCGTCTGTACTCCAATAGAAGTTTATGATTCATTTTCTGAACAGTATGAGCTTTCTGTGCAGCCATGAAAGTCAACTGAAATGATAATGTTGAAATAATCTGTGTAACTGTCGGTTTTCCCAGGTGGAATGAGTGGCTCCAGTACGACATGTACATCCCCGATATTCCCCGTGCAGCTCGTCTCTGTCTTTCTATCTGCTCTGTCAAAGGAAGGAAAGGGGCAAAAGAGGTAAATAATCTAGCAGTGGTGGTTGTTTCATGACTCCTAAGGAGTTTTTCAGGTCTCATTGTCGTGAAGACTCTTGGATTGTGGGCTGCGTTTGTGGGCTGCGTCTTTATTTCAGACAGCTTCTATCATCATTTTCCTGTGGTATTTTTCTGTGAATAATTGCTGCTTATCTACATGCTTTGGTTTTTGATCCATCAGCAGAGATCACACCACCAAAGAAAAGCGTACAGTAGATGTTTGATATTAGCTTCTCTCTCTCAGGAGCACTGTCCACTTGCTTGGGGGAATGTGAACCTCTTTGATTATACACATACTCTTGTCTCGGGGAAAGTGGCACTCAACCTATGGCCAGTGCCTCATGGGCTTGAAGATCTCCTTAATCCGATAGGTGTCGCAGGTTCCAACCCTAACAAGGTAAATGAGTTACGGGAGTTATTCAGTATGGGCATTTGTAAATGTAATGTGAGTCTAATGGAATGTGTTTCTTAGGAAACTCCTTGCCTTGAGTTGGAGTTTGATTTCTTCAACTGCCCAGTGAAGTTCCCAGACATGGCTATAGTCGAGGAACATGCAAATTGGACCATATCCAGAGAGCTGGGCCTCAATTATTGCCAGTCCGGACTGGTATGTTCATAGACTGATACTGTTGTCTAAAACAAACTTTAAGATAAGCATTGAGATATTTTAAATTGGCATAGATGCAATGTATACACAAAACAAAATTAGGCTATCAGAAAATGACAAACTGTAGGTGTTTAACCTTATAGAATAGTGTTATCATAAAATCCCTAACAAAAGTAAAATAGGTAGAGACATGTCTGTGATGTGTTTTCACTCTCCATGGCATGATCTTTAGATAAGCTTCCTGATTTCCTCTGTAGAGCAATAGACTGGTGCGAGACAATGCTCTAACAGACAATGATATGGAGCAGCTATGTCAGGTGTGCAACAGAGACCCTCTATCTGAGATCACTGAGCAGGAGAAGGATTTCCTGTGGCGACACCGGTAACACACACACACACCTCCATTATTTAAATCTGAGAGAGAGGCTCTTATTGAAGCTATTAATTGTTAAATGACCTTTATCTCTTCTTTTCTTCCCTAGATATTATTGTGTGAATATGCCAGAAATTCTACCTAAGATCCTGCTTGCAGTAAAGTGGAACTCAAGAGATGAAGTAGCACAGGTCAGCTGAACAAAGTGTTAACTGGCTTCTGTTAGCTGTTTTTAGTGATTTTTTTTTTTCTGAACTAGCTATCCATCCATCTTTAATAGCCACTTATCCCATACAGGGTCACAGTGCAGTTATCTGTGAGATATAAATCGTGTAAATGTATTTGTGCAATGTTTTATGGAAGTTTTTATGATGTAATATATTCTTTCTTGGGGTTGGTTGATCTATGTATGAGGTATGCTATATATAGCAGTTTTACCAAACACAATTTCCATTAACCTGGTTGTATTGTAAGTGTCTTTTCTATCCTAGTTATTTTAATATGGTTACCACAAATTTAGCTTGGATACGTCATTAACGCTTAAACTACAGAGCTTGAAAACACAGATTATGCTTTTTGTGTTTTAGATGTATTGCCTTCTGAAAGACTGGCCAGCAATAAAGCCAGAACAAGCCATGGAATTGCTGGATTGCAACTATCCAGACCCAATGATCCGGGATTTTGCTGTTAGGTGCCTTGAGAAGTATCTGACAGATGACAAACTCTCACAGTACCTCATTCAGCTTGTACAGGTATTGCACGTTTCATGCAAGTGTGCGGGTCTTGGGGTCAAATTCACAGCAAGTTTTGCTGTTGCCAGCTTGAAATGTTGTGCACTACAAGAGATCATAAGGGTATAAAAATGAAACCTTTGATTTGCTTCTATTTTGATTTTTTTGTTTTTTGTTAAGGTCCTAAAATATGAGCAGTACCTCGATAATCCACTGGTGCGATTTCTGCTTAAAAAAGCCTTGACTAATCAGAGGATCGGACACTTCTTTTTTTGGCACCTGAAGTGAGTTTCTTTGTTTGATTTGAAGCGGATTTATATAATGTATGCATTTGAAGAGTCTCATACACCTTATACTTTGACTTAGCTTTCCAATAAGCTGATCCTGGTTAACAGCAGATCATAAGGCACTGTATCGACCCAGGTTTCGTAACAAAAAATGTGGACTATAATAAGGATTTCACTGTGGATATATTATCAAGCTGTTATATAGGGAGCGTGAAAAAGTATGAGTGTAAAGAAAAACCAGATTGATGTGCCACACTGGTGGTAAACACAGGATTAAGCATAAGTGCAGTAGTAGCTATATTGCTCATGATATTGGAAAGTACCTACGCACCTGCTTTCAGTTTGTTACTCCAGGGAACTTGAACTGGCAATATCTAAGCACCTATCTTTTGTTGGCCTACGTTGCTTAGGTCTGAGATGCATAACAAAACGGTGAGCCAGCGCTTCGGGCTGCTGCTGGAGTCTTACTGCAGAGCATGTGGAATGTACCTGAAACACCTGAGCAGACAGGTGGAGGCCATGGAGAAGCTGATCAACCTCACAGACATCCTCAAGCAGGAGAAAAAAGATGAGACACAAAAGGTAATACCGCCCCTTTCAAAGATCTATGGCAGTGTTTTTCCCAGTCCGGTCCTCGGGGACCCGCAGACATTCCATGTTTTTGCACCCTCCCAGACAGTTCACATTTTTGCTCCCTCCAGGAGCTGGGAGCGAGCAAAAATGCCTGTGGGTCCCCGAGGACCGGATTGGGAAACACTGATATAGGGGAAGCAATATATTGGTATAGGTCTGAACACACTGCATTTCTTACTCTGGGCCTTGTTTCTGCAGGTACAAATGAAGTTTTTAGTGGAACAAATGAGAAGGCCAGACTACATGGATGCGCTGCAGAGCTTCACCTCCCCACTAAACCCTGCACACCAGCTAGGAAACCTGCGGTAGATTGGGATTATCCATCATTCCGTCTTTCTGTGTCTGTAGCACATTTTTATAACTGCTATTTAGCATCTGTTTTTGCGAGTCATGCTGTAGCTGGGCGACCAGATAATCCATGTCAGAGAGGACACTTTGAGCTACTTCAGGTTTTACTTTAAAAAAAAAAACTACTTTAAAATTTCCTTTGCTTGGCTAAGTAGTTAATTTCTTCTTGTGCTAGGACTCAATGCAAACCAGGTCCTTTTAATTGAATTGATGGTTTACAAATCCTATCCTAGCTCAAAGTGTTCTCCCTGACATGGACTATCTGGTCTCCCTAGCAGTAAGATTTGAGAGACATACAATAATTAAAACGTATAATTCACTGGTAAAAATGTATACAATGTGGTGATTTAGCGGCGCTGAGTTTTTGGCTTCAGATATGAGCGAAAACCCACACGGATCAAGTACAATATATCTTGAAATTTTAAGAGGAAAAAAGATCATCAAATAATGGTCATGTTACCAATTAGAGCACATTGTGAATAAGGTATAATTTGGTATAAAATGTGTGCACTACTATTGTAATACTGCAGTGTGTTATATTCAAGTATTCATTACTTTACGGTTTGACTCTTCCAGACTTGAAGAATGCAGGATTATGTCATCTGCCAAGAGGCCCCTGTGGCTGAACTGGGAAAACCCTGATATTATGTCGGAGCTTCTCTTCCAGAACAATGAGATCATTTTCAAGAATGGGGATGGTAAATATAATTTTCTACAGCTAATAAGTACTATAGATTGTGTAATAGCTGTGACAGTTATCGAATATTATATTTATGTGTTTGTACATTGTGTATAATACATAAATATTTTTTTGCCAAGATTTACGGCAAGACATGCTAACTCTTCAGATTATCAGAATAATGGAGAACATTTGGCAGAATCAGGGTCTTGACCTCAGGTAATATTTTTAGAAGCTTTAAAAATATATTGGAAAAAATCATACATATTTCTCAACAATTTAAAAGCTGAAGAAAGTCAAGTCAAAAACCTGTGAAGTATATAGTCTAATTTGTTGTAATTTTTGTGTGTAAGAATGCTGCCCTATGGTTGCTTGTCAATCGGTGACTGCGTGGGCCTCATTGAAGTGGTGAGGAATTCCCACACCATTATGCAGATCCAATGCAAGGGTGGCCTGAAGGGGGCACTGCAGTTCAACAGCCACACTCTTCACCAGTGGCTGAAGGACAAGAATAAAGGGGAGATGTGAGTAAAACCATATCATGTCAGCATTTGATAATCAGTGTTTCATTGAGGGAAAACAAGTCTCATTATACATCTGTTTTTAACCTTTTTATGTGGTAGGTATGATCTGGCCATTGATTTGTTTACAAGGTCCTGCGCTGGTTATTGTGTTGCTACCTTTATCCTTGGGATTGGGGACAGACACAACAGTAATATCATGGTAAAGGATGACGGACAGGTAAGATATCTCGTAGATCTTGTGGTGCTTTGAGGAGGAGTCAAAGTATGGAAATCAAGAACAAAAACGTAATTCTCTCTGTTGTCTTCTTGAATAGCTTTTTCATATCGATTTTGGACATTTCCTGGATCATAAGAAGAAGAAGTTTGGCTATAAACGAGAACGAGTGCCATTTGTTTTAACCCAAGACTTTCTGATAGTGATCAGCAAAGGAACTCAGGAGTGCACCAAGACCAGAGAATTTGAGAGGTACGTTATATCTGACATTTTCTGATTTTGATTTCCCATCCACATTATCAGTTTGCCTTTTGTCATGAGTGCTTCATGAGTTTGGACATGAACATTTTGAATCTCTCCTGAATTAGCTGTTGTTCTGGCTGACAAATGGCATTGAAAGTAGTTGGAGCAAAATAAGAGCGTTTCCATCCTCGGTAGTCTGTTATAGTCACATTTTCCTACAGGAGGAGCTGGCTTGTCTCTTAAACAAGCTGTATTCACTGCAGGTTTCAAGAGATATGCTACAAAGCCTACCTTGCCATCCGACAGCATGCAAACCTCTTCATCAACCTCTTCTCCATGATGCTGGGCTCAGGTATGCCTGAGCTACAATCTTTTGATGACATCGCTTACATCCGGAAGACCTTGGCTCTGGACAAAACAGAACAGGAGGCTCTAGATTACTTCATGAAGCAGATGAACGATGCTCATCATGGTGGATGGACAACAAAGATGGACTGGATCTTCCATACAATTCGACAGCATGCTTTGAACTGAGGTACACATGCGCATTGGAGCAACTGGATATCAGATTCCAGCCAGCTGCAAATGGTGCATTCAGACCTGGGAAACATCAGGTGACGACCCACACTTTATTGATGAAACACTATAAACAGTCTTTTGTTAAAAACCTACAGCATCCACAAAGCCTGTTATCTTGTGAGGGAGGGGACTCCTGCATCTATGGCAAATGGTTGTTGGGTTTGCCAGTGGATTTGTTAAGGAGGGTCTTTCCTTTTCTCTAACCCCCCCCCGGTTACTTGCTGCTCCAACCTGGGGAAAACCCAGGTGTATATTGTCATGCCCTTTTTTTTAAATAAACTTTAAAAAA
Source organism: Mormyrops attenuatus (assembly GCA_026777985.1). Taxonomy (NCBI): domain Eukaryota; kingdom Metazoa; phylum Chordata; class Actinopteri; order Osteoglossiformes; family Mormyridae; genus Mormyrops; species Mormyrops attenuatus. Next base: position 8,184,850 of record JAODKC010000036.1, on the reverse strand, counting down.
AACAAAAAAGTAACTTACCTCTAGTTTTCAGAAGGTCTGTGGATATGGATGTCTTCCTCTAAGTTTTATGCCTTTAAATATGCACAGAAAATAGAAACTGCTAAGCAAAACAGGGTAGAATTTTGTTTTTGGTTCATGTGTTGTTTGAACAGAAAGCAAAGTCCCTAAACATGAGGTTGCTATGCTCTGTACAAGGTGACAATAGTGACACCTTGAGTGAGCTACTGGCATTGCACGCATCAATCCTGAGAGCATTAAAGACTTAATATAAGATTTTCTTTTGAGCCTAGATTATTACGTTTTAGTGAAGATGATGAATGCTGGAAGTGCTATTAAAACTCTTTGTTCTTTAGAGAGCCTTAAGTGATTTGCAGTGAGAGTTTGTCGCAGCCCATGTGGTGTCTCCCTGCTTCACACTAGTGCAATGTTTTTTCAGAGACCCCACAGTTAAGCTTTGTGTCCATTAAGTTATGTCAAGTGTCTGCTGTGATGAATGTCGGAAATTGCATTAATATGACTTGCCCATTTCCTGATGAAGCAGATTTTTTAATTTATGTTTTATTTTTATTTTTTTTTTGCTAATGTGCATGTACAGAGACATAATTTGCAAAAAAGCTGGATTTTGGGTTACATTTTGGTCAGGGAATTCTGAATTTGTCTTACAGGTTATGTTTAAACCGTTGTTACTGATTTTTCAATATTATCAGTTTCCTTTCCGAATACAGCATTTACTGCCTCAGTTTAAATCCTTCATTTATATCATTTTTTAGTAGCTCCACAGGCACATTGAAGATTATTCATGTACAAAGAGCAGTTTCATGTCTTGACAGGAAGGGAAGCTCCTGTATTGACTGAAATAATAAATCCATTTGTATAAAGATTCTTGATGACAATAAGCAGACTTATTGACTGTACGGCACATCGGAGGGGCCCCACAGGAAAGACGCAGGAATGTGTCCTAAGGGTCTCATCAGTACCTATTATTTCTTGCTCTTAAACCCAGCTCTTTCCATTCACTTTTCACACAAATGAAATACATTTAAAGAAATATGGAATTACTATTATTTCGTAATTGAAAACTATTTAGATATCTCCTGATATAAGAATGTATTTCATGTCATATTTCTTTACTCGAGTTCTTTCAAGTTTATACAGATTCGATAGAAAAATAATTTTATATATGAGGATTAACAGTTAAAGGGGCAGTAGATCAACAGTTGGAGTTTACTTGGCGTATTTGTTGAATTCCCGATAGGGCTGAAAAACGCAGCCAGATTATCTCCTGAATATTCCTTTCACTCAGAATGACAGGATGTTGAGAATAGTGCTACAACTGGTGACCTCTTGTGTAACCATTCACATTGCACTAACACTGGAGGAAAATTATTTTATTTGTGCCACTTTACAATAAGGCTACCCATATAAGGTGTTTATAATCTGGGGTGAGTTTCTCGAAGCCTTCTTAACGCTACGTTGTTCGTAAGTTCCATCTTTTAACATAGAACTTACGAACGATGTAGCCTTAAGAAGCCTTCGGGAAACTCACCCCTGGTTATTAATTAGTTTTACAAAGTGTTACAACCTATTTTAAACAAGTTATAACATGCTTTTCTTTTTATTAATGAGTTACTACCATTTACAAGGCAAAAGGGAGCCTTATTGTTAAGTGGTACCATTTCATTTTTTATTTATCTTGATTTGCCCCTCACACCCATTTCCAAACATTATCTGCTCTACATTAACTACTAGAACATACAATGAGAAGAGGAAGAATGAAAGTGTTACCATATTACATGTTCATTGAGGTTATACATTTCTGAATAGACATGGTACATGTACTCAGTCCACCCACACCATTAGTTAGTCATTAGTGAAGCATGTTTGCAGTTATGCACTTTGTATTTTTTTTATATATTCTTTCCTACAGACCCTGCGGTTCTCCACATGCATGTTTAAACAATGTCATTCATTTTGCTACATACTATCTTAAATGGGTCAATCTTTTTGAAGCTTATAATGGCGAGTGGCATTATGATGGCTTTTATTGCATGGTGTGCAAGTGATGTGTATTGTTTTTTTTTCTGTACGGGTTACAGACAACGGTGGGCTGGGCCCATCTTAAAAACCTCTAAATGCAATTTTCACCCGATTTTTAATATACATATATTGACTTCCGTGATGCAGCTTAACTTGAACTTGTTTTTATGACCCACCTTTTTGCGTACTGTAATGTAGGACATGCCATTGTGTAGCCTAGCATTGAACATTGGTTAATCTAGGCAATTTCATACCGATTTGTGAATGTTTCAAACCTCTCAATGCAGTTAGGGACACTAAAAATTTACTTTTTTTGGACCTTAGGCCAAACTTTAAAGTAAAAGGAGGTAGGGGATCAACATTTCGGAACAGCTAGGAGATATATTGAAAGACTCAAGTATATATACAGTTTTACATTATAGGTAACATACATTATTGTTTTGACAAACTAAGGCCCAGTATACATTTTCATAGCTGTTTTAAAACATTATCGTTACTACTTCAACTATTAATACTACTATGCTACTCCTACTATTGAATATGTCATGGGCCAAATGTAGGTGGCACAGAACCTTCATGCATGTAAGTCAGTTGCTGCTTTTTCTTTCTTATCCTGCTAAAGCTTTATAGGATGTTTGGCCTGAGACTGCACTCTGTAGTCAACCATTTATTCAGTTTTAACAGCTACCCAATAAAAGCCTGTCTTTTCAGTTACAAACTGTCTGTTCCATTGTGTAATTAAAGTTGCTTTGTATTGAGTCTTTAATATTATGAGTGTTGTGTAATTTTGTACAAATAAAATTATTTCAGATAACTTATATTTCATTGACGTTGAACGTATATAATTTCATTCTCATTCTGTTTTTTTTTTATTATTATTTTTAAGAAAGGCAGTGAGTATTTTGATGGATAATATCAGTTAAAGGTCCAGGGGCGATGTCACTGTATAATTGTGAAAGGTACTTAAACTGAATCGCTGCTGTAAAATACCAGATTTTGTAAATTTGTAAACTGATGTGTGTGTGCTAAGCAATAAAAAGTCACTACAAATTTGTTAGGATTACCTTTCAAAATTAACTATATAATGCCCAGATCATTTCATTAGTTCTTGAACAACTTTTTGGATATGCTTTTCACAACTAAAACCCTGAAACACTTCTGCTTTGGCCAGTAAAACTATGACCTTGATAGTGAAGACTGATCTTCTCGAAGTAAAGCTGTCTTACTTAATCCTTCATTGTGTCATACTTTACATCCATCTCAAAAATTGTGCCATAATACTTTACCAGTTCTTGTCGCCTGTATTCAAGCTGTTTTCATTTTATTCTCTATGCTGACAGTCTAGCCCAGTTTCTATAAACACTGTCACATGATGCTACCAGCTATAGGTTAATAATATAATTTGGCATGATATAACCTTCCAATGTTAATGTATAGTAAAAAAGAGGGGGCACACACACACACATACACACACACAGATCGGCCATTACATTAACACCACTGACAGGTGAAGTGAATAATGATGATTATCTTGTTACAGCGGCACCTGTCAAGGGTCCCATTATTTATTAGGCAAGTGAACAGTCAGTTCTTGAAGTTCATGTGTTGGAAATGGGAAAAATGTCCAAGAGTAAGGATCTGAGCGACTTTGACAAGGGCCAAATTGTGATGGCTTGATTACTGGCTCAGAGCACTTCGAAATGGCAGGTCTTGTGGGTTGTTACCGCCACGCCACCAAAAATGGTCCAAGGAAGGCCAGCTGCTGAACACTTCATTGACTCAATAACTCTACAGTTCCAAACTTCCTCTAGAATTAACTCCCACACAAAAACTGCGCGCCGGGAGCTTCATGGAAATGGCTTCCATGGCCAAACAGCTGCATGCAAACCTCACATCACCAAGCATAATACTGAGTGTCAGATGGAGTGGAGTCTGAAGCAGTGGAAAAATGTTCTATGGAGTGACAAATCATGGGTCTCCGTCTGGCAGTCTGATGGATCAGTCTGGGTTTGGCAGATGCCAGGAGAACGTTACCTGTCTGACTGCATTGTGCTAATTACAAAGTTTGGTGGAGGAGGGACAACGGTATTGGGTTGTTTTTCAGGGGTTGGCCTAGCCCCCTTAGTTCCAGTGAAGGGAACTCAATGCTTCAGCATATCAGCAAGACATTTTGATACTTCTATGCTTCCCAATGAAGACATCACATTCTCATGTAGAGCCACAATTCCGGGAAACTATCAGCTAAGCCGATGCAAAAAAGTAATTATGCATAGTTAATAAGATAAAATAAAGACAATATACTAACATATAACAAAATATCTTTAAACCAAGAAACAGTGCAGTTTGGTGTTTCAAACAACTCACACATGCTGAAAGCAACTCTGCTATTGAGTGGGATGAATTTGCAATGAGTGAATATAACACCCCCCATGACTCGTTGCGCCACAAGTTCGTTCTTGGAAGACAAGTTAGCAAGACCGGTCTTAAGAAACTTTTAAGTATGATCTTTCAAAGAACGCGGCCATGGTGGGACAAGTACAGTCAATTACGCATATTGAGAAACACCATAGTCACCTAACAGGAATCACAGGACGGATGTGAAGCCCGATTCGAAGAAAAGAAATCCAATTTTAAAGCCTTCATGCCCTGCAGGAAAAAATGTGCCCAGCTTAGCATTTGTCCTTGTTTCTCGACCATAATGAAACAAATAGCCTAGTGTCGCTTATTTATTGGATTCTCTCTCCGATTTCATTACTTTGCGACTGCATGCAAACACGTGTTATTTATCAAGAACCGTAAGTTCACTGTTTTATCGAAACAAGAGGAAAATAGTTTCGGCATTGTCTTTTATATTCATTAACAGCTTGAGAAAGCATTACACTGCACACAAATACAGTGCATGTTTGTGTATATGACAAATAACACTAGAACTTGGGGGAGGGAAACACGCGACGTTATACAGATATGCATCTATTTCTAAAAACTATATTTACAGCCTGCTTAGTAAAAGGTTGTAAAAGTACCTTTATCTTGCACAGCCAAGGTAAAAGCCGCTTATACGTGCGGCGACCGGAAGTGGCTGGATACCGACGCCGGTCCCGGGTACGACGGAAGCGCGTTTGTTTACCTGCAAATCCCCACTTTGATGGTTATTATTCTGCGTTATTTCTGTAGTTTTTAAAACGAACCATTGTAGGTGCCAGGTCATAGCAGCAGTTACGCTGACAGAAAGAGACGTTCCGTATGTGATTTTTTAAAATCGGCTACAAGTTAGACATATATATGTATCTATGTGACGCGTATCACATTATTCACATATACCAGTTAGCATCGGGATTTTATAATACGATACTATTTGCTACTAATTCCCTGTATTTATTGCGAGATTTTGTAATTGGATGCACAGCCTCCTTAATTTGGTCGAGCTGACGGATATCGCCATAATCCGCAGTAGCCTTGTATACATACAGATTTCATCTGAAGGGTAAATGCGGCGCTTTAACCCATTTAGCGAATAATGGATTACCGGCGGAAGAAGAAGCTAACGTTTTTTACTATTGGGTTAATCTTTCTTCTTAGTGGAATTGAATATGGTAAGATTATTTATTTATTTATTGTTGTTGTTGTTGTTCGTCTCCATTTAACTAACTGAAGTCAAGGAAGGCTGCATACAGCATTTTCGGTCCTCATGCTATAACTCTTCATAAATGGGGTTTAAAATGTTACCTAATACCACTTTTAAAATGAACCATAACCGTACGTCAGCTTGATGCGTATTAGAAAAGTGTAGGCTGACACGCACGGTACAATATAAATCAGTAATTTTACAATATAAAACATCTAGATTTCTCATTATTTGTACAAAGTCTGAAAATCAGCAATAAATAACCGCACTCGTGCACTAATTCCAGAAACATTGTTAACAGTATTGTTCGACTATCCTCACAGTATTTGCTGTACTCTTCACTATTAAAAACTGACAACTACTTTGTGACAACTTCTGAATGTAGTACATAGAGTATGAGCGTCCATGGTTGTAAGCTGTTTTGATTTGATATGTTGCAGGCAGTACTTCTTGACCTTTCCCAATACTTAAGATGTGTTGTTTGTATTCATACATATGTTAGTTTTGTTAATAACTTTCTTCTGATAACTTTTGGCTTTCAGCTTTTCTCCTGCTTGTTTTCTCCAGTTGCAAGATGACGAATGTCACCTTCCTCTTCCCTCTGTCATAATTTATTTGGAGTCTGCATACTTGCAGCTTGGTTTCATGACATACCAGGAATGAATTGTTTTAAGTTTCTCGTAAGAGTGTCTGTAAGTCTGTTCTTTTCCCTCTGGCCGTTGGTTGCACCAAAATGAATCTCCTCCTGTCTACAACAAAATGTAGGCCTATATTAATAAATATGTCATAACCTGGGCCCCTCATCGAATACCCAGCATTGATATAATCTTCAGTTGATGAGAATGAACCACATACCAAGATGCTTTAGATAAGGGTTAACTTAATTAACTATAGATCAGAAGTAAATAACTTTTTTTAAAGATTTGCTTTAGTAGTATAATTCATTCAGCTAGTTTGATCACAGTAAAATACCTAAACACTGTTCAAACTTCTAATCATTTTTCCAGTCCAGAGTCATGGGAGGTGTTGAGTCTAACCCAGGCAGCACAGGGCACAAGTCAGTGGAAAACCATAGACCATGCCCATCGCTCATAGGGGACCCATTATTAATAGTATTGAATCAAAATATTGACAATTGCCAGCATATATAACGACCTACCAGTACTGTTTGCAGTAGGCGAAGCGTATTAATTATGTATGCAACGATTGCGGATATTTTTTTACATTAAAATATACATATTTATCACACAATGTATGCATGCATGCACTGGTTGTACCTACAAAATAGTTCTCTTGTTTCTGTAATGGCACCCTGACTAACAAAGGCATCATCTTAGTTACCCTTAAATGTGTAAATATTCAATTTACACAGCATACAAGTTAGCTACTTATTTGCAGCTTCTTATTCGTAGTGTCTCATTTCGCGGCTTAAGTTAGCCTCTTATTCCCGGCTTCCTTAGAGGGGCGTGTTTGCGGCGGCACATACTGCATAGTCAGGAGATTTTGAAAATAAGAAATAACGTATGAATAAAACGTTTAGGCTGTAGCACGCATATTTATTTTATATATGAATTTCACAAAACACCCTGCTTTGAAAATAGTGGAATTTCCCCGGCATGTTGTGATTTTTTTTTATTTCGTAACAAACAGGTCGCATGACACGTTGAGTAACTGTACACACTGATTTCTAAAGGAAGCCGCATCTCCAAAGAGAACGTGGAGATCGTATCCATCTTGGACCAGGCAAATGTGAAATGCGTAGTACACAGCAGGCACGCCACTGGAAGGACACCGTGAAATTAGCCTGGCCCAGATTGGTTTTATGTCTGAAAAACGCTGGAAACATGGCAGTCTGCATGGGCTTGGCTAATACCAGTGTTTTCGTACAGTGGCGCACCTGCTTAAACATGCAAGTCAAGTTAGAAAATGAAATGGCAAAAAAGTTGTTTTTTTTTATTTCATCCTCTAATGAACTCGAATGATTGGAAAATTAAAATGCAAACAGTATTATTTAATTTTAATTCTAATTCATTTGTGCACGAGCATTACCCATAGACTTTGAAAACTAGGCTAAATGCGAAATGGAGATTAACATTTTACCATTAACACATTTGATTAGGTTCAGAAATAAATGTGCAATAAAATCTAAAGTGTTTGTGCCACATATATGCATTCAGTTTTGGTATGCGATTCAATAAAATGTGCAAATAATTTTTTGTGAAATGTGACACCACAGAGATGTATGGCCTATTCTAGTTACAACACTATGATCGTTACACAGTAACGAGATCGACAAGTTGGACTGGTATTCCAGTTGTCTCTCAAGCCTGCCCCCTATAGGCAGTCAGGCTCATTTTCGCTTCTGCGATGGATTTGCTCATTAATTTGTGATCCTCACGTTGCTCTGAGCTGCTACCGATCTTGCAGGCATGAAATTGACCGGAATCTTATAAATGTTAATGGTAGTTCCCTAATGTCGCGGAAACAAGCCAGATAGCTTCTACAATCACCAGGCGACGTTAGTAACTAAGGTATTTTTTTTTATCTCATGTTCTATACTTTGATTAGCATTAATTGCCATTGTTTTTTTCAGATTGGTCTGATGTTTCTTTCTGCGTTGTATGGTCAGTTAAATTTCTGAAGTATCAATTTGGTAACTAATATCACTTTATCAGTTGTTAAACATCATGTTGGTGATGTACACAACAACAGTAATGCTGAGAACATTTATCAAAATAAGATAATATGCCTTTTCAAACACGCCACACCAAATAGGAATGAATTACAAAACTTAATCCAAGGCTGCAGAACAACAGTTATTGCTGTTTTTCACATTTGATGTTTATCTTGCTTTTAATATTGAGAATAATTTTATTTTGCTATGTAAAGGTATCTGGAATGTATTTTCATAATGTCATAATTATGCAAAGCCAAAAAAAAATGGCATTTTAAGTGTTGAAATTTTTATCAGTTTCCTTAATTTTTTGTAGATCAAAATAGGTTTCATCAGGTAGCCGGTATTCTGACTATTCATTATGATTATTTTAAGGAGCATAATTCCTTCCACAAACACTTGTGTTTTTTGTCTCTGCCGGGTGTCCTGCTACACAGAAAAGGTACTGAAGCTTAAGCTAACTTTCAGTAATGACATCATGCTTTCAAGAATTACTCTGGTTGGTTATGGGACAGAAGAAGAATTACTCTGGTTGGTCATGGCGTAGAAGAAGAATTACTCTGGTTGGTCATGGGACAGAAGAATTACTCTGGTTGGTCATGGGACAGAAGAATTACTCTGGTTGGTCATGGGACAGAAGACGAATTACTCTGGAGAGTGTCTCAGAGATAAAGTTTCTGGTCATAATTATGAATATTATGTTGGTAGTATTAATATTTCTAATCAGTTTAAATGTTCTGATTTTTTTAATTAGCTGTTTGTCTATGACCATTTTCACATCAATGTTAAACTAAGCATATTAGTTTTGTGTGTACTATTCAATATTTTTGTCAATAAATAGGAATGCACGTATTCTTGCTGGTCTCTTTGCCCAGTCATTTTTCTGGTTGAAATGGGTCTGAGCTACCTACCTATGTAAATATCGTAAGTTTAAAAAATGCATCGTGTTGATGGGCCTCTAGCTTCTAGGCACTGGTTTACTGAGCCAAAGACCTCTGCACAGTGAGGACTCTGTACCCGGCCCTGACAGCATGTTCAGCTTCTCTAGGCGTTGCTGAGTGTCCTGCTGAATATTGCAGAGGGAGGGTATGGCAAACAGGGGCCTGTGCCTCTGGATACTGCAGCTTGTATTCCTTGGGTTATGTCACTTAAAACGCAGGTAAATGTTGCTCTTCTTTTTTGTGTCAACAAACTGCACAGGTAGGATTTAAAAACCTGAATGATTCATGAATTGGCTGCTGCTGAATAATAGATGGCATTATGCATGTATGCTTGTGAAAGCTATCACATAATTCTAATATTAATATCAATTCGAACAATAATGAATTAATAATATTCCTAGTTGAGGAAAAAATCTGCAATATTTGCAATGGATGAAATGTCTATCCTGATATCTAATTTTTATTTAAACAATTTGTATAAATCTATACATTACTTTTAATCAAAATGTTTCATTTTTATGTATATTTACCTGACCATTTGTCTTTTCCGTAATATATATTATTAATGCCTTGCTGTGGCATCATTATTTGTAAAACCATTAGTAGTACAATATTTGTCTCGGAAAACTTTACATGACATGATCTGGCCAAATATCAGTAAATGAGTAGGCAATGAGAAGTGTTTCATTTTTACATTGATATTATATATTCTTTCCACTCACAAACTATAATGATCTCTGTGACGATTCTCAGTCATCCAGGTCATGGTTATCCCAAAAAACTGTATGCCACTATATAACCTTTTTTGGTATAATGATCTCATTTGTGTTCCTTGCGAGATTTACCTGTCAAGACCTATTTACGTCTTTTTTTTATATAAATCAATTTAAATTATTTTTATTACTCTGTTCGCTGTGGAAGAAACACAATTTCAAACAAAAAAACAAAATTTTCCATGTTTTCTGGTAGTTTACCTGTCAGATATTACTTATTTACACTATATTGCGAAAAGTATAGCGGCACCTGCCTTTACACACACATTAACATGAATGACATCCCATTCTTAATACATTGGATTTAATATGGAGTTGGCCCACCCTTTGTGGCTATAACAGCTTCAACTCATCTGGGAATGCTGCCCACAAGGTTTAGAAGTACGTTTATGTGAATTTTTGACCATTCTTCCAGAAAAGCATTTGTGAGGTCAGGCACCGATGTTGGACGAGAAGGCCTGGCTCACAGTCTCCACTCTCATTCTGTCGGGTTGAGGTTAGGGCTGTGTGCAGGCCAGTCAAGTTCCTCCACACCAGACTGGCTCATCCATGTCCTTATGGACCTTGCTTTGTGCACTGGTGCACAGTCATTTTGGAACAGGAAGGGGCCATCCCAAAACCGTTCCCACAAAGTTGGGAGCATGAAATTATCCAAAATTAGTAGTGCTTTACACCACTGCATCCAACGCTTTGCATTGCAGTTGGTGATGGAAGGCTTGGATGCAGCTGCTCGGCCATATAAACCCATTCGATGAAGTTCTCTACAGACGGTTCTCGAGCTAATCTGAAGGTCACACGAAATTTGGAGGTCTGTAGCTATTTACTCTGCAGACAGTTGGTGACTTCTGCACACTGTGCGCCTCAGCATGCGCCATCCCTGCTCTGTGATTTTACGTGGCCTACCACTTCGTGGCTAAGTTGCTGTTGTCCCCAATTGTTTCCATTTTGTTAAAATACCACTAACAGTTGACTGTCGAATATTTAATAGCTAGGAAATTTCACGAATGGACTAATTGCACAGGTGGCATCCTATCACGGTACCATGCTTGAATTCACTGATCTCCTGAGAGCGACCCATTCTTTCGCAAAAGTTTGTAGAAGCAGTTTGCATGCCTAGGTGCTTGATTTTATACACCTGCAGTATATGGAACGGATTGGAACACCTGAATTCAATGATTTGGAGGGGTGTCCCAATACTTTTGGCAATATAGAGTGTTTAGTTTGTTTATGTTATAACTTTTCAGCAGTGTATTAGTGAAATAGATTACTCATTCACATTAAAATCAATCTACTGTTTGATTTTCATAGTTGTGTAATGATTTGAAAATTGAATCTTTGAAACCCATGTTCAGTAGGATTGTTGTATTCTCAATTAGTGACTCATTTCAGCTCATTTTTCATTTGGTAGAATTCTCACTTAGTATCGAGTTATATTAGACAATTACTTCTTTTGAACAAGGTAGGTTTTTCAACATGCCATGGTTTAAAAGCTTCTTTTTTCCATCACTATCTTAGCACTGTGAATTTTAAGTATGTTTTAAAAAGTATTCAACAAGTTCTTTGCTTGATAAGCGAACTAAAAAAATGAATATTTGTGATTTCCCTTTTATAGCTGTAATTTTGCCAACGATATGGAGGTATCTTCAAATCCTTGGAGCTCCACCGTATTTCCTGGGACTGAGCCTGTCTGCGTTCAGCCTGAGCGGGCTGCTCGCCGGCCCATTTTTTGGCCAGTGGTCAGACAGGACTTGCACTACCAAGAACATCATTCTGTTCGCAAATCTCTTCGAGGTTGTGGGTGAGCATCAGTATGGATGATTGTGGCCTTTATGTAAGTCGGCTAAATCATGTTGCTTCACTTGCACTTAATTGAACGCCCTGGAAACTACAATATGTTGCCAAAGTATGACTCAAACTGAGTAGGTGAATCAGAGAATTGGTTTCTTTTGTAGAACTTCACAAGAGAAATATACAGCTCATATTGCCCCCTTGAGGCATTTACAAGATAACACTCTACTCTAGTGCTGAACGTGGCAGTAACTCTTAGCCTATCATTCTTTAGTTAAAATTTTTTTTTTTAGGGGGGCGAGTGAATGTAGATTGTATTATTTTTATTTTTGGGGGGGATGTAGACTGTTTATCATGTTTTTTTTTGGGGGGGGGGGACAATGCCAAAATAAATATAGGGGATGAATTAAATATCAAATGAAATACTGGAGGTACATGTACTAGCCGGGCCTCTCCAGTTCCTGTGCCCCTGGCTGTAATCCCCTGTGCTGTTTGGGATGGTCACCAGCCCTGTCCCCCTGTAAATCGTACCTGTTTCTACTCCCTTCATTCCCAGGTAACTTCATGTATTTCATGAACTTCGATGAGTGGCTCCTGCTGTCCAGTCGACTAGTAGCAGGTGAGTGTATCGTCAGCTTCCACATTTGCATATTGGCTGGAGCCCGACCCAAAAGTCCAGAACTTTTGTATGGTTCTTAAAGGCAGATGGAAAGAAAGGAGGCTGACCGTGTGTGTGCTCATTTCTAGGTATCGGGACTGGTGCTGGCGCCTCGATTTTTGGATACCTGACACGTAGTACGGCCCCTGAAGATCGTAGCACGGTTTTTGCAGCTGTCATGGCCTGCCGGCAAGCTGGCCTCCTTATTGGTCAGTGCGATTTTCAGCATCTTCATACTTCCTGTCACAATGTGGCCTTGTATCGTACTAGTGTCTACACCATCCCTTTATCCATTTATCCATCCCTCTTTCCAAAACAGGTCCGGCTTGCAACATATTTTTGAGGTTGTGTAACTTCCAGCTTGGACCCTTTGTTGTAAATAAGTTCACTGCACCAGGGGTACGTAACCATACTGATAGTTATATTGATGTTGTTTTTATGTCTGCGTGTGGAGTAGCATGCTAGGAAAGCAGTTTAGTTGTATAGCATAAGTGAGATTTTTTTTTTTCTGTTTTGTTTTTATTAATTTTATTCTTGTGAAGTGGGTGCCATTCAAACCTCCAAAATTGTTCCTGTTCAGAATTCTTCCAAATCCTTAAAAAAAAACACACACACACACTTCTTGGGGGGAAATAAATAAATTATGATTATCTTAGGAATTTTTTTTCCCACCTACCCATCTTGCTCTTCATGAAACACAGATGCGTATGTAGGTGAGAGCGTGCTTGGCAGCGAAGGGCAGCCACCTGAAGTGGCCCCCATGGAGTTGGGGGTTAAGGGCCTTGCTCAAGGGCCCACAGACATGTGACTATGCTCCTGAGGCTGGGGCCACTTGCTGCTGGTTAAAACACAGCTTTTCATCTGCTGAACTGACCCGCAATTTACATTTTTCATGTTCATTTTCCTATTAATCATTCTCGCTAAAAAAATGACAAGAACTAATAGTGGGGTACTCATTTTAATTCTGCAGAATTAAAAGCATTTGGTCAAATTAGATGAAAGAAAGCCTTGAATTATACTTACTTCTCCATCCAGTTCTTTTTATAGCACAGGGTTGGTATTTAGTGAAGGAGTCTATCCCCCTCAGTCTCTCTAAGCTTATCTTTGGCCAGTGATTTGGTTTTACAGATCCCAGTCCCAGCATTCTGGTGTGATTGATGTCTTCTCTTCTAGCTCTTCATGTGTCTGCTGTGGATCCTTCTTCAGCTGGCAGTGCTGTTAATGTACTGGGACCTGCCACCTGAGAATTCTGGGTCCTGTATCATCAGGGATGTGGAGGATGTGGAAGAGGACAATGAAAAGGAGCCCCTGGTGGGCGCTGAAGAGCCATCTGGATCTTACGGCACTGTTTCCCCGGGCCCATCGGAACCTGTTCCCAATGGTAGTCTTCCTCACAGTTCCCCACCTTCTTCCCATTCGGAGTTGCCTAGTCGATCTAACCCCTTCAGGAACTTCAGTGCCAGCAGAGGTGAATACTTCTTTCTTTCCATCTGTCTTGGTATGTATGTTGTGCCCATGCTGCATCGCTCATAGATCTTTCTCTGCAGAATTCTTAAGGGAGGAAGTAGTGGTTCTGCTCACGGCCCAGTTCATTACACTGTTCAACCAAACCACACTAGAGGTACATCCAGCCAAACATGTACACAACCATTATCTATACCACAGAGTTGCAGGGTTTGTTAACAAAGAAAAACTTGGTTTGTATTCGAATCACTTGTCCGTATTTTTCCCCTGCAATACAGACTATGGTGACTCCTCTGACCCAGAAGTACTTCAACTTCGGCGAGTTGGAGAACAGTGTCATGTATTTTGCCTGTGGGGTGGAGGTGATCGCTGGGTTCTTCTTGGTCCGCTGGCTTAGCCCCCGTGTGGGTGACCGTGCGGTCCTGGCCACGGGGCTGATTATTGGCAACATCTCCTGCGTGTGGTGCCTTATTTTTTTGACCAACCCCCAGGGTGAGTACCCAGTTAGGTTCAAACATGCTGAACCATTTGCATTGTTGTAAAAAATCATATGTATTCAAAATAGTACAGATTCCAAACCCTTAACTCTGCATACCTACCGATACAAAATGATGTGCTTATATGAAGTGATATTTACTCACCTTGTTCTTCTTGTCCCTGTTTTCCAGGTGGGTTCCAATGGCAGTTGACAGAGTTCATAATCGGAGTATTCCTGCAAGTTCTGGGATTACCTTTTGTTGCGGTTGCCCAGGTGTCTCTCTTCTCAAAGGTGACTGCAGAGAAGACACAAGGTGAGCAGCAGTACCCCCTAATGCTTATGTAGGTATGTTCTAAGCAGTAATTTCTGTTTGTACATGGCCCTTGTAGGTCCACGACAGCAAAGTCAAAGGTCATGCAGTGTCCTGATGTAAATAAACTAGGACTGTGAGGCAATTAGTCTTTTAAATTGTGATTAATCGCGTTGAGAGTGATTTATCACAAGTTCAGTCTCATTATAATTTGTTGAAAACTAGCTAGACAATCTCAGACCGAGACAAACTCAGAGCAAGCTTAACTACCAACAATAAAAAAGTCACAAGTGTGACTAAGAGAATAAATTAACTCAACAAGGTAATAAAGGAAGTTAACAAAAAAACAAGGAAATCCAAAAATAGTAATAATCTATAAACTAAACTGCACATAAAGAAAGTGCTTAACTACAAATACAGCAATGAGTAATAAACCAATGAACGGAACTGACTGCAAGGACCTGAAAAAGAAAACACAGGTTGAACAAGATTATCAGCAGCTTGTCTCTCCCAAACCCCTAACAATAGCTTAAACTTGTACGGATTATTCATTTTCACCAAAAATATCATTTGAAAACAAGTGCAAGCTGAGTTTCATTGCTTTCAAAATGCCATTGTTTAATAAGTAAGGAGGTCAAATAACAGGTAGTTCTGGACTTTATGAACTAATTTGTTCCATATTATTGCTCATTAATTAAGAGCAATGAATGAATTACGTGCAAATAAAAAAAATATGTATGAAAATGAATTTTTTTTGCCACAGAAAATTCTCATAAAGGTATAAACTCAGAAATCGGGAGATCGGAAAGCGAGAACTGCCTACATTTATTTATCTTTTTAATCATACATCTTACCGTATATTCAGCAGGCAGAGTGAAACACTGTTTTGTACTACTTCTTAAAAACACAACATGATGACCACACTAAATGTTTCCGTTAAGACGTCTGCAGCAGCAGCAGTAATCAGATACTTCAGGATATAGAAATTTGTGCCAATGAACACTCTGTTACATGTGCTTTAACAAAATGTTAAACTGTTAAATGTTAACTGGTTGATTCTACTGTCATTCTACTTTTGTTGTTCTTTGTGATTGAGAATGATATAAATGATACAATGATATAAATGCTTTTTTACAGGTGTTAGATAAATTTTTCTTAGTACAGAGTATTAACAAAAATGTATGCAAAATATACATTTTTACTCAGTGTATATTGTAAATTATAATAATTTATTGTCCTAATCATATAAGCCACAAAAAACCTGTTTATCTGTTTACACCTTTGCAGGATTCAGTCAGGGTATCCGTCGTTCTGTTGGGGGACTGGCCACCATCCTAGGTCCCCTTTGGGCTGGGGGACTTACAGAGAACCTCTATGTCATGCTGGGAGTCATGATGGTCCTACTCATGCTGCTGACAGTAAGTTTCGAGTTGTACATGTATGCTGAATAAAGGTGCAGGTCACGATTCTATAGAAATGTAAAATGGATGATCAATGTATCAAATGATGTATCAAAGCATATAATAATAAATGAGCCAACATTTGTAAATGTATTTTGTTATATTCAGCTTGTTATAATTCTCATTCTACTGCAGTAATAGGAAGTAAATTGTCGCCTGCTTTTCCTTTCAGATCATGATGGTATTTTCCTACAACCGCTTGGTAGAGCCAAGCATTGGACAGACTGCAGACAGGTCAGAGGTTTCTGGGTAGAACAACAGACCCTTTCATATGGGAAAGCCAAAGAGGTAAGTCATTATGACTCAATACTTATTTTACATATTGAATGATATAGTAGCATGTCTACTCCCTATATTCTGATACTGTCATTCTAACACTGCAGGTGTTTGCGTTGCCCTAGACAACACAAAACACAAGAGATTTGGATACGTGGAAGGGAATCAGGATTGAATGAACAGACGGGATGGACTTGGATGTGACCTTGAAGCAGTTTTGTTACTATATGCATTTAGTGAATATGGAAAATATAATATTGTGAAAATATGTAATATGTCATTATTGCACAAAAGAGCCCAAATTATTAATATGTGCCAGACCTTCATTGTAACCTTTTCTTAATGAATCAGAACAATAAAATGAGTGACATATCCAGATCCAATAGACTTATCCCATAGATACATAGAAATATGCAATGCCATGCAATAATTAAAATATAAGTAGCTAGGTGGGCCAGTGTAAATGCACTACAAATTCAAATCACTGGTACAGAGTATGTTCCTCGTGAAGACCTCTTTTTTTTTTTTTTTCTTTTACCTTTTCTGGTAAAATGTTTCTGGTTGTTATCAACTGTGCATTATGTTCCACTTATTAGGTATAAACATGATTTGTCAAAATCAGTTTTATAATTTTCTAGCTTACAATAACAGGAAAAACATGAAAATAACTTACAGTAAAATAAACAATTGACTGGTTTTCAATACAAAAAGGTATTAAAATTACCTTATTGATGTCTTGCTTTGCTCAGTCTTACTTCAGTCACCATAGGGGCACTCTAAGCAGATAAACGGCATGGGAGCCACAAGGCTGCCTCACTAAGCATTGGGCCAGTGCATTTTTTGCAACGTAAAAGGTGAGAACATGCTCAAATTAAAAATTTGTAGTACACAACAATAAATATTCTTTAAAACACTTGCTATATAATATTACTATAAGGCTGCTTGCAAGATATATAATATTGCAAACCTGGCCTGCGCACCTCAGAGTGTGCCGCCACTGAAATGTGAGCTTATGAAGCTCCCTGACATCAGAGGAAGATGGTCATCACGTTGAAGAGACAAGATGTTCCACGCGCCTTCTCGGATAGGCCGCTTCAGATTAGGACCTGAGTACTGCCATGCAGTGGGCGATGCCTCAGGACCACACCAGCTCTGATCCCCAACAGGCCTGACCCTGTTGACTCTCCAGCTGTTTCTTGCTGTATGGCTGTGAGACATGGACGCTATCCATTGCCCTGAGATGAAGCGTGGACTCCTCTGGTACTGTGTTTCTTCGGAGAATCATTGGGTAGCGCTGGTTTGACTTTGTGTCGAACGTGAGGTTGCTGATGGAGTTCTGAATAGAGGCACACTGTCTGCATTGTGAGGGAGCGTCATTTACAGCATTATGGCCAATGTGGTACGATTCCCAGAGGGTGATCCAGCTCACAGGACCCTCATTGCTGAGGACTCAAGCAGCTGGAACAAGCGAAGGGGACCCCCACATAACACCTGGGTGCGGCAGATAGATGGGCACTTCCGGGGGGTGGGACTGGATCACATGTCAGTCTGAGGGGTCACCAGCTGGGAGGTGTTTCTTCGTGTGGTTGGTGCTGCAACACCAACCCAACACCAACTTAGCAATTGCTAAGTTGAATAACTAAATTGTAAGTTGAACACTAATCAATATTATGTTCCTGTTACGCTAAACAATTTACTTCTTCATAATTTTTCCAGTACTAAAATTACTGCAAGTTCTATGCAGTAGAAAACTCATTAATCTTAGTTTATATCAAGATAAGAAACTGGTCTACTGGTAATATATATTATAGAAAATCTTTTACAGCATTAAAATCTGCTTCAATAGTTAAGCATAATAACACAAAGCTAAAACCAGTTAAAATTTTTAAAACGGAAAGTTTCACAGAAATCATTCATTGAGTAATTAAGTGAATTTCCTTACCTGCAGCCAAAAGTTTCCATTTAGTTAAATGGATGAGTTTTATTTTTAGAATTTCCATTACTCTTCATTTTAATTGAAGGAGAAAGTGACTGTTGGAGAAATGTATATAGATAAATCTTATACTTTAAATGTTTAAATGGTACATTTGTAAAAATTGTATGTGTTATATTGTAATTGGTTTTTGGAAATGAATCAGTTATCTATGACAGAGACTTGCTGAAAAGGATCGACTGGAAGAGATAGTAATCAACATAAAGTTATAGCCTGATTTTTGATTTTGGAGTTGATATGATAGGCCTACTCATTTAACCATACCTATGTGAGGGGGGTCATTAGAAGTGCTCACAAACCAGTGACCTGTGTTTAAAGCAGTTTCAATTTAGTGGTCAGCGGTCTGTTATTTGAGTCATTAAAAATGTTAATTGCATAGAAAGGTAAGGATAACATTTAGCTATTGATGCTTACCAATTTGCAATGTAATGTGTTATTTAGCAAAAATGACACATATACTCTATTTATATTCTCTAGGGCTTTGAATTCTTGGCCTGAGAGCTCAGTGTTGAATTTCATTAATTAAAATTTGACTAAAAATTTAATTTAATACTTAACCGGATTTAAAAACCATTAAAATGTGAAAGAATGATTTGGTCCTGCAATGAAATGGATAAGTATTTTCTGAAATGTGTTGTTTTACTGCTGGACATTCTGTTCAAGGGTAACTAACAGAGACCAACACACCAGCATATAGAGTGAATCCCCAGCTGCCTGTTAGCACTTTATCATCACATCCAGGCTTAGGGTTTACATCCCGCCTCCGGCTGTACTTATGTGGAGTGTTCAGGTTTCCCACGTGTGTGCAGAGGTTTCCTCCGTGTGCTCCAGGCTTTGGGTTTACATCCCGCCTCCGGCTGTATCTATGTTGAGTGTTCAGGTTCTCCACGTGTGTGCAAAGGTATCCTCCGTGTGCTCCAGGCTTTGGGTTTACATCCCGCCTCTGGCTGTATCTATGTGGAGTGTTCAGGTTCTCCACGTGTGTGCAAAGGTATCCTCCTTGTGCTCCAGTTCCCTCCCACAATGCGCCCTGCAATGGATGGGGACTCCATCCAGTGTGTCATCTGCCTCGTGTTCCATGCTTCTGGGGATAGACTCCAGGCCCAACACAACCTTGCTATGTAAAAGTGGTTATAGGTTAAAATATGGAAATTATAACAATGACACCTTATTGATCCCCATGGGGAAATTATCTTTCTGCCTACGCCATCCTGCTCTCAATGACACACCAACACACGTGCAGGTGAGAGCAAACTTGGCAGTGAAGGGCAGCCACCCGCAGCACGCCCATGGAGCTGGGGGTCAAGGGCCTCGCTCACAGGGCCACAAACGTGCAACTATTCTGCAGAAGCCACGCTTGAATTGGCAACAATTATTAGTTTGCATAATATTGCATCATAAGTGTGTTTTTTCAAGTAGTCACTCAACCTGCACTTCACCAAAAATGGCAAAGAAATAAAGTAAAAAATACATAGACATTATTGACACTGTGGCAGCTATTCATGGCCCTTAACTGTGTTGACAGCACATGACTCCTTGTTCATTAGTGCGGTCTTATGCAGTGACACTGCACTAGATTATTGGTTATAAAAGGTGGATTCATGGGTATTGTGATACATATCTATTTTAAAATATATACTATTCAAATGAATCTAATTGCTGCTATTTTAATCATCCACCAGAGGTCAGTGTGTAATCCTATTTTGCAACTGGACCTCATCATCATTATCCTCATCAGTATTGAAACAAACAGCAAGGTCATCCACATCAATATATATTTTTTAATCTTTTTAGTTCCCAGTTTAAACCATAATCGAAAGTGCTGTGTATTCTTTTTCTGCTTTTAACTATTTGCTTTTTCTTCTGCGCAAGTTACATGACTGTGGCAAAAAAGAACTATGTGGTTGCGATAACATTACGCATTTTGTATACTGTGCTATGAACTAAATTTCCCCTGTCACAGCCAAATATGCCTTAAAGTTTTACAAGGTATTTTGTTTAGTCTTAAGATGGTACTCAGTTCATTTCTAGAATGGTACTATTCTGGAGTTACAGTTATTTTGGAATTTCTTAGATGGGCAGTTTTATGTATTACAGACTGTAGGAAAAACTCACACGTGTATAATATGCCGCCCGAATGTTATTATTTTTTACCTTCCTCAATTTGACACAACACAAAAACGTTATTTTCTCTTTGTTTTAATACAAAATAAAATTATATATATATATATATATATATACACACACACACACACATCTATATACATATATAAAGATATATAAAATACAGCTTATTCTGTATCACAGCAAAGAAAATCTTTTTCCAATCGATTAAGGATATAAGTGTTTTTTGTTTCTTCAGTCTCAATTACGGCCAGTGTGCATCTATACTTTTAAAATCCACCCTAGAGGAAGTCATGACCTGTGGCGCCTCATCATTTTTCTCACAAAGCCAAGTATAACATCCCCCCAATCCAGAAAAAACAATAATAAAATAAAAAAATATATAAGAATTGCTCTGGTCCTTCTCTCTAGCACAGCTAATGTAATTAGCAAAGGCAGAAATAGCTTTTCCTGGCCTATAACTGCGGAGAAAGGCAGTGAGGAATTGTGGGACTTTCATATGGAATTGTAGATGTACTGATAGCAGCCTGAGAAATGCAGCCACTCTAATTCCCACCAGGAAATGGGAGAAAGGAACAAAGAGACCATCCACAAGCAATGAACCCGCAGTAATAATGACACAGTTGACACGTTATTCTAGATCTGGGGCAAGATGGGAACCTGGAGCATAGGCATGGACTGGTATGGTTCCAGTTAGAGATGCTTTAGAGATAAATGAACAGATTAGACAGCTTGGACTCCTTAACAAAAAAAAAAAGAAAATTAAAAGCAGATTTGAATCACTGACTCACACATTCCTCAACACTTCAGTTATATGTTGTACTATTAAAAAATGCTAACCTATTTATTTGCATTAATGTTTATTTAATGATATGTAAGACTCCATAAAAATCATGCCAGTAATAGTCATCTAACCCTAATGATTCTAGGGAAGAAGTACTATTATTACCACATATAAAATGTGGCTTTTAAAGTATATAAAGCTAATCTTCTCCAATAAGGTTGGACAAACCAGAGGACACATCAAATTAGGGATTGCTGTAGCTCATCGTGGGGCTGCCTAAGTAAATTGTTTTTACATATTTTTAAATATTAAATATCTGTATAGTAACAGTAATATCTGTAGAGAAGAAAACACAAAGCCGTCTAAGACTAAATGCCTAAAATCCATTAAAATAAGAATTTAAGCAGGGAAAGTGTGAGACTTTGTAAATGAATTAATAAAGCATTACAGTATCTTCTATTGACAGTCATAAGACCTAATAGTGCTGATTATACAACCCGAATTCCGGAAAAGTTGGGACGTTCTTTAATTTTGAACAAAATGAAAAGACTTTCTAATCACATGAGCCAATATTTTATTCACAACAGAACATAGATAACATAACGAATGTTTAAACTGAGAAATGTTACAATTTCATGCACAAAATGAGCTCATTTCAAATTTGATGCCTGCTACAGGTCTCAAAATAGTTGGGACAGGGGCATGTTTACCACGGTGTAGCACAGGGGCATGTTTACCACGGTCTGTTTAATGATGCGCCAAATGTTGTCTGTAGGTGAAAGATCTGGACTGCATGCAGGCCAATTCAGCACCCGGACAATTATCATCATCATAATCATCATCATAATTATTATTATTAATAATCAAAATAATATTTCATTAATCCGCATGAGGAAATTCTCTTTTCGCCTACGCCTTCTTACTCTCCGTGACACACATGTAGGTGAGAGCAAGCCTGGTAACAAAGGGCAGCCAATTGCAGCAGGGCCCATGGAGCTGGGGGTCAAGGGTCTTGCTCAAGGGCCCACAGACATGTAGCTACTGTATTATGCAGAAGTTGAGCTTGAACATTTGACATTCTGATCACATGCACAGAGGCTTAGCCCACTTGTATGAGTGTGACCAAAACTATTGGTGAATATAGCCTAGAATACATGCCAGAACTGCTGCGTTTTGCACTACCATAACTGACATTAGTTTGGTATTATGCAGTGGCACTGCACTAGATTGTTGATTATGGAAGATGGATGTATGGGTATGCCCATCCCAGACTACTCTGTGATATGTGAATCTTTTATAAATCTGTTGCACTGATTATATAAAATGTAGCTTGCAGCAAGAAGGTACATTTCTGATAATTATATAAAATAAGAGACAGCTTGATTATTCTCTGGGGTTATCTCTGAAAATGTATTCCTTATTTTGCATATATTTTCATGTTTTGTAGCAGTTCTCTGTCTTGTAGCTCTAAGTCCCTAGTGTGTTTCTCTGCTCCCTGGGCCGCCATCTAGCTGTATGGGTTGAGCGAGCAGTTCAGAGGCCGACACCCCTCCAGTCATGGGTTTTAGGCTGGCCTGAGGCCTGCCTCACCTTTTGTTTAATTTATTGGGTTTTATTTTATTCATAGTGTTTGGTTTTGTTTATCAATGTCTTTGCTTTGTGTCCTTGTTTTTGGTTTACCTTGCCTAAGCCTTTTTAAAATCTATTCTGGTTGTACTTATCTCCCCAGTCTTTCCTAGTGTCAGCCCTCAGTGTTTGCCAGTCTTTCCTAGTTTCTCATGCTTGTTAATTGTAATTTATTCCACCTGTTTCTTGTTGTCCCATGCCTGTCCTGATTGGTTGATTTGGTTATAGTCCACACCTGCCCCTTATTATCCTTGTTGTCTGTATATGACTTCCCCTCATCCTGTTCTTCAGTTAGTCATTTAGTTAGATGTGTGTGTTTAGATGTGTGTAGATGTTTCAGCTATGTTGATGTTACTTTGTGTTTGTAGCTTTGGTTGTTCCCTACTCCAGTGACCTGTACTACAAAGCGGGTTTACTGGCTTATCGGGGTAACTTGTCGGATTTAAGGTAGTCTTGGCAAAATGTAAGTGAACGAATATGAAGTCCATTTAAACTGTGATACCTTAAATCCGACACGTTACCCCGATAAGCCAGCAACCCCGCTTCGTAGTACAGGCCACTGGTCTCAGTTTTTGCTCCGTTCCCTAGTATGTTTACATTTTGTGATTTTTGTTAGCTCTTATTTCTCGTTTTTATTTCTTGACCGCTCGTGGTGTCATTATTTCATGGTTTATCCCTTTGTGTTCAGTTCTTGATAATATGAGCCGCTCTGTGAATCATCACTCTTATTCTGCCGGTGCCACATCCTGTGGTATCTCAGGAGGAGGTCACTGAGGTTTCAGAGTACCTGATTCTTGCTTAACTAAATCACAATGAAGCAGAGCAGTTTTAACTGCCGTATAAAGGAGTCAAAGGCCAATATGCAAATATCATGTCCTGCTACACTTAATACGGCAGCATCTCAACAACACTTGCCAGTCTGCCAGCGATGATGATACGTTATGTGTGGGAATGCCTTAGCATCCCTGTGAACAGAATAATGTGACAGGGATATTTTAATGGACTGGAGTTATATTTTTATGTATAAAGATGGACAGGGGGGTAGGTAAGTAGAATAAAAACACATGCTATTTCACAAATAATGTACATTTGAGCATTTTGCTACTGCAGTGTTTGAGTAGGTTCACAGGTTGGTATATGAGAAACTTCTGGTCCTGGTGACAGCAAAGGAAACAGAACGTATCAAAATCATCTGGGAGTGATATAAAAAAGTATGAAAAAAGTCTATACAAAGCATCGCAGTCACTAGTTTCTCCCTTCACAGAAAGACCCCCACAGCCCCTACAGTGGTTAATGGTATAATAAGCATAGTTGAGATAATAAGCAGTTTCATCTAATTTCCAGCCACTTATCCTGGGGCCTGTATCACGAAGAGAGAGATCCGGCTATGAACATGCATGCTTATTCCACACCCAGACTGAATGTGGAGCTGTGAGGTAACAGCTCTACATTCTGTGCCACTGATAAGCGGCTTAATTTTTTTTGGTAATGGTTAGCATTTTGCTAATCTGGATAGGATCAGATAAGGGTACAAGATGTGTTGCAGGGAGCTCATGCTCCTTCAGTCAGCCTGTATCATCATCAAGATGAACCTTGCTGCATGTATAGCCTGAATAGAATATTAGAGGGGAA
Organism: Mormyrops attenuatus; assembly: GCA_026777985.1. Classification (NCBI taxonomy): domain Eukaryota; kingdom Metazoa; phylum Chordata; class Actinopteri; order Osteoglossiformes; family Mormyridae; genus Mormyrops; species Mormyrops attenuatus. The sequence continues at coordinate 8,160,207 of JAODKC010000036.1, read as the reverse complement.
AGGAGAGACCCCCACTGGTTTTTATGAATACCCAGTTATACCTTTTGGGCTAGAAAATGCCCATCTGAATTCTAGGCACTTTTCAACAATGCATTACAGGAAACATTAAATAAGTATGTTTGTATTTTACCTAGATCATATTCTAGTGTATTCTATGATGATGCCTGACCACTGGCCACTGGGCTTTATGAATAACTTGTTATACCCTTTGAACTAGCAAATGCACCAAATGAATGATGCATTATATGACATAGCAAGTATGTTGCTTACCTAGATAATATTCTAACATTTTGTAAGATTATGCCTAAACAAAGATGTCATGTTAGATCCATTTTACAACACTTACCAGAGAATTATTATAGTTCTTTATATCTGCAGTGAATTTCCTTTATGGATGTAGAATTGGACATTGGTAGGCCCGGGAGGGGAGGCATATTGGAGCTGTTCTGTTAGGCCTTAGGCAAGAAGAGGTTGTTTTGAATACTCGCTTTGTGATAGCTGCCTGCGGTTAGCTCCGCGGACCCCGAAGAGAGCTTGGACCTTTAAGACACAGACAGCAGAGCAAGGGGGGGGGGGGATAAACCACCCACAGCAAGAGATTCGAAGCTGCCCCAACTGGTGCACAAAGAGTTATAGCTTTATAAAGTAGATAATATACAATATGTTACACGGTAGTGCAAATGTATAAGTAATTGTTACGTTAATCATACTAATCATATGTTAACCATGTATTCGCATAAGTAATCATACTAGTCATATGCATATGTTAATCTTGTATTTGCAGTGATTCGATGACAATACGTCAATGTGTTAATCATTAATCAATGGAACACCCAAACATCAACGATGATTCAATGTCGTATAACCAATATCTATATGCATATCTCAAAATGGAGTAGAAGTCGAGACATATGTTACCTTGCTACCAAGGTGAAGCAATAGAGCAGGAGAATTATGTTTGTTATACGTTTGAGCTTGGGTTGTTGATGTTTTGTGACCAATCAGGACTTAAACGTCCTTAGAGGGATTGCGGGTTATGGCTTATTAACTGGTTACTCTTTGTGCTCAGGGTGGCTTGGTACCGAGTGCCTGAGTGTGATGAGACCGCTTTGCTGAATTGCTTGAATAAAAGGAGATTACTTTACTCACCAACTGAGAGGTCCGGACTTTTATTCTAAGTGACTCTCTGAGTTATCAGAGAGACTGATTTTTAATTTATCTACCACACCTTGGGTGTATGTTAAGTCTGAATGGTTTGCATATGCATCCATGCAAGCTTAGGCAATATTTGATGAGCTTATTCTGTCTTCAGTCAGGAACATAGAAGGATTTGTGAGTTTCTCCAAATTTATATAAGTTTTATCTGAAGGTTTAATTCCCCAGCTACCAAATCACAACCGTTACCATGATCAAAGCCCTGGTTCATTGAATGAATGATGGAAGCTCAGCATGTCTTTGCTACTGAATATGAAATGCTTCTTCACTTTAGGTCTTATTATAGCATACCAGTGTCCAAAGAAAGGTTAATTTGATTGAGTTGAATGCATCCAACTGTGATGTGGATGTCCCAATTTAGAGGATCACTTGGAAGATTCCATCCGTGTGCCGTTTTTCACTCATTAGCTAAGTAGTTCTCAATCCTGTTCCTGGCGCCCCAACTGCCAGAATGTTTTCGTTCCAACCCTACCTTAATCAGGCTTTTATGGTCCTTAATAGGCTAAAGCTGGTTACAGACCGAACGCGGCATGCACCATGCGCGCCACATTCAAAAAAACAGCAGTGTCCGCTCAACGCGCTGTGCTCACCGCGGGGCTTCTGCGCAAGTAGGCGTGGTTTTCAAAACTCTCTCCTGTCATATCAGCTCGCGGTCAGTAGCGACGATGTATATTTTGCATGCAAAAAGATGGTACGCTTGTGTGATATAGCTTTGGGAACCCAGACACGGACAATATAACTTTTTCCTCCATTTTGATTTCTGTGCCCGGTTCGGTGCCTTGTTGCTATTGATCGCGCGACAATGCGTCACAGCGCGCAGCGGTCAAAGTTCAACAAAGTTCATCTTTGACCACAGTGCTCACACAAGCCCCGCGAGCGGCGCGTGGCACGGAACGCAGCGTAGTGCGCGCCGCGTTCGGCCTGAAAGCGGCTTAAGCCTATTAAGGACCATCTGAGCCTGATTAAGGTAGGGTTGGAACGAAAACATTCTGGCAGGTGGGGGGCCAGGAACAGGATTGAGAACCATTGCATTATCTATTCCCCATGAGGAATGAATACTGAAGGAGTGGCATTGTAATTTTAAGGGTGTTAAATTTCCATTTGTATTCATAACTATTCACAAGAACCCTGAGCTCCTATTTGTTAAATCCCTGACTCCATCACATGCTTTACGTATTAGACTTTTTCTTTAATTTTACAATTATTTATCATCCAGAGTCTAAGAATGTAAAAGACAATGCACTCCATCATGTATATGCTAGGTCAGGGTATTGAGATCTATAATCAGTGAGTATTCTACCTGATCCATTTTTTTTGCTGTCATTCAGTGAGTTGTTATGGCACAAATCCAGGAGGGCAATTGGGTCTCACAGTCTCCATATGATTTTCTTTCTGGCCTCTTGTTTATAGCCCCTAACTAGAAGACCACTGCTGAATTTTGACAGGCTTCCACTGTCCTCGGTGCAGCAACTCAATGGCCAGAGAGGCAAATGAATGTGAATCCAAGAGACACCATTCTGACAGCTTCGAGATTCCTCTCTTCACTTATAATGCTGATAAAATTTTGCTGTCTCCCAACTGTCTGGTCTTACGTTACCCCACCAACCTTCACATACTCTCTGATCTTTATTGGATTCCTCACTGTTCCTCCATATAACCTTCATAGTTCTAATACCTGAGCCTTCTCCATGGAAGAACTCCATCTATAGAATTCAGCTACCCCTGCATGGCTGTGATTGTCTCAAAGCCTTCTTCTTCTCCCAGGCTTTCAAGATCTGCCCTAACTGCTCCCTGATCTACCTGCAAGTACAACGTTATCTGCTCTGATTAAGCTGTATTCCTGGTAATCTTTTTGGCTCTTCACCAAAGTCAGAAGTTCCACTACTCCATGAGAAAATATCTCTAGAGGAAATCCCACAAAGACACAGGGAGAACATGCAAGCTCCACACACATGGAGCCAGAGCAGGGGCTTTACTGGTCTCCGGAGGTGTTATGCTAAGCATGGCACCACCGCGTGGCCCCTAAAAACTGAATGTAAATGCAATGAAATAAAATATAATCACACAAGAATAAACAGAATAACAAAAAAATGAGGGAAATAACCTAAGAATAATGGAAAAAAATACAAAACTGCTGCACCATGATGCCATGTTAAATTGATTTCTTTTCTGATCGAATGGAGTTTAATGGGAGAGTGGCATATCTGCTTTGAGTTGTATATGCAAAGAACACCAGAATGTCCAGATTTCAGTGTGTACTTGGGAATCAAACATTCATGCTTCCACTTGATAGCCTTGCGACAGGGATCCCAGGCATTGACAGTTGGTTCCTGCAGACCCATAAGTGTGTAAAAGAGAAGAGTATCATTCAAGCCTGTAAGGCTTTTTACACATTCGGTTTTACATGTTCGAGAACCTCTGTCAAGTACTGGGCCCCCTGAATCTGCCAGGGTATCTTTTCCCTTCTGACGCCCCATCAGTCTCAGTCCCACATACAGACACTCCTCTATTGCGAACGAGATATGTTCCGAACGACCGTTCGTAACATGAAATGTTCGTAAGTCATTATTCAACATCATTTTAAGGGTACATGCAAGAACAAAGAAATGCTGCTGCGCGACGAGAGTAGCGGCCAGAAGTCGTACTAGGCGGAACTGGTGCGCAGAAAAAAAAATGATGTTGCAGACAGGGAACAGGAGCCCAACAAACACAATTTGGACTTACAGTCCTCTTCGTTCATATGTCTAAAAGTTCGTAAGTTGAAAGTTCGTAAGTAAAGGAGCATCTGTACTTTGCCCTAGGTATGTTACTCTATTCCCAATGTAAGCCATCTTTAATGCCATCAAACCCTATCCAAAATCCAGTTGACAAGTTATCTGATATAGGTTGGTTAACCCAATGTCCATGCCCACATACAAATAAATTATATCGATAATAATCATTATCACCTGTTTGCTTATCACCCAACATTCTTGAATTGTATGACCTCATCCTTGGTGACACCAATTGTAACTCAACACTCAAATCCTGCTTAGCTCCCCCAGTTATCTTCCGCACAGTCGGTGGCCTCAGTGCTGTCAGTGCTTAGTACTTGGGCACTACTCCCCTGCCGAAGAGAAACGGACTGACAGGCAGTTGTGCATAGTTTGGGTCGTGACCTTTTGTCAGTGTGTCTTGTTAATGCATTTATATGGTCTCTAATTCTGTCCTGCTGTCATGTCATGGGTTTGTTAAGTTTTTTCTCAGAGATTTTTTGGAACATTGTGATATTTGGGTATGCTTCTTGCCTGACAGCTTTACACTAGCAAAAAACATTTTTTTCACTGTAGCTAACATTCATAAATTAATCAAAGCTTCACTTTAAACTGAAACAGCATGCGACCCTATACTGCTGAACTCAGATGATCAAGAAACACAATCTGAAATATTTTAATGTAATGTCTGTATGCATAGGTCTACTCTCTGTTATCTACGTTTCACCTAGTTTAAAGCTGATTAAAGTATATTAAACAATTCCACGTTTAGTCTATAAAAGAAATGTTATCCTGACAGAAAAAACAGACATTTCTGTTTATAATTATTTCAGAGTGTTTTATTGTCTTGCAATTTGAATTCCAGTGAGATATACAATGGGTGCAAAAAATCACAGGAATATCCTAGAAATATTTTGTGAAAAAATATATAATTGGACAAACTTGTCAACAAGATTTAGCCTCAGGGGAAAAAAAATCCTTCAAAACCACAGACCAGACAGTAGATGATCAATGATCTCCTTTTGTCTTTGTTTTTGAATGCAAGTATGGTTCTCATCATTTGTAGAAAAGAAGGGAATAAAAAATATGTTCTCAAAGTGTCAGGCTTGCATAAATTCTTGGGAGTCTTGGGCCTACCTACATTTCATTTGTTATCCGTCACAGTGTGTGTTTATAGAACAGTTCAGAGAGGGCTGGCTTTACACTGAGCAGGCCAGCATCAATCACCACACTTTGTACACCCAAGACCTGCACTGTAACAACATTGACTCTAAACGAAAAAAAGAATGAGAAAAAAATTTATAAGGAAATCAATCACACAAATGGAAATTTTGAATATATACATTTGTTAAGAAACTTTTGGAACTACATCCCGTGTTTTTTTTTGTTTGGCTTGTCAGTTTCTCAGAATTTGATTATGTTTAGATATTCTTTTTACATGGAAGAGAAGTAGGTGACCTTTGCCAGCAAGTGTTTGCACAAATGGACAGAATGTATAAAAAAGATTACTCCCCATTTCCTCTCCTGCCATTCCAAAGTGTCCCATTTTCATGGAGGACCTACAAGCCCAGACATCACCCCTATTAGTCACAGAGAGAATCTCAGGGCCAAAGCTGTTCCGTATGCTGGACCTGCTGTTAAAAGTTCCCTGGAAAAATTCTTTGCAGGTTCACCTCAGTTCAGCCAGATCTTGTTATCATTCACATTTAAAGACTCTGACAGTCTTTAAATTTTGTAGAGTGAGGACAGAAGTATATGGTCAGAGCCATGGCTATAAAGGAGAGCAGGGAAAGACCTCTACTGTCAGAAGCAGAGTTGTTTATCCTTTTATTTTTTAGTGTTGCCTTCTGTTTAATGCATCCTAAACGGGACCAGAGAGAGACTGGGACAGTACAGGAGGATCCAGCATCCAGCAGGTGAACGGTCTTCCCAGTGATTTACTGTGAAACTCAGCAGACAACACCTGAATCTGAAATATGTGGAAGAGTTGTGTTATTTTCTGCTTTAATTCCTGAATGAAACAAAATGACAGTTTTTGTAAAACACATTCTTCAACTGAATATGCCATTAACTTGGTGTTGCTGAACAAAGCTGTTTTCCCATACATCAAAACCATTTGTCCAGTTGAAGGTCAATGTCTATTGTATAATGTATAATTTGTTAAAAAAACACCCGTTTTTTTGCTTTTTTTTGATACAATTTTGTGTCAAACTGCATCGTGTCCTTTAATCTATTTTGTCTCATGTTCTTTTTGGAATTTTACTCTTTTTCTCACAAGTACAATAGGTCCCCTCAATCCAGCCCATTTGATCTTGGAGATGAAAAGAGAGGACCATCACCTCATTCATTCTCAGTGTTTCATTCCTTTTATTCACCCTTTATTTATTTATTATTCTCTCTCACACAGTCATCACCCTTCTTTTTTAAGCTGTTCCCCTTTTGCAAATAGGACTCCCAGATTTCAGTCAGCACTTCCCTTTCAAAAACCCAGCCTGTCTCATGTATAGCTGACTTGGATATGGTTCAATACAGGACAGTAATGTAATTATGGAGATGTTTTTTACACTCGTATGTAATAGCAGCAGTGATAGCACATTCATCTGTCTGATAGAACCATAAGCGCAGCATGTGGGGAACACAGAATGATCACGGCATAATCCACAAACTGAACATTAAGCTGCTGCTTTTAACACAGGGCACAGGGTTATGATGTGTCAGTGTTTTCAGTGGGTTCTTCCTTCCCTGTTAAGCTTTGGCTGTGTTTCGGTTTGGATAAAAGAAGATTAAAAAGGCAGTCAGTCTGATGGTGTTTGTGTCTCACTTCAAGCTTAACTGGAGCTCAGTTAGCTGAGACTGTCTAAAGACTGGATTTGTTCAATTTCTGGGAACCTGTAAGCAGAACTACAGATGGCCTGGTTGATATGCTATGGGGTAGGGTTTCCCAAGGCAAATTGGTCCTAGGTGAGCAGCCAGACTAAGAGCAATTCAGAGCACCCCCATGAAGAAAAATAAAACAATGGACAATGTTACCCCACTTGGACTGGGGAGACTGGGGTCTTGCCCTGGACTCAGGCCTGGGCCCGGAGATTGAGGGCGAGTGCCTGGTGGCCAGGTCTCCACCCATGGGTCCCAGCTGGGCGTAGCCCGAAAAAATAACATGGGTCCACCCTTCTGTGGGCCCACCACCTGCAGGGGGAGCTGTGGGAGTTGGGTGCAATGTAGATAGGGTGGTAGTCAAAGGCAGGGGCCAAATTGTCAGAGGCCAAAACTAGGTCTAGGTACATAGAACATAACCTCTCTGGTGGGAAAGGAGCCTGAGCTGGTGTGGGAGGTAGAGATACTCGTGTACTTGCTGCTCCGATATGCTGTATGTCCAGCTGATTGCCCTGGCCGTAATTGAAATGTCCAGTCTAGATGACTGATGATTACTACCATGATTACTCGTTTTTTTCACAAATAAAGTTTACACTTTAAACATTTGTATGTATTTCAACTCTGTACACACACTATACGCAGGTGTTAACCGTTCCAGTTCAGCAGCAAGACAAAAAAGTGAAGAAAATAATTGTGGGAAAATAATATCTGACAGGAACGACGGAAACGTTACTCCGACTAAGGTAACTCTGATTAAACGGGAGCGTGTGACATAAAATACTACACAATGGAAAAAAGTGTTCTTGGCAGTTGCAATAGCAGCCGACGGATTATACCTGGAGGCAGAAGTATAGGCAGCCGACATAAGACGTTTGATAAAAAAGAGCAGAGAGAAGATACGATGAAGCACTGAGATGTCCCATGATAAGTGTAAACCAAAAGTGCAAAGTGAGTGCAATTAAATTACATTCTTTACATAAATACACTGTAACCTCACATTTAAATTAAATCAACATTTAAAAATACAGCTCTTCAGTTTTTCTTCCCGCAATTTTCACCAATAGATTCAAGATATTTCAGACTAAGGCATAATGATACAGAAATAATTGGAAATGTTTTAAAAAGATAACTTCACAGCAATTAGCTTTATACAGAACTTTATTACAAAAATGGGACAGCATAACAAACAAATGTATAAACCAAAAAAAGAATTAAGAACAGATTAACATATTTTAAACGGGGTAAGCCACTGCACCAATATGCAGAAATCAAGTCTGAGGTACCCATTCTTAAAATGTACTTCTCAGATGCAGTTACGAGAGCATGATTTAGGTTCACCAGGGACACCAGCAGAATGTTTATCCAGCTGTAAAAGGGTCATGGATGGAGACATTAGATGGAAGTTCTGGTGTTTATACTGACTGGCATGTGGGGCATCATCCCATGTGACAGCTGACACATTTTCCATGCCACGGGCCACTGTCTGCAGAGCAGTTCACAATGTAACCGAGGAAATGATGACCATCCTCCACAGGATCATCCATTTCCCAAAGCCAGACGAGATGGAGGAGGTGGGAGAAGGCTTTTCTCGCAGTGGTGGACATGAGGCCTTCAAATTCACTGCAGGTGCCATATATGGATGCCACATATAGATACGTCCACTAGCTGAACCACAGAAGAAATGCTATATAAATCAAAAGCTGTTTCCATAAGTGATCCTGCAAGGCATCTGTGACAGCTGTGGCAAATTTTTAGATATTTATGTTGGCGATACAGGGTCTTGGATGATGCTCTTGTTCTACGCAGATCACCAGTGTTTAAGGAGGCCTTTTCCCACCAGCCGGCTACTTTCTTCTTGGAGATGGTGGATACCCATGCCTGCAACGTCCTGTAGCTGTCATCACGCCATACTGACAGTCTGTATCCGGTAAGAATACATGACTGAAATATTCTGAAACTAGACCCAAAGACTCTGGTGCTCACTGCTTTCTTCAACAGGTGCAATGAAATATCAGATAAGCAAGACAGCTTGAGTGGGGAAAACATTAAACTAGAGGATTCAGGACTAGTCTTAGGATGACTGAATGACCTCAGCCCTACACATTTTTGGAAGCTTATCAGTTAATTTACAGTGCCATAGTGAGTAGGATAGGATGTAATAGGAGTGGGAAAAAAATTAAAATGTACAGTGGAATTATATTCAAGTACTGTATTATGTTAATTTGTTATCTATCAACCATCAGGGTGAGTTAAGGCCAGATTCAACAGCCATCATGCCAAGGCAAGACGCATCATGGAGTGTATGTTTGGCATGCTAAACACCTGACGGAGAGCTATCTTCCTGAGAGCTCTAGAGGTCCGGCCTCTGCTTGCCCTGAAGGTGAACACTGCTTGTTGCATCTTCCACAATCTTTCCCTGTCCACCAATGATACCTTGGAAGAAGAAACTTACCTACAGAGTGAAGAGGAGGATGAAGAAGATGAATTTAATTGCCAGACTAGCTGCAGAACTGCTTGCTCCTGCTGAGCTGCCTGCATGCCTTGTAGACCATGATTACAGATTTCCAACACATATTTAATAAGCCTTGAAGCCTTCTTTTATATATTTAATTGGCGTAAACACAAAATTAGTGTATTTAATTAATATATTTAAGTAGCTTTGTATAGTTTCATTTAGATTTGCATTTAAGTTATTGTAGTTATTAGTTAGATATTTAATTGATTTTATGGCTTTTTATCTGCAAAAGAAAACCTTAAAGATACTTATTTGAACATTGTAAAAACAACTGTGTAAAAAAGAAAAACTACATCATAACAAACTAAATCATGTGATCTCTACTATCAAGTATGACTGACCCTGTGCTGTGACCCCCAAGGTTCCCTCTCACCTGTACATTTGTCTGTGTGTCATGGAGAGCAAGATGGGGGGAGAGAATTTTCCCATAGGGACAGAGGTGTCAATTTCAGGTCCAGAAAGTAAAAATCCAGACCAGGATTTTGTTTCAACCAACCACTTGAGTACTATT
>JAODKC010000036.1:8121263-8150239 GCA_026777985.1 Mormyrops attenuatus | reverse complement strand
ACTATTTGACTGTGACTCTTTACCCTCAGCTGGTTGGTTGAAACAAAATCCTGGTCTGGATTTTTACTTTCTGGACCGGAAATTGACACCTCTGCACAGGGATATAGTGAACTATCACTATTTTATTCTCTGTCCATTGGTAGTGTAATTATTCACCGATTATGATTGTCTGTAAGCAGCAATAGGCATAACCAACTCACTACCCCTACCAAGAAGCTGCCTCCATCAGCCCCTACCACTTCCAGGTAGCTGCCTCCATCAGCTCCTACCACTTCCAGGTAGCTGCCTCCATCAGCCCCTACCATTGCCATGTAGCTGCCTCCATCAGCCCCTACCACTGCCATGTAGCTGCCTCCATCAGCCCCTACCACTGCCAGGTAGCTGCCTCCATCAGCCCCTACCACTACCAGGTAGCTGTATCCATCAGCCCCTACCACTGCCAAGTAGCTGCCTCCATCAGCCCCTACCATTGCCATGTAGCTGCCTCCATCAGCCCCTACCACTTCCAGGTAGCTGCCTCCATCAGCCCTTACCTCTGCCAGGTAGCTGTATCCATCAGCCCCTACCACTACCAGGTATCTGCCACCATCAGCCTTTGAGTTTCAACATAATGTTGCGATAAAGTGGTATCAGCTCGTGGTATCGGAGAATTTTTACGAGTAAGAGTATGAGTATATGAGTGCAGTAATGGCCGGATACCCAGTGTCAGTATCGGTGCAGCCCTATCGTGAATCTCACTCCTTCATTACCTACGTCATTTGTCATCTTATTTATTGTTCGTTCAGAGTGATCGCTTTTGGTAAATGAAGCCCTGATCGATTGAAATGGGAGTGAAGTAGTAGTAATGTAAGTTGAAAAAACAGAACTGACAAAAGAGACTAAGCTGTTTCCTCCTGAAATTCTTCAATCTCAAAAGAAACACTATAGTTTCCCTCCAGCTGCCACCACATAACTATTTAATTTTGGATGGCTGATTATCAATTCAGTGTTGAATGCGAGAAGGCTAGTTAGAGTCATGTCAGAATAATAAAAAAGGTCCCAAGGTTTATGCAACTGAATTTCCATGAAGCTTCATGTTGGTGTGATGAAAGATGATACAAAGGAAAAGAGTAAAACTGAGATGAGCTTGCAGCTAAAGCTAAGAACATTTTTAAAGATTTAAATTATTACAATGACAATAGCTCATTGAACACAGAGGGTCCAATACATGATTCAGGAGGATGACATGGAAATAGTAGATTGATGAGAGATTTTTTTGCAGGTACCCAGACCAGGATAAGTAGATGGATTATTTGGCAGTTAAAAAGAAAATTGCTCCACTTTATTACACTCTTATCACATCATCTATTATTGTGTGAAGTTTAGCTTCTCTTAAACCTGGTGGTTTTAAAAATTGAATTGAATTTAGATCAATATAAACCCAACAGACAAATCCACAATCATGGAGAGAAAATATCCATACTGTAAACGGTTTGTTTAAAAGTAAAACTGGATCTTTTTTTTTTAATTACACACAGTTGATTGAAAAATTGTCTTTCAGACCATTATTTTTAAGCAAACTACTTGGAAGGATATTCATTTGCACTGTATTACACTGTACATGTCCAACTCTACCTACCTACCTTCCTGCCAACCACCTGACCAACCAACCAGCCAATGCTACACATCAGGTAGGATATAAAACCTGCTGGATACCGACACTACAGGATCACGGTTGCCTACCCATGTACAGGTGGTCCAAAGGTTAAGAACATAAGACCTACATGCCCAGACAACCCGTGCTTCCCAATGGACTGTAATAAACATATAATATGAAAAAAACTACTTCGATACAATGGTTTGTCATAACGAATGTATTTGCTACTTTGTGACACTCAGTTGCACAGATTCAGCAGGTCGTTGGCTCGAGGTAGAGTATGTAGTTACTTTTATTATAATTATTACAGTTTTTCACTATTGCTTTGGCACATTCTATGAAACATATTTAACGTACTCACGACTATATTGTCATTTGAGAAATGCTCCAAAGCAATCGAGAAAAACTATATTATGCACTGTATGATTATTTTTCCAGCTGACCTATAAATTCAAAGAAAGACTGGATACAGATCTCGTTTGTAACCCGTGAACTGGCTATATTAGACAGTAAAGTAACATTTGGTACTCATATTTGACATATTCAATGTAGAATTGCAGTTTTTCTTGATTGCTATGGAGCTGTTATGGTGGAGCGTGGTGCGGGCGGAATAAGAGTGACGATCCATGCAACGGCTCACAGCAAGCAGAGGACTTTATTAAACTGAAAAAAGAACACAAAGGGGAAACCAGAAAATAAATGGACCACGAGGGTTAAAGAAAGCAGGGAAAAATAAGAATTAACCCAAAGTAACCACAAAGTAACATAATTAGGGAACAGGGAGAACAGGGAGCAACACCAGAAAAAAACCACAGCTACAAACATGCATTAATGTCTACAATGACTATCTGAGGAAATTAACAAAGGCAGGAACTTAAATGCAGAGAAACAAGGACTAACGAGGGGCAGGTGTGGACCATAACAAAATCAACCGATCAGTAAAGGTGCAGGACAACAAGCAACAAGTGGGATAAATTACAAGCACAGGAACTAGGAAACATCGACAGACAATGAGGGATAACACTAGAAAAGACTAGAAACATAAATACAAGCATACAGAACTAAACCAGGCACAAGCAGGGTAAACCTTAAACAGAGACACAAAGATGAATAATAAGAGACACTAAGGAAACAGAAAACCAATAAATATTAAATAACAGAACTCGTGACCAGAGGGATTCTGCCTCTGAGCCGCATGCTCAACCCATTGAGCTACGCGGTGGTCTGTACAAGAGGGAAACACACCAGGGGCTGAAGACAGAGGGGGGGGAGCAGGATGACCAGCAGTGCCTGCTGGGCAAAAAGGGAATAAGACACATAGGACAGCAGAATGTCATTTGTCATTGCTTCACATACATGTCCAAATGTTTTAGTGCATGCATGCAACTGGTTTTGTACAATTGTCATCATGTGGCACAATTTCCAGTTGCTTTAGTCTTGTTGGTCAAAATAGTTTATGCCGTTTCCCACTGTAATAATTTTACCCCCAAAACTATATATGTAAGTGGTCATTTTAGTGGTATACAGTACTGTGGTTTTTGTTTGCTATTGTATTGTGTCTTGAGATCTGAAGTTACATGCGAGTGCTTTCTCTTGCCAGGGAACTTTACATACTGTAAAGTAGATCCTTGTAATGTTGAAACTGGTGCCTTTGGTATGAATTCGTATCAGTTTGCTAAAGAAAAGTGATCAGTAAGTGACAATGACAAGGTTTGAACCAACTGTCATTCAGAATTGTGGAGCTCAGCAGTATACTTACACTGACATACTCGCACTGACATACTCACACTGACATACTCGCACTGACATTTTGACAACATATCTAAGCATTTTGACTCTCATGGTCAAAAAGATGCTGATTGTACTATACATTTTGGTGGCACTCACTATTTCATTGGTGGAAGTATTTGCTTTTGAAACATGAGTTAATTGTTTTGAGTAAGTTACAGGCTTCTGCAGCTAAACCACAGTGTTGTGCTATATGCATAAATTGTTTTGAGAACTGCTCTTGTAGTCATGAGAATGTCTAGCATGTTTCATGAAATGTGCCAAAGGAACTGAGAAAAACTTTAATAGACTCATTGCTTTAGCAGATTAAGAAATTGTGGCATAGAGAATGGGGTGAATAGCAGAAGGTTGTGCAAAGACATCAATATACCGGGACAGCTACGGAAAGGGTGCTGTTCTGGTAAATAAAAATGAATGAAAACAGGTTCAAAGTAATTCACTCGACAGCAGAATGCATTCTACAGATAGTATGTCAGACACAGTTCAGTGGAATTTTATGAAAAACAATAAGGAATTTTTGTTCATACTTAGATGACAGTTTATGAAACTGTTATTAGGTAAGTTAAGATCAGTTTAGGTTGGAGTCGTGATAACATTTACAGCATTTAGTGGATGCTCTTATCCAGAGCAACTTACATTTTTTCTAAAAATGGGTTAAGGGTCTTGCTTAGGGACCCAACGATGGTAGTGCCAGAGGTTGGACTCGGACCCGCAACCCCTTGGTCCAGAGGCAGAAGCATCCTAACCACTAGACCATCAACACCCACTCTATATAAAAAGTTTCTAGTATTGTAGTGCCAATAACATTTTTACATTATTCAAATGAGAATCATTATACCTGTTTTAAAACAATTTGAGCTATCTTGATAAGGGACCCGCCCGTTTTAGTTCTTGTTTTTCATATGCTTATTCGACAGTGGTGTCTTTGTCAGAGTTAATTGCCGCCAAATAGGACTTGATCAAACAAGATTTCAGTGAAATTTACATTTGGAAACAACACAACATTGTGCATAAGAATGAATTCTCATTTGTTGTTAAGATGTATAAACTCACTTGGGAAGTGTAGTTGCACTAAATAATACTGATTTAAGACTTTTCCCTGTGCAGCAGATGTCCTTGCACATATTTGATTCTGCTACAGTACTTAAGTCCATCCCTGGAGTCAGGGAAAGTGTTGTGTTATAATACTTGTCTGGATTCAACATTTCATTTTTTAGTTGACATTTCATATGAGGGCACATTGTAATTTGCCTTGGAACACTGCAACAATGAAATAGGGAGCACCATGAAATAAGGAAGGGGCTGCTCTTACAAGCATTGATGTCGACAAACACATTTTAATATTTCAGTACTGCAGTTACCATGAAGATTATCACATCATTTATAGGTTCAGTGGTTCGAGAAACTTGACAGTGGAAGAACGTGATAAGGTGGCTGGTTCAAACCCAGCCTCAGCACGTCTGTGGGTCCTTGAGCAAGGCTCTTAACCCCCAGCTCCCTGGGCGCCGCTACAGATGGCAGCCCTTCACAAACAGCTTACTGTACTCTACAAAGAGCAAGTTGAGGGAGGCATAAAAAAGACAATTTCCCCATGGGGATCAATAAAGTATCTGTTATTATTATTTGCATAAAAATAGCTGGATGAAACAGAAATTACATATTTCTATCACTATTTCTATGTTGTCGTTCTTCTGAACTGATCTGTACCACCTGCCTTATTTGTACTTTGCACATCTGCACATGCTCAGAATTATACCTGATCCTGTTAATATTTCTTTTCACGACAATAGGTTTGTCTTGTACACTGTTCGTGAGTGACTCAGAATGAGATGTTCAACCAGATATTCTGACTTGGGATTCTTTGTGTTCTCTGTCTGTTAAATAAAAGTTCTGCATAACATCTGGACTTGTGTTTGAATGCGTGTTTATGGGTCTCATTAGGAACCCAGCCACTATTTATGCTGCAGCAAAGTCAGCAGATTATGCCAATCAGACAAACAACTAAAAAAATGTATGTTCTTTTGTCCATTTTTTTCTGACCCTAATGATTTGGAGTGATATAAATTTGGTAGAAACAAATGCAAAATGCACTAAACTTTGTATTTCTGTTCAGTGAACCAAACCTATAAGTATACCAAACCGGAAGTGAACACTTAAAATGATAAGCAAAGTCAGTGGCATCCAGGGAGCTTAACACCAGGGGCCCGTATCACGATTCACACAGCCAGATTTCTTGCTTAGCTGGATAACTTGTCGGATTTCAGCTGCCCCAGCTTAAATGGACCTAATGATTGTTCACTTATATTTAGCGCAGATTACCTTAATTCCTAGAAGCTATCCGGCTTTGTTTGCTATAAATGTAGACAATATGGTTTGCTGTAAAATGGCAGGATGAGTGGATGGGACAGTGCCAGAAAATGTGATGCGGTGTACTAGTGCTCGAAAATGCTGTGCATGTACACACGTGTTTCAGTCTTCGATGCTAACAGCTGTTCTTCATAGGTGTACAGGTATGTGTATTATTAAGCTATGAACAGGTTAAATATAATAGTGTTAGAAAATAAACAGAAAAACACAATTAAGTTATCAATCGAAATAATCGTCAACTAAAATTTCATAATGATCGTAACTGCCCTAGTGAGATTGTAATGACATTATTGTCTCCATGTTATCTGCTAGTGTAAATAACTGTTAAATAAGTTTGAAATATTCCTCCATTTTGCTCTGAATGTATTCCTGTGCCATAAACTCTGTTACCCCTAACAACGGAAATCTGCATTAAATAAGGTGGAGCCTGAGTCACTCTGCACGAGCAGCAGGAGTACATTGTCATATGTAGAATATTTTTATGGTAGTAGGTCTATTTACATGCTTCATTGTACACTCATTGCTTTCTTCCCTACTAAGAGTATATCTGACAAAATCAGCAAGTTCTGCAAGCTGATGGAAGCCTCTGTTATTGAAAGAAACATATGGATTTTTCTTCATATTTCTCAAAAGATTGGCAGTCATTTTTTGTCTAGCTTTAAAATGACTTGAACTTGAACTCTATTAACTGGAATCCTAACTGATAGCTGGCTGCTTTGACCTGCTTTGCTATTATTATCCACCCTTTGGGATATGGATAATATTACACTATTTTCAGACCCAGTGTTGGGAGGAATAAGGCATCTGCAAATCTTTGACTGCCCTGACCCCTTAATTTACTGAGTTGCATCCAGCTCTCTGAGACACCCTGGCTCCCCACATCTGAGTTTAGAGGGTCGTGTTTAATTATGAGAACTCCGATCAGAAATAGAAGTTGGCTGCCATTTCAAATACCCAAAGTTCCTGCCTGAAAACAGAATGTCAGCACATTTTATTGCACTGAAACAAAAGTCTATATGTTGTATATTCCTTTCTTTTCTTGAATCCCTCTCTTCCTGGATGGATGGGTAGATAGTGTTTTATAAACTTGGCAGACTCTTCTGTCGAGAGAGAGAAAGAGTGAGAATAATTTTTGAATAGACTGAAATACTTCAGGTTACGACTCTCTCCCATTCTCTTCTCTTCTGAGTTTAAAAATATATTTGATTGAAATTCTGAAAATAATACATGTAGAGGAAATGAGTAAAATATAAATGTTAAAAAACTGCACGTGTGCATTTATTCATGGGATAAAATCACGTTAGACTGACTGAAGTAAAGCCCTTTGTAACGATGTTAAACTTCTTCTTGCATCATTTCCCCAATTATCCATTATTTCATCATTTGCACAGCTCATATATTTCTAAACCTTTTGATTAGTGACTTACAAAAAACTCCCCTCGAGGAAACAGTTCTATGTTCTATAAGTTTTACACCTTCTTTTTGTAGATTTTTAAGAGAAAACTTTAAAACTTAATTTGAAGGAATACATAAATAAAATCCTCGTAGTGGATAGTTCACACTCTGGATTTCATCAGCTGACAGGCATTTCTCATGTCTCATAAAAACAAGAGCACAGGCCCAAATACACCAGCTCTCTAGCACCGATTTTCATTCTGCAAGCTGATGCGAAGTTGCTGCTGCACGCATTATACTGCATCATTTTTTTTTTCGATTATAGACATAAGTTGAACTAACAATATTTGGGGTGTAGGAATAATTATGGTCAGACCCAATTTGAGGGGTCACAAATAATACACCATTACGTGCTTAATTAATCATGAGCCAACTCAGTCTAAGTCTTACTTACAACCAAATTAGTGCATATGTACTTAGCAGTAAGTCATTGAGCTCACTGTTAATAATTTATAATAATAATTTATAAATAATAATTTAGTTAACCATTACTATATGGTGTAAAATATCATTACCCATCAGACACTGGTAATCATGATCCTAATGAAGCCTAAAGTAGGTTTGCTCTAGTAAAACAGAGACCTGGGAACTTACCACTACTAATCTGCTAGTTCTGTTAATTAATGTAGTCATCTAGAGCTAGTGATATTGTACAATGAACTAAATATTATGCTTAACTAAATATTATGCTAACACTGAGCTCAACAACTTGCTGATAAGTACATCATTAAACATAATCACTGATTTGGTTGTAACTAAGAATTAGTTTGTGGTTAATTAATAAATTAAGTTGGTTTTTGATTAATTAAGAGCACAACATTATTTGTATCCCCTTAAGTGTTACCATAATTATTATTCAATTAAAATATATTTTTTTTTACTTTTAGTGTAATTTAATGCCACATAAATTTGTAGTGCATCAAAAAGTTTCAAGCTGTACTGTAATTTAAGTATATCTGTGTTGTTCTGTATAAATGCACCGGCTGGTTTATGACAGAAGCACCACTAATTCAAAGAAATTGCCATTAGGGGGAGCTGTAGCATTTACAATAGCCAATGATGCCTACATTCAACTTAACAGTAGGTACTAGCAATATGAATATGAATAAATCAAATATTGAGAGGACTGTGTGTGTATGTATGGATTAGGTTTATATTACTTTGTGGGGACCAAATATCCCCCACAATGTAATAAAACGTTGGCGTTGTGGGGACATCGGTGAATGCAAACAAAAAGGTAAAATGCCAAAAGTCTCGTATTTAGGTTAGAGCTGGGTAGGGGTTAGAATTGTCATGTTGTGATTAGAGTTTCCCCCATAGAAATGAATGGAGAGTCCCCATTAAGATATAATTACAAACCTGTGTGTGTTTGTGTGTGTGTGTGTGTTTGTGTAAGTCTTGTTGGGATATGTATTGTTTGCCCTGAAAGGCACAAAGTTAACATTAAATCTCATCCAAAGGTAGTGTATAACAGTGTTGGTGCAGTTTCATGGTACATATAATATCTACTGGGATGTACTGTATAGTTCAGTTCTGACTTACCACCATTGCCACTCCCCAACCAGGTCATCATTCCCGCCACAACTCCTGATCTGGTCTAATGATCTACCAGTATCATTCATATGTCAATATTCCTGCAAGTACTGTGCAAGTAAATACTGTATTAACCCCTTGCCAACTTCTGAATTTCCTTTAAATATTTGTAACTTAGATTGTTGTAAAGAATACAAATGAATCCCCCACCCTTAAAGTGAAAGCTGCTAATCAGAAGGAGATATGTGTTAAATGTGTGCATAAATAAGTAGGCAAACTGTCTTTGTTGTTTGTGGAAGTAAGTTTTCATTACAAATGGATCTTTGAGCTGAAGTCAATACTTTGCTGAAGCCCCACAGCACCGAAACTGTACTTGCTGTAAATGCAGCATTTCAGATTTTCTCGGCATAGCATAGATTTAAATGAACATTTGCTTTTACCTGGTTATCTGTCCTTTGAATTCTCTCCACAATTACACTTGATAAATATAAAGTTTACATGTGTAAACTGGTATTAGAAAAACAGTAACAGGAACATTCCAGTAACAATGAAAAATGTCAAAGGGTTTTCTTTCCTTTTTTTTACAGTTCTGACAAATTAAATGCTTTCTGAGAGATTACTGGGGGGGAAAAATAGCTTTTCAAATTTTGTCATCTGGTCGGTCTTATAGAGACTCGTCAAGATGTGATCTGGGGTCAACAGCTGTTGGCAGCAGAGCGCCTGGAGTGAGAGATAGTCACTTCTTCTAAAAGGGGAAAAAGGGAGAGAATGGGTTGATTAGGAGAAGAAGTGCCGATCGCAGACAGACAGTATGGAAACACGGGTAACAAAGATGAAAATAGAAAAATTGGATTTCCACAACACATCTTATTCTGCTTAGCTTTTTTTCTGCTGTGACAGGGTTGACATATCTGACACTATCATAATACTGCTTCGGTTTCCCGGGCACCTCTTTACAAATCACAGCACAGAAACGGTGCCCAAGCACAAAGAGCTGCATCATGTCCAAAACACTTTAGTTTATGCCTCATGTGTTGTGCAAAATCATCCTGGTCTCAAAGGTACACTTTTAAAAACTTCGTGTTCCTTGTATTTCAGACTGCTGATATCAGAAGACTGTTTAAGGATAAATAATTTGTGAGAAATCATCACTGTGCTACATTAGTCTTCACGGCACCATTTTATTTATAAAAAAGACTAAGATATTGAGTTACAATGACAGTCAGATAGACAGACAGACAGAAAGTCAGACACACCGACAGACAGACAAATAGACAGACAGTCAGATAGACAGACAGACTGACAGACAGAAAGTCAGACAGACAGACAGACAGATACTGGTATGTTATATACATATAAAGCCAACATTTCCAGAGATGAATGCATTCTGACAGGCTGGCAGGTCTCAGGACTACCAGTACTGGTTTGATGACTTGCCAGTACCACCTACATCTAGGACTAAACCTGATGAAAAACGCTGGAAGAATGGCTGTGGCTGCAGTGATGCCGGGCAACCCCAGGCCTCGTTAGCAACTGACTTGTGAAGGAGACAGAGACATAAACTGCTTGTACAAGCTGATCTGGGCCCTGACGCACGTTCTCATCCATAATTAACACCGCTAGATTTGCAACATTCATCACATGCCAGGGGATCTGTGGCTTTTCTGAATTTGAATTCAACTAAAGTACTTTTGATTAACTTTTGTTACTTTTCTGATGGTTAGATACGTTGAATTCTTAATATGTTTTGTTTTCCTCCGCAAGCATGACGATATAGGGCTGCATTTAAAAAACAAACCAAATCCAGCGTATCATGCTCAATCAACAATTGCGCTGATTAAAACAAGAAAAACAAGACATGAAATATTTAATTATTCAGCATTATTTTCATGATTAAACCTTGAAAAAGAACTTGCTCTACTAGAATGCAGCAATAAGCAAAATGATGCCATTAACCGGTGATGCGCCCAGTTTTCAAGTCCCTTTCCATAATGTGATCTGTAGCATTTGTTCACACAAGAGCCCAAGGTGCTGTCAGGAATTTTCAGTAATTCAGCTCACTGGAAGGATGATGGAATTTTCAGGTATGATTGTTTGTAAGAGTAAATTCGGTAACGCTTTACATTAACTGCACCTTCATAATGCTTCTATGTTGCATTCATAAGATGTTCAGTGCACCTTCATAATGTATTCATTAAGTATTCATAAAACATTAATAAACATCATGTATGTATACCTTAACATCCTAACATCCCTTAACAGCTGTAATATACATTAATAACAAACATTACATAATAATAACAAACATTATAACTGTATAATCATGTAATGTTTGTTATTAATGTATATTAAAGTTGTTAAGGGAAGTTAGGATATTAAGGTGTACTTGCATGCTGCTTATGAATGTTCTATGAATGCATAATGAATGCATTATGAAGGTGCACTTAATGTAAAGTGTTACCATAAATTCTTGATTAATTATTGGATAAGGATGTAGGCATAACACATATGCTGCACATGTCTTGATACCAGCAGAAAACCAAGCACATATCATTTATGGAATTCTTCATTTTATTCTGTGGGCTAGTAATTTAACTAGAATATCAAATTGTCCTGATTCATATTGCATCAGTTTGTTTTATAAGTGCTTTATAAGGCATTAAGACATTTTTCACCATTTTTAATGTTTATGGTCATGTGTGATTCCAAACCACTGTCAGACTTTAGAAGAGTTTTGAGCCTAACCAACACATACCAAGCTAAAATATAAAAATGATGCCACTCTTAATTTGTATTGTTTGTGACTGTTCTAGCTGTTACCCTCCAGTAAGAGGAAAGTAAGTAAGGAAGAGTAAGAGAAACCACAGAGCAGTGTTTCCCAACCCAGTCCTTGCGGACCCGCAGACCCACAGTCCATATTTTTGCTCTGAGAGCTGGGAGGGAGCAAAATCGTGGACCATCTGTGGGTCTCTGAGGACTGGGTTGGGAAACACAGTCATAGAGGATGGTGAGCTAAACCTCAAACTGCCCATGAGAGTAATCAGAAAGATTATGAACTAAATAATATGACAATTACTGTAACTCTGCATTTCAAATTACGCATTAAGTAATTATGCATTACTGTATATGTCTTGTCTCGGGACAAAATAACAAATGTGACTGATGCCAGATAATGCATTCTCCATTTAATCAACTTATATCCTACATATGGCCTTCAAAAAGAGAACATTTTATTTTTATTATTTGATAAACTCATTAATGATGGAAGTTTCTAAGATGGGTTTTTAGGTTGATTTGAATCCCTCTGTCCTACATTTTCTAAGTAACAGTCTTATATTGTCAGGGGATGATTCTTGGATAACAGTTGTAAGACCATGACCTTCAAAGGTATAACACATTTTTAGACTTACGAAATATTTTTTGTAGTTATTCAACACATTTTCAAGTTTTGGTGTCACTAGCTAAGATTCCCTAATATACGCAATCTGCAATACTAAAAATGACTACTACATGTGTTTGTCATACTATAAGATTTAATTTAATCTTTCCTTAACATGTTGGCCTCAGTGAGCGGAGAGTAGGTCACAGCAATTACCCCAGAAAGAATAATGATGTCACTTTCGTTTAGTTTCGCTGTAAGCCACTGGAATAGCTACATAAAACATTATATTTAGCTCTCTGCAAATGAGGGAACAGATATACAGATTAATTTTTTACAGCTTCTGTTGGTGAATAGCAAAACTTGGTTCCCATTTCAGTCTTTATGGTTAATAGCATAGTAAATTGATTGAGATTCATACAACCTGTCTCCAATGTATTTGTTAATAGGATCTTTATATAGACTTGAATTGCAGCTTGCTTTTTTCTTTTAAGTGGCCCTGTACAATTAACTTGTGATGTGCCTTCTCAGGGGTCTGCTTATTAGACAAAAGATAAACTATCCCAAGATTAGAATAATACAATATTGCGCTTTTTAAAGAGATTGCTGTCCAGTTAAGGCTAGGACCTTTTAATTAACTAGATCTGATGGTGTCTGAAACGACAGTTTTGCATTCCCCTGACAGTCCTGTCATTTGGCTCACACATCTAATCTGTACTGGTCCCACACTCATGAACTTGTACATTTTCTAGAAGTGCTGGATAGATTGCCTGGAAATGTGAAAGTGAATAAATGTATTTTTACATTTATGTATTTTTTGTGACATGTACGTCTGAAAACATTCATATTCATTTATTGCACATTCGACTTGTACGACAATTTGCAGAATCATTCCGCATCTTTGAAATTGTCATGTATTATTTATATGTTTTATAAGTTTAAATACATACAGCATTAATATATATAGTATGCTACAGTATGTTTAAATATTTACAGTTAAGTATCTACTTACATTAGGGGGAGGAAGCACAATCAGAGTTATGGGGGCTGATAAGCATCAATATGCTGCAAATTCAGAGAAGACTTACAAATTCTGAAAACACATGAGAAACAAATGCTGCAAATCTGCTCACAACACAGCAGAAGTGAGTCACAACACAATGGAAGCTTCCGGGAGACAGTAATTGATATAATTTCAAAATGAGATATAGAATGACACAATACCATTTATATCAATATACTTTTATCGTATGTTGAAATTGGGACTCTAATTAGTAATCTAATTAGGGATTTGCCATGAAAACCCGCACACATAACCACCCCCTCTGGAAAACATTGCCCCCCCACGGCCTAAATAATCTGCCCCCCTGCCCTGCTCATTTAAATCCTCCTCTGGCCTCCCTGATGGATCCGAAGTGCAAAAACAGGAAGTGAAATAGATATGCCTTAAATGGCGTATCCTGTTATTTAATATCAATCAAGCACATAAACCTGAGAACAAAATGATTTCCAAATCAAAATGAAATTATTTATCAAATCTTAATGTCAAACTCCTGGATAGGCTGACAACTGACCCAGTGGCTGCCTGTTTAATGTCTTTTCTAATTCAATTTCAGCTACAGATAAGCATTATCATCCGACCATGGTAAAATGTAGATCATCAAATTGACCTTGATTATACTGATTTCTTGATAATTCGTATTTACAGTACTGTCTGTCTGTCTGTCTGTCTGTCTCTCTCTCTCTCTCTCACACACACACACACACACACACACACACACACACACCTTACCCTTTGCCACTGATCCTCCTGCTGGCTCTAGGTCACCTTGACAATGTTCTTCATTAAATCAATATATTAAAGCATCAAGATAACATATTCTGTGTACTGACCAAAGTATATGCTGGGCATTTATTCTCTGGACTTTTCACCTTTCAAGTATATTTATTTGTAATGTCACAATTCAACTGTAATTGACTAAGTTATAACAACTGTTATTACATATTATTATACATACAACAGTCAGCCATAACATTACAACCACTGATAGTTGAAGTGAATAACACAGAAGATCTCATTACAATGCCTCCTGTTAAGGGCACCGTTATATTTTAGGCAAGTGAACGGTCAGTTCTTGAAGTTGATACCTTGTAACCAGGAAAATGGGCAGGTGTAAGGATCTGAGTGACTTTGACAAGGACCAATTCGTGATGGCTATACGACTGGCCCCGAGCATCTGCAAAACATCAGATCTTGTGGGGTGTTCCTGGTAGGCAGTGGTCAGTACCTACCCAAAGTGGTCCAAGGAAGGCCAACTGATGAACCGGCAATGGGGCCATGGGTGCCAGAGGCTCAATGGTGCATGTAGGAGGAAGCTAGCTCATCCGGTCGGATCTCACCAGAGAGCTACTGCAGCACAAATTTTTGAAAACACAGTGCTGGCTATGATAGAAAGGTGTCAGAACACACAGTGCATCACTTGCTGCCTGGTCTGATGAGTGACGTTTTTTGATATATCATGTGGATGGCCAGGTGTGTCTGCATCATTTACCTGGGGATAGAAAGAAAGCAAACCGGCAGAGGCCGTAAGTGATTGTAATTCCTCTAAGGTAGTTCCAGAACCTTATTTTAGTCCCTACTTTGGACTAGGTACTTTTCTTTCAACCATGAACTACTGGGACAGGGCGATAGGCTTACTGATTGGTTGACTACAAACACTGTCACTAACTCAGAATTTATGCGGATGTGCACGGAAAAGAGATATAAGTAGTGGAGCAAAAATTGAGCAGATGGAATTATTTTGTACCTGAATTACATTTATTGTAGTGATGAATAGCCTTTGGCTTGTGTCTCCATATTTCTGCATCGGAAAACTTCAACTGATAACCGATATACTCTTTTCTAATATCGGCGGTGCCGCCACTTATTAGTGGAACGGTACATCATTTTCTCTTCTGTGGAAAATGAGATCTCTATCTGCTCGTCAGATTTAATAATGAATTATAATGTCACATGTTGTGAGTTGTATGAATAAAATACAATGGTTGCATGCCATTTCGATTACAATCAATCAATTCCCCCAATGAGTTTTTGCATCTCCCAGGCTTATTTAGCATAAAGGTCACAGTTCATGTGATGTGGTGGGAAAAGTGGGGAGGAGCTACAAAAGTTCCAGGAACTCGGAACAATGAACTAGGTCCCTGAACTTCGGTGGGAAATTGCTAGTGCTGGCAAACCTGGGGTAGCGTTCATGTGGATGTCACTTTGACATATACCACCTACCTAAACAGACCAAGTACACCTCTTCATGGCAACAGTATTTCCAGATGGCAGTGGCCTCTTTCTAGAGGATAATGCGCTCTGCCACACTGCAAAATGTTTTCTGGTCTGAGGAACATGAAAGAGTGTTGGCCTCAAAATTCCCCAGATCTTAGTCTCATCAAGCATTTGTGGGATGTGCTGGATAAACAAGTCCGATCCATGGAGGCCCCACCTCATGACTTACAGGACAAAGGATCTGCTGCTAACATCTTGTTGACAGATACCACAGGACACCTTCAGAGGCCTTGTCGAGTCCATGCCTCAGTGGTCAAAGCTGTTTTGGTGGGGGGGGTCCCACATAGTATTAGGCAGGTGGTTTTTCTATTATTGCTGATCAGTGTATGTGCCCTAGACTAGACTGGCATCCTGTCCAAGGTGGTCCCAGCGCTGCCTGGGATATACTGCAGCCCCCAGCTCCCTTGACAAGGAAAAGCAGTTAGAAGATGGATGGATGGATGGATGGATGGATGGAGAGTAATAACACAAAATTGTAGTAACTTTAATTTCTTAAAATGATTTTATTGAGTCAATTTACAACCTAATGAACATTGTACATACTAGTCAAATGAGAACATCGAGGAAAAACAACATGTATAACTGCAATATATTCTGGTCTCAATATGATGCATTTATTCAAAAAACATCATAAATACTTCATCAATCAAACAATTAATCGATCAGTATTTGCGATTGTTTCATATGCCAGTTTTAGGTTTGTTCATGGTTTGTTTCTCCACCTAGTGATAGCACATCTGGAAATTTCCATCTTATTCAAACATACTTCATGTTCAGAGAATAATCTCAGATTATAAAAACAAAGTGTACAGGGCAGATTCAATGAAACTGCATGGCAACCAGTATGACGAGGATTTAACAACAGTGTAACCTTATTCCAATTCTGTTTGTGCACATTCATGCCAACTGTTTAGCCTTACTTTGTACCGCTTCTGTTTGCACTGAAGCAATGTTACATTGCAATATCCTGACAAGTGTAATTATCCATTCATCCACCCATCTGTCATCCATAACCACTAATCCATTTCAGTGTTGTAGTAAAATGTAAGTACTGGAAATGTTTGAATACTTGTCTGTCAGTGCTATGGCTTTTTCTCTGAATTCTCAAGCCAACACAATCAGCATGTGTGTATTGAAGGCACGGGTATAGGTACCATAGTTTTAAAAGCTGCTGTAAAACAGATGCCTAGCACCAACACAGAGAAATCTTGTTTCATTTCAGAATAATGCTGTTGACAATATTTTAAACACAGCCTAATTCACATCTGCCTTCCCCTTTTCTCAGTTCAGGAAAATTACATTGCTCTCTGGGTCTCTAGAGATGGTACAGATGGGCATGATGGAAGCATGATGATGAGGTGAAAAGAAATAATAAAGAATGGGGTGGTTGGAGAAAAGGAGTTGCGCTGGCACTGTTAGAGGTAATTTGAATTACATGACAACTCTGCTGCTCCGTATCCACTGAACAGCAGCACCCCGCCACACTGTAGCCTTATTCATCTTCATCTGCTTAGCGACATGGAGACAGAGCAGACACAGTCCTCCGTCTCTTCTCTTTCATTCCCCCTTCCTGTCACCCTATCCTTTTCCTCTCTCCCTCCCTCTCTGTTCACTCGCTGCCTTGATCTCATTTTTCTTTCTGACTATCGTTTACCCCTCGTCACCTTGCCTTCCATTCATACATCATAACTTCCTTCCTATGCCCATATCTCTTGGTCCAGCATAACCCTGTTGTCTTATTTTCCTTTCTTTATCCTCTTTAAAGAATGATGAAAAGGAAAGGTGACCGTCACTAAGCATTTGAGACTTCAAGGCAAAGGGAAAAGTAAGGGTTATCTAGTTATCTAGTAACCAAGCTGAAATGTGACATTTCATATCACCCTCTGATACATATATATTTAAAAGGGAATTTAACAAGTTAATTTAAACATGCTAAAATTACTTTCAGAAAGTCAGAAGACTGTCTAGTGTAACCTATTGGGGGGTTCAGTTTTTTTTTTGGTGTGAGTTTGCGGTCACATGACTTCTGCGCTTAGCCTCCTTTGGTCGAAGTTACCCATTGATTCTTTCAAAATCACAAGGAGAAAATTTGCTCCAAACTGGAATCTAAATGTCTTTCATTGCACCAGCATCAATATGTGGCAATGTCGAAGAGAAATAGAGCAGAACAAAGACATCTTGCTAGCTGACAATTCATAGCCAGACATGGAAACCGAGCTAAACTACAAGATAATGTCATTTGTATCCCATGGATTTAAGTCTACAAGAAAAAAAATAAAGATTCACACATGTGGGGAGGCTCGGTTATCTTTCCTCACCTACCTTCCCAAAGAATTGATTCTTTTCATGCTCAGAATTTGGATAAAGAGGGTACCTCTCTTTCATTCCATGATAATTGATAAACTATTAACATTAATACACAATAATTTCCATTACTGAAGATAACAAAAATCAATCATATAATCATATAATGTTTGTTATCAATATATATTAAATCTGTTAAGGTATGTTAGAATGTTAAGACATACTTATATACTGCTTATGAATATTCAATGAATGCATAATGAATCACAGACACCCTGGATGGGATGTCAGTCCACTGCAGGGCCCACTCAATCATACGATATGGGAAGTTTACAAAGGCAGTTTCACCTAATGGCATGTTTTTGGACTATGGCAGGACACTGAAGGATCCAGAAAAAAATCTATAGGAAGGCTGGGAGAACATGCAAATTGCATCTGGGGTTTGCAGTTGAACCCACAGCTCTTGTGATGTGAGGCTGTGGTGCCCTGACATGAGTCACCATGCTGCACAGTGACAATGGGAAATATATTTGAATACCACTGTCTTAGACAAACTGAGTCTTTGATGTTCTCATGTCATGATCACACAATTGATTGCAGCACTTAGAGCTATTACAACTTCCAGACTTGTACTGGCTTCATTAAACACAGTCATTTTAGCAAACACGCTACAGTGTAAGGGATCCACTTGCAGAGTCTCGTTTCAGTAAAACGATGGTTTGTTGAACAGCAAAATGACATAGCATACACAGGGTACTGAAAGGCAGCTCAATTACAAATTAAGGACAGTTCTTTATCCCCTGAGAGACCTTCCCCAACAAGATTGACCTCCTGGAGCATAAGGAGCTTGAGGGAGGGATGAGGCAGGACAGGTCGGAGGCAGGACAGGTCGGAGGCAGGACAGGTCGGAGGCTACCCGCGAGACCTTATGCTAACTCAGGCATTTCTTTGGCCGACGTAAATGCATCTACTTCCATATAATCCTACTGGTGCCAAACGGAACCTCCATTCTCCATATTCAAATTACCAAGCAAGAAGAGTGAGGCATCCTTAGCGCTTCTCCTTGCAGCAGGAGACAGAAAGCAGTAGCTAAAATTTCATGGTGTAAGTGTTACGTAACTTATACTCGTGTCTTTAATATCTTACCAATTAGTAAAGGAAACAGGTGACTTCAACGCTTATATAACTGAAATCATACATCTGTTGTGCATTTTTATCAATTATGCCAAACCATGCATGACTCCCTGGAGGTGGAATAAAATAAAACCTAGTTTGGTCTCCAATTAATATGACACCCATGGGCTAATCAAAGAGCTATTTAAACATATAATGCATGCGTACATACATACCGTTAAACTACACACAATGTTCACTTTATGGATACTACACTTCTCACTAGTAACTACACAAGTTTTCTATTTCTATATAACACTGTATAACACTATGTGACACAATCTTTGTTCCTGGGTAGTAAGTATTATTTCCCAATTACAAACTTTGCTTTTGTGACCAAGACAGTGATATTTTGAAATTTACCTACTGTATTGAGAAAACGGGTAAATTTGCATCTTTTCAGTGACAGAAATGCATTAAAAAACCTGTAAATCAAAAATTAACATGCATTTATACTAAAGTTATACATAGATGACCACAAAAGATTTAGAAGCGAGCAGGTTTTTTGAGAAGTACAACTCACACCTCACATATCTTAGCAGAAACTCCCACTGAGTACTTTATCAGTCTTGTCTTGATAAATTGGCCACAGACACAGCAAAATGCATCTGGCAGATGCTTGCAGCCTCTTGATGCCATCTCAGAAAAATGCAGATATGTTTCCACACGGGCAACTGGAACTAAACTGAACTGGTGGGCTTGTGGCCCCTATAATTGTACTACTAATCATATTACTGGAAAGTTTTCGAAAGTTCTTGAAGTTACTTCAAGTTTACTCGGCACTTAATCTATCTAGAATGTTCTGAAAAATAGGTCAATTTCAAATACTACTGTCTTAGTCATAAAAGCAAAGTTTGTGGGGAATAAAAGCCATTTTCTATACTTTTGGGCCATAAGCAATTACATGGTGTAATGTAGGAAAATACGAAGGTTTTTTTTGGGGGGGTTTGTTTGTGCTAATATTTATGTTGTTTGTACTGTTTCATTAATGTTCATTGGACTATTTTTGTTAATTCATTATGCTTAGAGCCACTCCGGCAGGTTTAGTTTAGTGTATAGATTTTTTTTTCTACTCAACAGAACTGACAGTGTTAAATGAACACAGGATTGATTTGAACATCCTTTGTTAAGTTAACATTGCCAGCTTTGCTGTGAAGTTTCAAGCAGCTGGAACACAATTGTATGCATGGACCCTGATGAACTGAGCCGTCATTTAGCCAAAAGACTAAAATGTTGGATGATGCCAGTCTTTTTATATCGGCTGTGAGTCTTCCTTGATGAATCTCGATTTTTGGGTCACATTGTTTGTTTCTGACAAGTTGGTCACCAAGTAATGGACTTGGATGACATATTTATTTGCTGTCTCCCCAATGTGCTGTTCAAGAAGAAACAGGAAAATGGTGTTTCTTTTTGTTTGATGTACCTTGGAATTCAACTGTACCATTCCTTTTAAGTCAAGGTGAAAGTCAAGTCAGGGTTAAAATGTAATTTAACTTATTTCAAATTAAAATTTAATCTAGGGCTAGGTTGTGATACTGGGTTATCAGGTAACTCAGGACTCCAGCTTCTCAGCCTCAGCCCTGCTTTTTAAAGTTTGCATTTTCTTACTTTTCAAACCCATTTGGATAAAGCGAATTTCCAACCTCAAATGGTCTTTTGTAGGTAACTGTCTTGATATATGTAACTTCTCTCAATGCATTTCTAGACTGACATTGAATATCACCTCTCTAAATTATGCACACATAGCTACATAAGATCTTCCTTTCTTGTTGTCAAATTCAAACGTGCACATACATATATCTTTTTCAATGTCTAAACCCAAATTTGAAATAAACTTCGAATTTTATCAGTTTCACAGAGGACTTGCAACCTTACTTGTATTTTTGTGTAAATTTATAATCCATTATTATTCAATGTGCTATTACTAAAGAACATTTTGGGTCAACAAAATTGCCTTTTTTTGAATCATTGTGCTGTTCATTCCTTGCCAGTACATTTCTACACCTATTCCTGATTGCCAGTAACTCTGACGCACATCTTTGAATATCTGGAGCCACTGGTTAACATATAATCACAGTCCAGCACCGGAGAGTATCTGGGTGACAGTGTTACAGATGCGGTTGTTTATGTCCAGCTATATTTGTATTCTTCCAAATCCTGGCACTCCTTTGAAATTCATGTAGGATCCTTTTCGGTCACCTCTCTGTGTGTTTGTGATCTTCAGTGTCTATTATATTGGACCAAATTCCAAAAACTGAAAAATCTATGAGCCCATGATAACCATCGCGCCTGCCATTACCTTTTTTTCATCTGTAGCGGTTACTTGGATTCTGTCAATGGCAACGTTGTATTAAAAAGCTCAATCTCTCCCTCTGGTTCTAAGAAGGCCACTTGAAAGAAGTGGCTGCTGGACAGAATGAAGAGCTGACTGGCAACAGAGATAAGGCCAGTAGGGGCAAACTACTGCTACAGATGCTGGCAGCTCTTTCTGGGTAATGCAGTGGTTTTCTAACATGAAGCTAGACAGTTGAAATGTTGGATCACAGCGACAAACCGATTAAGAAAACCTGCAACTCCGAAGTGCATCCATATGTAGGCCATCTTCCGTGCTCCTTCTTCATGCTTGCAACACGCAACGCTGAGCACTGGAGGCTATAAAGATGGCTGTATACTTGAGACAACATCCGGAGAAAACAGAATCTAATTCACCGGCGAAATCTGTCGTATACTTAAAAAAAAATAAAAAATACCGCCACCTCATTTATTGTATACCGCGAAATGCGTTACGCTCAGAATGTTTTCGAAGTAGTAGACCCACACGCAGAGTGCAAATAAATGTATTGTGATGAGTGTGAGTCATTTTACTAAAGGAGATGACAACTCATCTAAAATGGAGGTTTCTCTCTTTATTAATGCCCACGATCGGTTTAATAATGGAAACAGCACAGACCGAGGAGCCAACAATTTAAATGACACTCACGCTTATACGTTAATGACACTCACGCTTATACGTTAATGAAACGCACGCTTATACGTTAATGACACTCACGCTTATACGTTAATGAAACACGCTTATACGTTAATGACACTCACGCTTATACGATAATTAATGACACTCACGCTTATACGTTAATGAAACGCACGCTTATACGTTAATGACACTCACGTTTATACGTTAATGAAACACACGCTTATACGGTAATGACACTCACGCTTATACGTTAATGACACTCACGCTTATGCGTTAATGAAACACACGCTTATACGTTAATGACACTCAGGCTTATACGTTAATGAAACACGCTTATACGTTAATGACACGCTTATACGATAATTAATGACACTCACGCTTATACGATAATGAAACGCACGCTTATACGTTAATGACACTCACGTTTATACGTTAATGAAACACACGCTTATACGTTAATGACACTCACGCTTATGCGTTAATGACACTCACGCTTATGCGTTAATGAAACACGCTTATACGTTAATAACACTCACGCTTATACGATAATTAATGACACTCACGCTTATACGATAATTAATGACACTCACGCTTATACGATAATGACACTCACGCTTATACGTTAATGACACTCACGCTTATACATTAATGAAACACACGCTTATACATTAATGAAACACACGCTTATACGTTAATGACACTCACGCTTATGCGTTAATGAAACAGACGCATTCCACGGCACACATTACAGAGTTATGACATTTACTATTAACAGAAATATACAATATATATATATCAATTTACAATTTTTAAAGTGCAGTGTAGTGCAATTTATGCTGGGAACTGCATTATTTGTGCACCATGCAACACGTTGTACTGCCAAAACAACATCGGTTCCATCGATTTTGTCTAAAGGGTATGCCCAACTTAAGACTGGTTTGAGTCTGTGGATTGAGGCATGTAAAAAGACAAATCACAGCAGTTAAAGGCGTGCTGCTCAATGTACATCCACGAAAACAATCTGCGCTTTCTCCAAACAGAAACTGTGGATTACCAGACACATACACTGTTTCATGAAGGCTTGCACTGGTGCATATTAATCTACAGATATGCATCTGTACAAGAAATAAAGGAATGATTTCCAGAGAGAAATATAACAGGCGAAAAAAATAATTCCGCTACAGACTGGACATACAACATAGCAGCACCTGGGGCAACATGTCAAGTCTGGCAGGGAAGTCACAATCTCACAGACGACAAACCAAAAACAAACTCACTGAAGTCCAGCAAGACTTTTTCTCCCCAGTGACCTCAATGCATTTTAGGCTTTATTTGAACAAACAACAATCCTCCCTTTCAGGTTTCACTGTATTTAACGCAACTCACACTTATTTAACTAGATGTATTGGTATGATAATAGATGATTTTAGCTTTAAGTGTATTTGTTAAGTGTAAATTTACATTTAAGTAGCCAGTATATGAATACAAAATTGTACAGCAAAGGAATGGGATAAGCTATGGAGAGAGGAACTGTGCAGACAGCTGGGGACAGGGGCCAGTGCTTGGGACAAGGTAACTCAAGGATAAAAAGGATCTCCTTTTTCTACCCCTAGTTGACACGAGATTGCCTTCTTATCTTTTCAACCAAGCCTGGGTGGCATGTTACCTGACTACATCACCTTGACTTCGTTTAACCTTTACAGTGACCAGATCAGATAAGTTATGTCCATAGAGGTTTGTCATCCTCCTTTGAGTTCAGAAAAGTTTTTAAAGAAAATAATAATAAAAAAATAACAGGAGGCAGAACACAGACCTAATTCATGCAGCAAATATTTTGTTAAAAAAATTAAAAAAAGAAAAAAATCATACAGAATTTGCACTGTTGTTATATTAAATACCCACCATTATTGTTACTGTACAAAGTAGATATTACTCAGATATTAACTACCAGTGGCAAGGCTAAAAAAACAAAACATCAAAAATACAACAATACTTCTTTAAACTTAAATATAAGGCATGGCCGAACAGAACAAATACAAATAAATTTATACATTTTATAATTAATCTTAGTCATATATTCTATTCTATTCTATTCTATTCTATTGATAATGCAAAATGTTAAAATGCAAAAGAGACAGTAATCGTAAAAACAGTTGTTACCTAATTATGAAAATGGAGTTCATTGTTACTGCACTGTAACAGAAACCATTCAAAATTAAGAATACTCCTTAAAAAATCTCTTGGGCTATTTCCATCTTATTGAATTACCCACCATTATGACTTTGATACTCTGAGATTTCAGCGCAAAGGAGAAAGTAACATAGAACATCCAGTCACTAAAATGCACGGATACATAAATACACCCACAGTACCAAATATAACACCTGTTTCTGACTTGGGACACAACAACATGCTTTGATTGGGGAGATTTCTGTGGGCAGGAGCTCTCTTTGTTGGTGGGTGAATCTCTGTCTGGGATCTATAAGCTGGGTCTTCACACACGGCAGGCCTGTCACGGCAGGCCTGTCACGGCAGATCTGGGAATTCTTGACGTACTGCCATGCTAGTGATAAGGGCTTGGGAGATGGGCAAATCTCCTACAGATAAGAGTAGGCAGAGGGCTAATGCTGTAAATGTGAATACTTATAAATGCTACTGTATATCATTATGCTGAGATATCAGTCTGAACCCACTATCTCTCAACCATCATTGATGTCTTGCAGAAACCACCCAGGTGAAAGCACAGAAGAAAACCTACAATTATATATTGAGGAACTATATATATTACAGCATACATCATATTTTCCATAATATTACATGTTTCTATGATTGAGCTAAGTAACTTACCTTGGTTGGAATTAGCCATCTCCATGCCTAAACATCTCGGTTGACTCATCGGGCAGAGAAATTCTTCTGAGAAGAATAATAGTAATAATAAACCTCAATCAAGTCAACACAATACAATGGTCATCAGTGTCCACAGCAGGTTTATTGCATCAGACTTTTGGATAATAGTTGTCCCATGTGAGTAACCTCATTGCACACTTCAAGGAGTCAATCCTAAATCAATACCATTTTTCCCGGATAGTGTTGTGGTATTACTACCCACATTCTCATACTGTCTCCTATGGGGTTTTCTCCGCTGGGACCATGCAAGAACTAAAACAGAGATGAAACTACTTTTGAATAATCAAGGCAGGATTTCATATTAAACAGATCCAATTTAGGTGCTAACAAAAATATAACTGGCGAAAGGGACAAAGAATAAAAGGAGGAAAACCACATCTTTCACAGCTGAGGTATGAATTTCATGCAAGTACGCTGGTTGAAAATCCACACTCAGAATAGCCTGTGTACTTTCCTATACCTCAAGATGTTTGATTCATCTAGAATACCTCAAACCTTGAGCTGCTGTGTGAACCTCAGCTTTTTTCCTGCCCTGGACAAAACAATCCAGTTGACCTGAGTGGAATTTGGACACTTGAATCTAGATACAGTACCTAACATGTAGGACAGTTTGCAGAGTGAGTGAACCGCAAGTCATCTTTAATGCAATTTATATCTCGCTCATGGGAGTTTAACTTACACAAAAATGATCTGAGGGCAGAAGAATAAATGACTGGTTCAGAGAGATAACAATTTGATTGTAAAGGAGGTGGATCCAAGCAGCTAGAGGAGGCAGGACCAACCAATCAGATATATTGGTCCCGCCTCCTATAGTTGCTTGGACCCACCTCCTATACAGTCTGATTGGGGATTTCTGGAGCTGTTTTTAGCAGGCATGCAGATTGGAAGACAACCTGGCTTTGTAAAAGGACATTCTGTAATATTGAGAGACAAAGGCCAAAACTGTGACGAGAATTACACAATTAATGCAGTGAACTTTAAAACCATTAGTTTGCAATGTGAAAAGACTAAGGCAGAACTTATCAATTGCACATTTGAATCACAGACTGAAACATGCCACAGGATATAGAATCACACGAGGAAAACTCAACATATCATCAGCTAACTTTATGAAAATGATATTACTATAAAATAAAATACTGCACAATAAGAAAGTATATGATGAATATATGATTATCTTCACATCTGAACAGAGGCCAAGTTAAATTTTCATAAAGCAATTTATCCACCTTTAATTTAATTTAAAGGAATAACTTATTACCCCTTTAGTAATAAAGTTCAAAACCAACATTTCAAAATTAAAATGAGATAAATTATTAATTTCACATACCTAAAAAAGAAAGCTATGGAAAGACATTATAATGACAATGTATGGGACCATCTGGTCTTTGTTACACTTGTTCTTCCCATTTGAGTGCAAATGGCCAATATGCCAAGATCCACGGGAGCCTATGTTAGAGAATAGGGATCAAAAGCCAAATCTGGCAGAAACATAGAGATATTTAAGGACAGCATTTGGTGTGTGAAAAAATAGTGACCATGTAGTGGCTAAGGTCAGTTGAATTGCTGGTGAATTGGATGATCTACAATTGTTGAGTGAAGATCCAATTTTTTTACATTGCATATGCGATTCCTGTATAACCGGACTTCTATTCATTCGGCATAAATGTAAATGCAAATGCATGATAGTATTCAGAAGTTTATAAAGTTTTTTCACATTTGTAATTTAATTACTTTTTTTACTAGAAGTCTCTGTCTACTGATTTTTCCATGCCATTGCATGGACTATGAGGTACTTTTAGCTGCTGTTTAAGTATTTATTTGGCATGTAGAAATAGTTCTGAGCTCTGTGTAATGGTTTCAGTGTTTCATTCCGCAAACAACGCCAGTGATATAACAGCAGAAACGAGAGCTGTTTTCAGGGAGACATGGGTGATGGATGACCGCTGTTAGATTCAGTAATTGTACGCAGGTAATTGGCCCCCTCTCCCCAATAATTATGTTCAACTTTCTCCTTTCTACCCATAATAATAACAGCAAGGATACCCACTCTGTACAAAATAATAGAAACACTGCAAAGCATTCAAAGTCTTATGTTAATTTTGGTTAATTTAAGTTTGACAACAATCAGTTTGTCTATGAAAAAAAAAAGCATTAAAGAAAGATAATAAGATTGACACCTCCTGGAATGAATTCGGAGGTTCCCTGCAGGTAAGGCTTTGAAACAAAAAGTAAACACTATTACTAAAACCCAGGATATTTATTCATTTGAAGCTAATCTCAGACTTCTTCTTTCTTTTTTTATTTTAACATTGAATGTGAGTAGCCACACAAGCAGAGTAACAAAATGACTCCCTGATTATCGACTTTTGTTTTGCCGTGCCTTTTATCATTTTTGGTAGAAATTTCAGGATTTGTTGCCTGGGTTCTGCTAAGGTAAATCTTTACTTTTCATTATGTTTTCTCTGACCATGCAATTAACTAATACTTTATCGTATTTCCACAGAATAGCTTGGTGCTTGGTGGTGCTATGGTTACTGTTTTAGTGTTACACCAGCCTCATGGCTCAATATGCATTGTTTTTATGATGTGGCCATTATTTCAAGAATCTGACAGAATGCATGGACTCCAGCAGCCATGAGTGCTAGATCTTGTACTCAGCAAGCAAAACTTACTGTTCATTCTATATAGAACTGGGATCCTGTACGTCTGGGTTAGAGCAAGGTCACGAAGACCACTTTCATCATCCCTGTTGTAGACAAGCTGGTGTTGGTGCCAAACCACGTAGAATAATTTTATAAGCTTGCTATGTTATAATATAAAATACAGCTATGGTTTGGGATTTTTACAGAATTTTTCAGATATTTACAATATAATTTGAAGCATTAACACTGCCATCTAGAATAATGTGTATTCAATTAAAAAACTATTCTATAATTAGAACTCATTGAGTGTCTTGCTTTCTGTAAAATATTCCATGCAATGCTATTTTTGTCGAGCTTCTCTGCTTCCCCATATTCAGCTCCCCTCCATTTGACATCAATGGAACTCCATTATCTGCAAAAGGGTGGTTAAATTAGCAGGACTTTTTTTCAACAGAATCAGACTTGCTAGATGTACTACTGGCTATTGATTCAATGGAAGCATGAAAGGCAACTGTTCAAAAGGTGCCGAGGTGTCTTTCATACATAAAAAATAAATCTGATTCCTCTTATGAACTGACATGTCTAAGAATATCTTTTGAAAATACTCACTTACACGCACATGCAGGCAGTGACAAGACAGTGCTGATATTGAAAGGGTTATTGATGGGACTTAATATGTTTCCCATTATCGAGATTTGTAGCTCAGTAGTCAAATTGCATTAGAAGATTGGAACAGCATCCAATTTCTACACCTATTTGCAATGATCAAAGGTCCTTAAGATCAATTTGGTCTTTTAGCTTGGCACTACAAATCAGCATTGGACCTCCAACTCTACAAAGAATCAGCATGTTCTCTGCATTGAAAGCTTAATGGTTTGTTGAAGCCAACAAACATGAGTGTTAATGGATCATTTCCCTCAGGCACCGTATATCTCAGTATTAAAATGCGTGAAATGACCAACTAAATAATTGTTATTGGTACCTAACTCTACCTACCTTTTGAATTACATTAAGAGTTCATTTCTTTATAAACATCCAACAGTCTGTAGGGGTGTAAAGTCTTAAGATGTGTTTTTTGTTCTGCTTCTTCTGAATTTTGTAGGTGAGAAAATCTGGGCCCCTGACAATATATCCCGTTGCCCCCCCCCCCCCCATTTTACCTTAGTTTTAACAAGTATCCACATTTTGTCAACTGTACCAACCGAAAACAGAATACTTCCCCAAACTATTCAAAGTGATTGATTACCCGACTATACCAAAGCAATTATCTGGTATAATGCAAACAATTGCATTTTTTTCTTTTCAGCCATACAGAAGCACGACAAAGCAACACTTTCAGACATAACCGTCAGCTCAGTTGTACAAATATGCTTGTCTGGGGGGGGAGGAACAAAGGTATCCCTCTTTGTAGAAAATTAGAAACCATTGGGGAGCATTTATTGGCAGCCCAGAAGTAGCTCCACACTGAGGGGGGGGGGGGG
>JAODKC010000036.1:8108568-8121163 GCA_026777985.1 Mormyrops attenuatus | reverse complement strand
CCCCCCCCCCCCCCCCCCCCCCCCCCCCCCCCCCCCCCCCCCCCCCCCCCCCCCCCCCCCCCCCCCCCCCCCCTATGGGGTTCAGTTACTAATGGTATCTGAGAATGTAACAGTATGTGAACTTACCTCTGGGTAATCATGTCATTATATTTTGGAATGCATTTGGTCTGTGGAGGGGGGGGGTGGATGAGGAATGCAGAAGCGCATGTGGTGACGCATGAGCAGCAGTAAAGAACCATGCAGTAAAGACTAAAACAGGACAAAGTTTTATAAGCCCTGTAAACGCAGCAGGATAGCATTCAGGATACTGCAGATCTCTTCATTTCCCATGTATGCAGCTCAGGATCGCAGTGAACCTGAATCCTATCCCAGGGAACAGGGCATGCGACCCCATGGATAGTGTCCATCCCAAGGGACACATTGGGGTCACCTTAGAGATGCCAGGATACCTAACCAACTGAGAAAACCCAAATGATCACTGGGAGAAACATAACACAGTGCATGGGGGGGAATAGTGTTAAGTATGGCACACAAATCCATACTCTAAAGCAGGGGTGGCCAATCTTATCCTCAAAGGGCCGGTTGCAGGTTTCTGGGATAACCTTTAGGTCGGCTGTTCAAACCCAGGTGTGAGGACTCTTCAGCCAATCAGTCCTCTAATTAGTAATTTAACTAGGGAATTACAGCAAAAACCCGCATACACTGCGGCCCTTTCTGGATAAGTTTTCCCACCCCTGCTCTAAAGCTAAGCTTACCTCTTGATTTTTATTTGACACCGTTATGTTACTCTAAAAGGATACCCAGTTCAAGCTAAGACAAAACGTAAAGTTATGCAAAATGATACATTACTAGTCCAGTTCCCGTATGATGGTATACCTCTTGATAAGACAGATTATTCTTGACAGTATCGCAGATGCATGCAGTATTACCCCCCATTCTGCATAAGGGGAGTTTGCTTGTGTTATGCAGATTTACTTTGGATTTTCATTCCTTCTACAGCCACAAAAAATGCAATTAGGGAAAGTGGAGGCTGTAAATTGCCAACAATGTGTGACTGAATGTTTGTGTGTTTGCCTTCGAATGGATTGGCATCTCAACCAGGGTGTCCTTGTATGCTGTGCTCCCTGGGAGATGTTCTGGACTCCATAATGGATAGTTTGGAAGATGGATGAGTAATAAAGGACTTAATAAAAACTATTTTGAGGTAAATCACAATTTTTTGGCAGTTTTATAGCATATTGGTTTAATAAGAACGTTTTTTAGGTATATGAACACATTTTTATGTATATGGACAACTCGGTACCCAACAAAATTAACTATATTCTTGAAATGATTCTTGGCTAGCGGGACCACGTTTGATTCCAAGTAAGACCATCCCGTTGATTCATGCTTTTTTAATGCTTGTTTAGAAGCTTTAATTGCTTGCTTAAATACACTTCACATTGATAAACAGCACCTGCACTAAAGTCTTTGGGATGTTCCAGTGTTCCACTACCCACTCTGTCTTGATCTCTGCTTAGGCTTGAAGCTGCATAAAGTGTCCCCTAATATCCAGGCCAGTATTAGTGGCCTTTGCAGCAAAACATACATTATATTTTAATCTGGCAAAGACAGTTGAATATTGCCTGATGAGCATGAAATTGCCAGAAACTTATGTATGGACAATAAGTGACAAGATCACCTGGCATGACCCACATATTCAGTGAGTCTTTTGGTGCTGCCTGTGTCTGAGCAATGTGTGTGTTAGTCCTCTGCTTTGCCAGTGGTTTGTGGTGTGGAAAAACCAAATTTCAAACCATTAGGACCAAAACCCACCTTATTCACATTACGATGACATAAATAGCTGAAGGAAAATGTCTGTTTTGCTCTAACTGGCATTGTTTTAAATACCAGAATCAGAATATTAAGTCTGGACCTCCAATAACTCAATTCAGTTTCAGTAGAAACCAAGAGACTTCTGCTACTTTGATAAAAAATACATACAAGAAGGAATACCAACATAAAATTCAACTACATTCAGAAGTAAAAATGAAAAGCAAACATTAATATTTAGACATTTAAATGATTCTTATATTCTAGAGTTTCATGACATGGGATTTGCTCCTAGTGGATACAAGGTTTTACCAGAGGAGATTTAAAGGGTAGACAGCAGCAGGAAGGAGATCAACTGGAACACAGAAGCATTCCTTGTGGTTAGCCACCAAATCAGGCCCTTTAAACTACCTAGAGTTATTTTTAAAAAATGATACCATTGCTCATATTTTACTTTAATGCCAACATAGAATTATAACAGTTATAGTCTGTTGCAAGTAATACAATGTCCCTTTTAATTTAGTAATTTAATGCTAGGTATGTTTAGGATCTTTTCTCTGAGTGATCCATAGAATCACAGGAAAAAGCACAAGGATACATTAAATATAAATGTAGGAGCTTTGGGGAGAAGTTGGGGAATCGCTGGATTTCAGATGCTATTAGAATATTTATACATAGATCAAGGTTTGCAAAGGCATCCTAATTCTTATAGGTAAATGTCTCTGAAACAGGTATCTTTTTTCAATTTTACAGAAACACTTAGCAATTGGATAATTTAATTGGGCTAACTATAGGCTAAATCTGCAGCCAATGGGACTGGCAACTGTCAGTGTCAGTCGAATGAGGGTCATTTCTATGACTGCGGTCCGACAGCATAATTCGTTTGTGATCTAATCACGGTGATATTGATTTATAGTTCTTCAGGAGTCATATGTCTTTCACTGGGTAAATCCAACTTCTACTGTCTCTTTTATTGGCTACCTTGTGTATAAAGCACCCATTCGATAATTGCTAATTACTATTCCCTACTCTTTGCCCTGTTTAGCAGGGATCCTCGAAACACTCTCAGTTATGTGTAGCCAATGGCATCGTCTGATCATATCTGTCATATATTACATTCAAAACATAACATTGAACTAAAAAAATATTTGAAATTATGATCTTAAGGATGCAGTGCACTTTTTAGTTCATTAATAGAAGCAGATCCCTAAGGACAGGATTTAATTTAGGTTTCTTTGTTTGTGCTCCATTAGTTTAATCGTTGAGGGGCTGTTTACTGGGATCCAGGGAAGTATGATAAGACTAAGTAAAAAAATGTAAATAATGTACTTCTCATTCCACTAAGGTTGCAAAAATATTTTTTTCTAAAAAAGATTCACTTGTATATAAATAGTATCCCTAAATTGACCAAATTGTGATTCTGATTGTGTGTATATGTGCCCTGAGATGGAATGACATCCTTCCCAGGGTGTACTCCAGCGTGTGCCCCATACTGCCTGGCATAGGATGTAGGTGACCCTCAAAAAAGTCGTGAAGATGGACGGATAACAACATATTTTTATGTTTGTCATAAGTTGGGGTTTAGTTGGGGTTTCTAATGGTAGTAATTAATTTGTATTTAAATTGACTTTAACCCTGATCTGTCTTAATTGTGTCTGTCAGAAAATCTGAGTTAAATGCATCTAAAATCTGATGTGTATTAAAGCCAGTCGGAATTAATCGACAAAATTAATTAAACCAGAATGCCTTTGCATTTGTCCTTCAAATTGATCCTATAAGTTTATAAAATGTATGTTATAGAAGTTTTTTTTTTCCCTCCCTTTCAATTTTGTAGGGTACTCAGGAGCCATTCCAGATGATTCCCGCATTGTTATGTATTACTGAATATCTTTTTCCCCACTGATGTCCTTACACCAAAAAAAACTGTATAGAGAAACAATATATCTAAGATATTTGTAGCATCTGTTTACACTGTATAAATGTGTATAGCATCTACGTATATCATAAAGTTGCCCGTATTCATCTTATATCTGCTTATCCAGGTGAGGGTTGTGGGGGGGGGGGGCACAGGAGGGGTGTGTCTTTGGACTGTGAGGAGATACCCGTGTACCACGGGGGGGACACATACAAACTCCCAGACCTGGACGTACGAGGCAACCATGCCAATGGAGTGGCCCATATCTTTTAACAAAATATTACGAAGCATGATTGTTCAGGAAAAAAAGTACAAGGATCAAGTAGCATGACTGTGAACAACATGAGTTTATAAGGATACCATTTCATTTTTTACACAATATTGCTGTTGTACCTTGAAAATAGTTTCTTAACAGGAATCACTTTATTTAAAAAGCCTGCTGATTGATAGATTGATAGAATACTGTTACTTGGCTAAACAGGTTGAATTTCCAATTTGTAAATACACAACTCTGGCTTTTATTCACTCATCAGTTACCCAGCTGTTGCCCTAAATTGTGGTAAGTCAGAACTGTTGTGCTTGATGCCATATGTGATGTCAGGTCCAAGTGAAATGTAATGACCTTGAGGAAGCAGATGGTTTCATGAAATTCTGGGCAGAAAATGATGCACATGTTTTGGCTGCCAGTCTATTCCAGTATTTTTGTTCGTAGTATCTCAGAAATATATCCTCTGGATTTTATATGAAAGTGTTCGACTGGATTGAGTTGCAATTGACATTGAAACAAGAAGTGATATGACAGGCTACCTTTAAGTCTAAAGGGAAGAAGCAGGGGTGGATCGTGCTGTATAACAGCAATATGAGAAGCCGCACGAGGAGATAAAGGCAAGGAGAATGGTATATTGAGAAACTACAGACGGTACCAGCATCAATCCCAGTACTGATGCTTCTCCACCAGAACCATAAGAACCACGAACAAGGAAAGCCGTGTGTATAATGTTTTTTTATTGTCTATTTCAATAAAGAAATGGGACTTGGGCATAATATATATTGG
The DNA here is from genome assembly GCA_026777985.1 of Mormyrops attenuatus. Classification (NCBI taxonomy): domain Eukaryota; kingdom Metazoa; phylum Chordata; class Actinopteri; order Osteoglossiformes; family Mormyridae; genus Mormyrops; species Mormyrops attenuatus. The sequence goes on along the minus strand of JAODKC010000036.1, from coordinate 8,116,382 downwards.
GCATAGAAATATATATTTCTTAATTTATGAATTTCATATGGCTTATTAATTTAGCATTATTTTGAATACACGTCACTCAGCAACAGTGGCGGTTCCTCCTTGTTTGGTGCCCTGGGCGTTTAACTCCCCTTCACTTCTGAGTGGTAACCTGCCTGACTGACTAACTAGAATCAGGGTGACATTATATCATTGCGGTGCCATGCAAATGTCGTCATTCTGAACTTTTATCTGTGAGCGCCCCGTGCCCCCCTGGCAAGATGCCTCCCCTGGGCCCCTGCCCATGTCGCCCATGCCTAAATCCAACGGTGCTCAGCAAAGGTTCTGTCAAGACTGTTAAGTAAAACATTGTGATGTTAAAATTCCCAGACTGTTGTTTTCGTATTAGCAAATTTAACCTCAGTGTGAAAAAAGTATTGTATGTGTTCTCAATATTCAGCTGTTGTTAAATGTAATACATTTATTTTGTGATGCTTACTGATCATACCCCTGGGTGAGGTCTAACAGCAGCACCTCTGTAGCATAAAAATAAGTAATATAATAGAGGAATATCTCAGTCATATTAACATGAATTGAGAAATATTGTGTCTCATTGTGCATATTGAGTATAGCACTTCCTGTGACAATGCAGACGCAGGACAAGAAGAGTCCCTTTGAACTTTAGTGTCCATGAAGACAGATTAAAACACCTTGAACTTTAAAGAAAATAAACCAGTGGAATCCTGACCAAATGGAGCCTGAACTTTAGCTTTAAGCACGAATGACTAGAGTGAAGCAATCCTATGTTAGCCATATTATCAGGGGACCAAGTACGCTGGACAAGACCATACTGCTTGGAAAAGGTAAAAGACAAAAAGGACAACCGGCAACATGGCGAATGGACTCAATCTCCACAACAAGGAACATGCCACAGGGACACCTGAAGACCTTGGGAGAAGTCAGGACATTCTGAGGAAATGTTATTTATACTGTTACCAGGTATCACTTGACAGCACTTTTTTGGGTGTGTCTGTGTTTCTTTGTGCATATATGGAAGAAAAACATCCAGCTGTCCTAAACTAAACAGGGGAAACTGTCAATAAAAATAATAGGAAAAGAATAGAGATTGGGCCCCTTTACAGGCAGGGCCATTTTAGTCATTTGATATTTTTTTTGCCAGTTTATTATTTGATTCTTCCCCTTTGTAGACGTTCTTCACTAGGCTACAGAAACATTCTGTACCTTGTATATAAATGTATAGTTCTTCCACAGTCTCTTCTTTTTTCTGCTGTCAGCTGCAGATAGCGTGTAATCCACTGCTCCACTGAAGCAAATTTATAAATAGTGCCTTGCAAGACATTATTCTTCAATAAGACTCTTGACTGTATGACTGTGCAGAGTTTAACCGACCATGGAATCCAGCATCACGGGCAGTGGTTCGGCGGTGCTTTCGGAGAGAAATTCAGAGCTGACCCTAGCATATCCCAGTTTTTGGGAAAGAGGGAGAGGAGCCATTTCTGCCCTGTGATTTTGAACTACATTGGGTGCAAGGTGGGGTTTTTGATGAGAGGGTTCAGCTGGGTCTGTTTGAAGGTTGTTGGGAAAGAACCAGTTAATATTATCATTATTGCTATCAAAGCAACCAGAAGCCAAAACACATTTTGTTTTCTCTTGAAATGGGAGATTCCGATAGACAGCAGTAATAGAAGTAAATATTTGCTGTACATGATGCATGATTTCTAAATTAATTTTCCACAGTCCGAACTCCAGACTACCCACACTATTTTTTATTAACCTCAAGTCTCAAGAGACTGCAAACCATGCTGAAAACTATACAATATATTTTCAATCCCCAAAAGTTACAAGTTGCCCTGCGCAAATAAGACTCATCATGGGTATAGTTTAATTTCTGTTTCATTATCGTTTTAAATTCTGGCTTTGGTGTGAATTTTGATGGAGAAATATATAAAAAAAAAGCTTGAAATTGCTCCAGTATTTTAAATGGTGTTCTGGCTGAATGAAGCTGCTGATTAAAATACAGAGGCTGTTCCACTGCTGGCTTTGACCAGACAGCCTGATGGAACAGTGAGCCGAAATATTCATGAGCACAGAAGCCACTTCACTGAGCTCTTTAAATACAGATCGCTTCCTCCATTTTGCCCCCCTCCCCCCCTATTTTAACCTTCCCCTCCCCAGTGTCCTCGAGAAATGTCATACTCTGCTTGCTGAAACACAGATAGCATGAAGTACATACCAGGAAAAAGCAATTTATGAATATGTACAGTGCGTCTTCATTCTGTGCTCAGGTCACCTTTAAGGAAACGGCGCAGCTGAAAATATATAGCTGCATACAACTGACTATGAAGGTGCTTTTTGAGCTCCTGCCTACAAAACACATATGAGGCACATGTACCATAGTAAAAGAACAGAAGACACTGTCATGTTTGCCTGCATTGTGCTTTTGCATCTCATTGGCCCTATGCACCCAGACTCATAGTCTCATTTTAACTCTGTGTAAAATTTCCTAGCAGAACGGTAATAAATAAAACTGAATGCAAACCTCCATATTAGTCATAAAAACATATCTGCTTTTATGACATAAAGTGCAACAGGACCTGATACTGCATAAGAGCTTTGCTGTTATAGCAAGAGGAGAATTGGATGGCTATGGATTTAAAATTACAATTCATTAGGCCATATAGAAGCCTCTGGGCAAAACTGCATCAGTTTGAATTTTGTGAGCAGATGTGTACATGGACATAAAATTTCCATTTGATATTCAAGTTGATTCTGATTTATATTAACAGGGATCAAGGAGTATCATTAGCAATGTAAAGATAGCAGCGCATCGCAGTGCCGCTCAGAATAATCACTCATTTAAAGACACACTCTCGATTCCGAGATAGCAAAGTACTTAAGCTGTGGCCACAGATCTGCAGCAGATGGCAGAATGGGTGAATATATTTGAATTTACTGCTGCCTTCCACGGGCCCTTAACTGATCTGCCACAGCTTCACACAATATTCACCAGAGATGTACAGCAAGGCACTGAGAAGACCATGGCTTTTTTTTTAGTTTAGTGTAGGTCTCTTTCATAAATTGTTACATTTCTGTAAAGTAATGAAGGCAGTGTAGACAAAGGGGAACAGGGGCATCGAAAAAAAGAACGAGAAAAAAACGAAGAAAAATGCCGAAAGCAGATTCACCTATGAGTGCCGGTTACTGGTAGAAACTGAGCAGCTACAGATATATTTAAAAGCTACAAATTCCGCACCATTATTATAATTGATGTACACTGTACAGAATTTCTTAGTAAACAAGCTCATGTCTGATGCTTTTGACAAAGAACATAAAATGCAAAACAGGTGTTTAATTATAAAAGATATCACACTTACATTAAGAGGCAGCCCAAGTCTTACTGAGTACGCCCAATGTTAAACAAGGTAAAACTTTTAAGCAGATGAAAGATTTAGAATTTGTCATCAGTTCCCATTAATGGTCACACATAAAATTAAAAAAAAATAAAATATGGCTGAAACATATTTGAATATTTCTTCAGTTTCTTAAATGATTCTAAGTGTATGATGAGCTATTTCAGTAAAAAGACAGTAGAGAAACCAAGAAAGGATATGCGGCTGGCTCTGTCACCAGGAACTAAGCTCTCTGTGCTGCTGGCTTGTGGCTTCTGAGCTTAATTGGTTGTCGTCTGTTATTGCTCTGATTCCCTTTCTTCCTTCATGCTGTTTCCACACATCAAATGATGTCATCAGCCCCCATCTTGAAGACTGGAATGCACAACCGGTCTCCCAAATCAGTTTGGGAGTCTAAAGGAACTTTAATTAAGAACACTAAGAGATGAAAGCATCCGTTATGCTGACATTGTACCTGTAACGCTTGAGGTAGAGACTTCACCTGTACTGTTCTATCAGAGCAGGCTGGATAGACTGACACAGACTTAGGGAACATACTTGACTCTCTTGTCTGCACATCATCTCTCAAAATGTATTATTATAGTATATTTCACTTTTCTTTTATCTCCTTTATTTTGCAAATTAGCTAGTGAGCCTTCGCGATGAATGAAAACTTCAGAATTTAAAAGGCTGAAGACATTATAGAAGGTAGCATATAAGGTCATAAACGAACTTTGGGATACGCCTTATTAATGTGCATGGTTCATTAATTTGTCAAACATGAAAACTACACGGTGGTGTTAATCATGACAAGGCCAGCAGGAAATGATGTTAACACAACACAGGGGACGCCTTTGCAGGTAGTTCTTGTCGACCACGGCTTAAAACAATCGCATCACTTTTTCACGGCAAGAAGAGTTCACCTAGAAAGACATCACTTTCCAAATAAGATGGTCCTGAAGTAGAAATCAAGGACAAAGTGAGAGTGTAAAAATAACAGATAATTATTATGCAAATAAGGCATAAAACACAGCTTCAATAAACAACATCCTTAGTGTGGCAAACAACTAAAGAGCTCACAGGCTGAAAATCCAACGGGGAAAAAGATAATGAAAAATCCATAAACTCTTATGCCTTCTTTAAAAGCACGAGTGGGCACCCCCAGCAGTCAAAATAGTTCATTCCAGAAGAATCCATACTACTATATCTGCTATAGCCTCTTACCCAGAAAGACACACTTGCTCTTAACAGAACAAGGCTTTGTATAAAATGACCATAACTATAAGTCCGTGTGTGTGAGTCCGTGCGCTGACTCTGTAAAATAACAATAACAGTCCAGAAAAAGAAGTGTTTAACCTCAGCACGTACAGCGCTTCTCGAGTGTGGCCTCCCAATCATCACCCACTATAAGAAATAATGCCAGCAGAGCTTATTGTGGCCGAAGCAGAATGCTTTGTCGATAACAATTCATAATAACAAACATCCTGAATTAGCTGATGAGGACCGTTATCTGATTTCTCTTTCATATCTCTCAATTTTTCACACTAATAAAACAATCATCTGATCTAGTGCTTTACCGTGGTAATAATCTCGTAGCCGGATCATTCTGTAGTGACCATAAAGCTCTTTAGTGCTTCTCTTGAGAGAAACACCTTGAAACCTTGCACTGTATATTAAAGCCATTGAGCCATAAACGAAATAATGTATTATTTCTTGAAAACCATGTCTTATACACACACACACACACACACACAGTCGTGTAATCATATCTTTTTGGGGACCGCTCATTCATTTCTATGGGAAAAATGCTAATGCTAACTATGACAACCTTAACCCTACCCAGCCCTAACCATAACCATAAGTAACCAAGCTAAATACAAGAGTCTTTGCATTTTTAGTTTTTTCATTGCAGTCAGGGATTTTTATAAAATAGTGTTTTCCCATATGAGGTAAATAAGGTAAAAAAAAACGGGTATAAGGTAAGGTAAAAAAAACGGGTATTCATCACATAAGGTATACCTGGACCACACACAGACCTGCCCACTGACATCAACCTAACTTTCTGAGATGTCCTTATCCAGCCACTTCCATGCGAAAGGGTTTTGTTGTGTGTACATTTTCCGAAGGGGCTAGATGCCGTGCACCTCTTACAAAGTAGGCAGGAGGAAGGAGCCATTTAGGATCAAAGATGAAAAGATTTAGAAAATGTGCCAGACGTTTGGATGATAGCAGATACTTGGAAGGTAATTAATGTGGCTCTAGTGCAGGGATACTTCCACATACCCATGAGGCAATGTTTAAGTGAAAAAAAAATGAAAGGAAGATCCTAAAACAAGTCAATAAAGTGTAATACCGAAACGAATTGATAGAACCTCTAACAGTAACCTAATTAGTCATGTTTCTCATTCATTTGTTTTACTGATTTCAGCTGTATTTCTTCATCCTGCAATTTTATTTTAACCCTGGTTGAGGTTATTATCTCAAGGAAAAGCTTTTTTGACCTGTGAGCACGTGAGGGCACTGTTCTGAAAAGCTACTCTAAATGTAAATGTGTTTGGTAATTGTTATCTTTGTAGGAGAAACTCAACATCTACTTGCTCTATGTTTGGAATCTTTAGTTAGTCTGTACTGCATTTGTCCAAAAGCATTCAACACAGACGGACCAAAGATGAAAGTCCTTTTTGGGATACAAACAGAACATAAACAGATCGAAATGCAGGTTTTCCGGCTGACATTTCTGTAGCTGCATCATGCAAAGAACATGCATGTCATACTCAGACTCAGACAGGCTTGCACTAATAACAAAACCACAATATTACTGTGGTCTCATTTAATTCAATCACTTCAACAGCACTGATCTTTTCGACACTTTTGTATTTGATCCCATTGGGTTTCCTTGCCATGTATTGCATTGTTATTACATTTAGGTGATATAATTTTTTGTTCCATGCAGGAATCCAGAAGTGAATTTCACGCAAATGCAAACATAAATACTATACTAAGTGAAACATCAAAAATGTGGCTAAAATTTTGTTAAAAGACAGACACAGAGAGGAACCCTTATTACCGATATAACGGTTTGGTATGTATGGCCAGTCTACAGACTATAGTGCAATGCTGTCTTTACCTATGCTGTTCCTATCTCTTTGAGTGACTGACTGGCCCGTCTTAGCAGAGCCTTTCCAGTTTATCTTGCTTGGAAAGTGTGCTTTCCCTGCCAGCTGGAGACGGTGATGTGCAACCCAGTGCTCTCATATAATGAACTGCATGTAAGAGGAAGCGTCAGCTGATAAAGTCAAAAATTAAAATCACTTCCACCATTTCAAATTTGAGCAAAGGCATCAAGCCTGAAGTGTCCGGCACAGCTCCTCTTACAACGAGATAAGAGCAGGGCTGCGGATTCATCGATTGTTCGTTCCCCTCCTTGAATTCATTCCTGTTCTGTGAAACAAGCGAAATAAACCATCTGCCAGAGAGCACATACCTTTGAAAAGCTGATCTTTTTAGACACACATTCTAGGAATCTTTGCAACCTTAAATTAAATGTGTTTACCATAACATTGTGACAACTAGGTGACAATATAAAGCTAAAGTAAGTTTTTATTTTTATTGTTTTTGTCTACATTAGAGTTTTCATACATTCTACTTTTGAAGACTCTAAGCGAAGCCTTCCATCGCAAGAAGCCACGTCTAGTAGATTAATTTATATACACGGACAATATTTCACAGAATTGCACCTAGTGATGGATTACAAAGAACAGTTTGTAGTTTTTACCTGCACTGGGGGGTGCATTTCGTTTTGCTAAATCTCATTTATTTATATATCATATTTATATACTGGCATTCTTCACCTTTTATGTGCCTTATTAACACACATTAACATGAAACACAGATACGTAATTAACTACTGAGCAAAAATCTGGAAATTGACCGTAACTTCACAGTGCACCACTTGCCAGTTACATCCACCTCAAATCTGCTTCCACAATTCAGTCTAGTAATGGATCAATCACGTAAAGTGCTCTCCTTCTGTGTACTACTCTAGAAATCTGCGCTAACTGTAAAGTGCTTCTCCGTATTGAAAACTACTTAATTGCATATTTCATTCTAAATGGAATAGTTGTGGATTTATTTGCATCAATAAAGAGAAACAGGTTAATTTGATATAAAATAAGGGAAGTAGAACATTAAATGGAGGCCATTACAATAATTTAGTTGTATGGCTTAAATCTGAATCGTCTTTTAATAATTCCATTGCTTACCTTTACATTTTATAAGTAATTGTTACTTTTGATCTTTTCACAGAGATCTTTTGTAGATAACATAAGAACATAAGAAATATACAAACGATAGGAGGCCATTCGGCCCATCAATCTCGTTTGGGGAGAACCTAACTAATAGCTCAGAGTTGTTAAAATCTTATCTAGC
>JAODKC010000036.1:8085364-8103162 GCA_026777985.1 Mormyrops attenuatus | reverse complement strand
CCCCCCCCCCCCCCCCCCCCCCCCCCCCCCCCCCCCCCCCCCCCCCCCCCCCCCCCCCCCCCCCCCCCGCCGCTGATTAGCAACAATCTGTGCTGCCAGCTGGGCTCTTTTTGGTGCCCCCCCCCAGGTAGACATGAGGCTGCTGCTTTCAGAAAATACATTTAAAAGCCTGTGGTGCAACTAACAGGTTCTTAGCTCTTGAATAATTAAACAATCGCAAGTTAAAAATGGCTGTGTGGTTTTTACAAGCACAGGATACAACCATTCCACCTCGCTTATAAAGACCCTTAAACAAAGCAAAGAATAGCAACAAAACAGCCTAATCATTAGCAGATTGCTTGGTATGGAACAGTGCCTTCGATGCTGTGTATATATAGGCTGTTGAATGCATCTGTCAGACAGCAGTCTATATGTATATACAATGAATCAAATCTAAATAAATAAGGAGACTTGTGATTGCTGCCCCTATCCTTCATCTACATATAATTGTACAAGAAGCCCATACAAATGTGAGATTATGGTCACATGGCAGGACACCATAATCAGTACGTTGCATTGCAGCAACTATTCCAGCAAGGAAAGAACAAGAAGCGTCAAAGCAACACAAGGGACACCTAAATGACCCTTATGCCTATGCTGAGTGTAGGCCTACTCCAGAGATCCTGACACCATTCTGAAACAAGAAGCATTGTCTTAAAACCTGTCAAGCTGAAATAAGGATTTATAAAGCAGTTATAACTTCATAAAGCTAATTTCAAATTACATTCACTTTTATACCTATTTAACATATGATTTGTCTAAAACAATGCAGAAGCGAGACAAATAATAAATCACAAGCATGGAGCTGTCAAGGAGCTAACTCAGATACAATCGCTGTTGGGTTAAGCTTTCAATATTTGACTAGTAACAAGAGCAGAATATTATTGCAACTGGAGCTATATAAAACACTGTTAGAGCCTAACAGTGGAAAAAGTTATTCAAATATATGACACCCGAGAGAACAGGACAGGGACTAAGCGTAAAATTCAAAAAGAGAAAATCTTGCAGTGCCAAGTGAAATCAGTTCAATGGAACAGCCAGTGGAGAAAGTGAGGGTCAGTAGTAGAATGAGGTTAGTTGTGCTCCCTGAAGAGATGGGTCTTAAGACACTTTAATATGTTTTTTCTGCCTTGCAATGAGCACTGTGAGTATTATTATTATAGAATTAATTTATATGGCTTTTAAGATAACATGCTCGTTTCATTTTAATATATTTAAAATAATTTTGAGAGCATTCTCTAGTGAATATTCTTGTATATTCTTGTGAATATTTCTTTATATTTTTACAAAGGTCCCTACCACCTTTGCTAAGTGTAAAAACCATTGACTTATCTCATAGCCTGATATATCAAAACTGAGAAAAGTAGTAAAATCTCATAAATAGTTCACCATTTTATGTTTAGCAATTAAAATAGTTGTTTTGTTGCATTTTTTGTCTATTCTACTGCATAAAAATCAGTTATAGTTCTCACTCTCAATAATTCTGGTTCCTTAAAAAAGATCTGGACAGTAGTTAAAATGGGGCATCTCACCCTTTGGGTCCTGATTGGCCACATCTGTATGCCATCATTGTCCAATGACTCAAAGCCGTGACAGACATTTGCTTTGAGAATCATATTTCAGCTGTTATACTGGTTAACGTAAATCTATCCATTCATATACAATTGCGTCAAGGAGATTTGCTAGCAAAATTGCCAGGTCTGTGGCAATATTAATAATAACCCCAGTTGGGCTATTTTGAAAACACAGATGCGGATAAATAGTTGCGCAGGTTGTGGGTTTTCATAATGTTGCATGGCAGCGGACTGTAAGGGGAAAAAGAGATTAATTATTATGAATGGTGGCTCCTCATGCTGATTAATACTGAATCGCTAGCCAGTCAAAGTCATAGACAGACGGACACGGAAAGCAGGTTGCCAGCTCTCACGCATCTGGTATGACAATCACGCTTTCAGACGCTGAAACAAGCAATCTTACAGCAAATATATATTTTTCCATTATAAACCTAAAATTAGAGGTGCTGGGGTAGTTTGCAAACCCTACAGACTATTTACAAGGTAATACACCTGTTACAAATATGTAAATGAATGTGCATGTGTATGCAGACTAGTCACGAATTGAAAATCTCACTCCAGCCAACTGACCAAACTTGGCAACCCAGGGAAAGAAGGGTGCATCCATCTACATGACATCATTGTGTTTAACTGTGGTTTAAAAATGGTGAACATTTGAATATGATCAGCATGCAAAATACTGGTTTATTTCTTTAGGATACAATATCCTAGTATTTTATATATTGGGCAAGTTTTTGCTTCCTTTTGGTGGATTTTGAGCAGACCTTGGGCTGAAGTTTGTGATAGACCTGGCAACCCTCTCCGCTTGTATATTTTTGATTGAAAATAATGATTAAGACTGGGACAGAAAACATTTACTGGTCTCGGTCTTTCTTTTTTCATGCACTTTAATGTCAAGTGGACATTCCTAACACAGTACAGGTATTTTTCGTTCAAACACGGACTACATGCAGCAATATTCTGCTGATTGGTCAACCATTACTTTGGAGTTATGGGAAAATGCGAGGAAAGAGACAGAAGTAGTGGGACAAAAAATGACCAGATAGAATTATTTTTATAGCTCAAATACAATGAATGCACCCATCAATATATTTTTACATTTTTTGTTTGTTTCTCCACATTTCTCCATCAGAAAATTTGATCGATAACTGCCATACTTTGTCTAAATTCGCCAGTGTCAACCGTGAAACTTGCCAGTTTATTGTTACTTATTAGTGGGATAATGTTACATCATTTTTTTTATTATGTGGAAACCAAATGATGTATTTCTTGTCCAGATTTAATAAGAATTAACGTGATATGGATTGTATAAGTATAACCTCTGTCCCATTTTGATCACGACTGATCCCTCCAGTAACAACGAAATGACTTGTTCAGTCTCAGTTGTTCTGCGGTGGTGGTATAGTTTCATATGAAACTACGTGTGAAGTTAAACCTAGCAGCTTTTTGTGTCCCCATGCTTATTTACCCTATAGGTCCCAGATCCCATTGTGCGCCGTGAAAGTGACACACAAAGGTGGGCAGGAGCTACAAAAGTCCCCGACTGAGACTGCCCAATAGCTCGGAACCAAGAACTAGGTTCCAGAATTTCAGTGTGAAAGCAAGTTTACAGTCTGGGTCAGAATGATTAAGAAAATGTCTGTCACTGACATATTTCACACCTACACAGATGAATTAGCAGCTTGAAAAACTGCAGTTAAGCTTGGGCAAGTTGTAGCCTGTTTTGTACATTGAAAAACAAAGATCCCTATCTGTTTTAATGTAATAGGACAGAAATAACATTGCAAAATGTTGGTTGAATAATCTGCTGCACTGATCAACATAAGAAATTACAACAAAAATATCTATAGGTAAGATGACATGTTACAATATACTTATTTAGAGTTACACGAGGAAGGTTGCCAATTTTTATTTTAACATCAGCACACCTTTGGAGTGCTTTGAGGTGTTAGAAGCACAAAGAAAGCAAAATGATGAACAGTCAAACTCACAAATAATTTATAACTACACAGCACCATGTTTATCTGCTTAAAAGCGTCTCTTTTATTTACTTTTTTTTTCCCAAAGCTTACGTGTTCACCATTTTCCTTGTTGGAAAATGTATTCCTGTCTTTGAACTGCAAAGGATTGCTGCTACTGTACAACATGTGAGGACTCGTGATGCAGTGCATGGCAAACTTTCTTCTGCTTTTTTGGCAGAAAAATGATAAACATCAGGTCTTTGTTTCTGCAAAGGTACAGAGAGCCTGCCTGCATGAGTCTCAAGAGGAAGAAACAAGCTATTACTCATGTGTGACTGTCAGCTCAGAGGATGAAGGAGAGCTAATCTGTGGTGGGCTGAAATGTACTTAACCTTATGTTATTCAAGGGCTCTTCAGAATACACCCCGGAAAACTGCTAGTCATAATATTTACTTAAGACTTGTTCTGCTCTTGGAATTTGTTTCAAAATTTCCCCATATCTGCTATTTTCTCACCCTATCTTCTAACAAGTATTTACATGATGGCACTCTTCCTGATAAAAATGCAATCACAGTTAATACACACGGTCAAGAGCACCTTGCATCACTCGTATACGTTTCTCTGAAACAAGAGAACAGGCAAATGTATCTTTGGTTGGGTTTAATGCCAGCTGGCAAGCTAGGATTTTCCATAGGTCCCTTCAGAAATCAGCCATGCATTATCTTTTGCACAAGCTACTCAGGGGAGCCTTAGAATGCATGATGTGGGGGGGGGGGGGGGTCGGGGAAGAGAAATTCACAGCAGGTTCCTTGGGAGCATTTATGATCTCAGCACAGCGACAGATATTTGGCTGGGTATATATATGCTACCTCGCCTTTCAGTTGCTCTAAACACATTAGTGCTGCCTGATTTCACAGTGCTGTTGTTTGTCTCGGGTCCGCAACACAGATCTCATCTCCGCACCATTATTCTTACTTGGGAGATACTACTGAAGGTGCAGAAGAGACGGGGACAGTACCCAGGAATATGTGACTAGCTGTATTTCACATCAATCAAAAAAAACGAGTTCAGTTGCTTTGAAATGACACATTCAACATGTGAGTGCTGCTAAAGAGTTAGCGGTTGTGGATTGATCTGACTTATGGACGTATGAATTTAAGTTAAGAATAAAAAAAAACCTAAGAGCATATGTTCTTTATTTCTTACCAAAGTGGATGAAAAATGAGCTTACTCCTCTTGCGGACCATGTGGGATACATTTGTAGTAACCACAATACATGAGAGGGAACTTTGTTGCCCTTTTAGAATACTGCCTTGAACTAGGAGATGTAATGTCGCTTTCGTCCAAAAGATTCAGGGCCGTATTTATTATCCATCTATGCTGCGTATGGGAAAGGAGCACCTTAAGTAAATAAGAATTAGACCGGTTTGGTAATTTGTCTGTGAAAAAAGGTGTAGCATTTCAACGGAGAAAATGAAGTAGAGACACTGGGAATTTTTCATTATGTAATCACTTAGTAGACGGCAATATAAATAAACCCTGTACTAAGTGAGTAATCTAGGAAAACTTAATAACTGATATCCAGTAAAGATTGCTTTAAAAGATGGACTGGATATATTCAAACAGGATATATAATTACTCCACTCTTAGTGGCTTGCACAAGATTTGTGGGAATGTATGGGGACATTTTTACTATGGGAAAAGGGAAAGACAGCAGAAAGATGGGGTTTTCATGCTTATTTTCATCAATGATGCAAATTATTCCCTTTAGTATTCAAGCATATGGGATCGCTACTGCTCTTCAGAATAGGAAGTTGTTAATAAGTCCAATACTGTAATGCATTACATATCTGAGTACTGTGCTTCCTGCTGGAGACCTTCAGAATCATATAACCGATTTATCCACTGTTTCTTTACTCTTGAATACTTAAGCAGATGTGTATGGGAAAAAGAAAAAATATATTAACTTAATAATTACATGGTTCTTAGAAATGCTGAAGTAATATGTCCTCTTATCTTCAATTGTAGTTTCTTATAGTAGCCTTGGTACACATTATATGTATGTGAAGCATATGGTGGATACCTTCTGATAAACCATTTCAGAAAATCAAAATGAATCCAGTCATTCCTTAGCAGCTGTAGTGTTCAGTAAGTTATGCACTGACAAGCTCTCAGATAACAGCATACGCTTCTCAGACAGCCATCCTGTCTTTTTGATTTAGATCTGAACTATAGGCTTTCAGCCGTTAACAGCTGGAAATATTTATTGTGTCAGCGGTTCTTTGGCTGTCTTCTACAATAAAATACAGAAGATTCTTCTTACTAAGGATTTTTTAAGAGTAAGTCATATATTATATATATGTAATGTAATAAAACATGCCTGGATGATGGGGGGGACACAGTGGCCTACAGTATTATCTCATACTGTACCTCAGGGCCAAGAGCTTCAAATCCTGCCCCCTGCAGTTCATATGTGGAGTTTGGATGTTCTTCCTGTGTTGTGTGGATTTCCTCTTATAGTCCAAAGATATACAGTCAGGTAGATTTAGCATCCCCGAGGTTCCTATAGCATGTGTATGTGATTGGGCGTGCGTGGAATACTTAGGCTGTTCCCTGGCCTTGCGGCCAGTGCTGCGTACGATAAGCTCCATGATCATTGTGACCTTGTACTGGATGAATGCCTGAAAGATAGATGGCTATTTGAATGATAAGGACATAGCTAACTATGATCCCTTTAACCACATATTTGCTACAGTTTCAGTGAGGAAATATATTGAAATTTTATAACTACTAATGGCCCTTAGACAGTCCCTCAAATCCAAACTTCCCTGCCATCTCAATGACTAATCTTATCTAGTTTTTTGTGGCTGTTCCTGGGCTGCTATCCACCACGGGAGGGCAAATCAGTTACATTCCTATCACCTGTATCCTGTTTTGCATCCTGTTATGTATATGAGCGTGTTGTTGTGTTCGGAGTACCAGTGCCTGAGAGGGTGAGCAAGGGAAGCCAGTAAAAATGTTAAGTTCTGGCTTTTTTCATTTTTTTTTTCTGTGAACCACCCCATTTCCAGAGGATGGGACTGGACCGTGTGTCTGCCTGGGGGATCAGTCGCCAGCTGGGATCCCAAGGTGTTTCGGCATGTGGTGGGTGCGGCGACGGCGCTGCATCAGTGCATGCTCCCCAACCTGACCTGATCTGAACTACCCCATTCCACTTTGTCATTTCACTGCTAACAGGAAGGGTCCTGCACTAGTTCATTATTCTGTGGCACCAAAATGAGTCCAGTTATGTATATGTCTAGTTATGAGTCCAAGTTCTATGCCTATTTCTAGAGCAGGTCTGACCATCCAGAAACTGACAATATGGGACCAGAGATACTCTGCCGCTGATTATGTCCTAGAACTCTAGTCATTAGCCCCTGGGACAGGTTGGAGTGCACCTGCACTTTTGACTAAGTACTGGAGTTTGAACAGGCCTGCTGTGGAGAACAGTATGTTCAGATATCCATCACGGTAGACAAATTACTGTACGAGCGACAGAAGAGTTGACAATCCAGTCCTCGTGCATAGTTCACTCATGAAGACTCCAGTTGACCCTGATCCAAAATAAATAGAGCACCTCTGACTTGAGTAGAGCATCAGAGATGTTTGCTGAATAGCTTGTGCTTGTACCGTGGAGGACCAGGACACCAATGGATATCTTGCCCGATTCACCAGATAAGTAATGTATGTTTATCAACCACTCAAACCAGAGCATCTGTACTATTAAATGTAACACAGAAGCAGATATGTTTCCTCCGGCAATTACTTTTAACAGTGTATCAATCTCCCTTTTTGTGCTTGTACAGTTAGTGACTCAGGAAATTTCAATGACATGCAGCTGTTAAGAAACAAAGATTCCCCTTCGCCCGGCGGAAACTCCCCTTCCCGTTAGAGCAATCGATGTTCAGCCCTTGAAGTCAGGTCTCGTTTCCCAGCAGACTGCAAGGGGCTACAAGTAAGCTGCTTGCATAGAGAAACTCTACAGTTTTTAGTGATTAGTTTCCCTTGAGACTTGCCAGTATTGGGACATCCCCGGCTTTGTTTGCATAACCCAGTTTTTTGTGGGCTATGGGAGGATTAGTCTCCTGGAGCCCCCTCTGCCTGCCCCATTGTACCCTGTGATAAAATGTCAGTTGAGAGTCCAGAAAAGGTCACTAGTGAACTAATACCCCCTGAATATCAGTCCTTTCTGGACATGTTCAGTAAAGAAAGGGCAGCCATCCTTCTTCCCTATCATCCATGGTAGTGTGCCATAGATCTATGCCTAGGTGCCTCCCCCCATACAGGTAAGTATTCCCCCAGTCTTGAGAATGAAGCGTTAGAAAACTATATCAACAAAGCTCCCTCCAACGGGTGTATTGGTCCAGCCACCTTGCCAACAGTGTCTTGTTTTTTCATTGTAAAAAAGTACGATGGGACACTCCATCCTTCTATTGATTGCAGAGCTTTAAATGTTGCCACTGTCAAGTTCCGGTATCCCCTACCTTTAATCCCTGTTGCATTGGAACAAGTACGCATGGATCAGGTTTTCACTAGATTTGGCCCACGTGAGGCATTTATAACCACTAAGAGTCAGTATGAGTACCTGGTGATGCCTTATGGTTTACCTAACGCACCTTCTATATTCCAGTTCAGTTATGAATGACATATTTAGGGACATGACAGACAAGTTTGTAATAGTCTGTATAGACTATGTATTGATTTATTGCCCAAATCTAGCTGAATACCGTAAGCACATTCAAGCGGTTCTGCAACAGAACATCAATTATACGTTAAGCCAATAAGTGTGACTTGCAAAAATCCACCATTTCCTTCCTAGGTTATGCACTGCATGAGTCTGCAATGAGTAAAGATGGATACAGGCAGGGTTAGAGACGTTTCTGAGTGGCCAGAGCCCAAGACAGTAAAGGATATGCACAGTTTTTCACTCATTTTTATTCTTGATTAATGTGTAACTTCAGCTCCGTAGCTGCTCCAATCATTGCATCAGTTAGGCAAAACTATGCCTTAGTCTGAGCCAATGTGTACTGCATTCTCCAGTCATAACTTATAGTTGAGCATTTACTGTTATTTACCTGTCCTGCAGCAACCTGACCCAGATGTGCTCTTTACACTAGAGGCAGACACATCATTAGTATGTGTGGGGGAAGTTCTTTCTCAGCGTCAGGGGGATCCTGCTAAGCTTCATCCTGGTGCCAGTGGAGGCATTAGCTCAAGGGAACTGCTTACTGCTTTGTAGTACTTTCTGACCACAAAAACTCTAAGTATGTAAAGGAAGCAAAACGACTCAGTGCTATCGAAACCAAATGGACTCTCTTCTCTATCCGGTTTCTTTTTTATGGTTACTTACTGTCCTGGGTCAAAGAATACCAAAGTGAAACCTTATCAAGCTTATTTAATAGGCCTCATCCAGATGCCACTATTTCCGTGTCCTGTAACATGGCACATATATGATGGGACATTAGGAAGGAGATACAGGATGTTCTCTGAGCAGAACCAAGTCATTCACATACGCCCGCTAATAAATAGCCCTGATTTGCCTTTGCCTGCTCCAGTAGGCTCAAACTTCCCTCAACTCAGGTCACAGGAGTTACCAGGATGCATGTCTCTCTGTTGTGGATGGCGGACCATGACTACAATGACTGTTGTGCCCAAGCAAACTCCAAGGCATCTGCCCTTCGGTGAGTTATAACCTCTACTCATTCCCCACTGGTTCCATACAGTGATGGACTTTATTACTGATCTGCCTGATCTCACAGGGATGCATGATCATTTTGGTTATATTTGACTGCTTTTCTAAGTGGCACCTCATCCCTCTCCTGGGTGTCCCCTCCTCTATCCAGATGGCAGAATATGTTATTCACTAACATTTTGTTTTCTCTGGCATTCCTAATATGTAATGCTGGACCAGGATTCACAATTCACTGGCCAACTACGGCAAGCATTTTACGCACACCTGGGGGCGAATGTGAATCTGCTGTTCGGCTACCATCCTCAGTCCAATGCACAAATGGAACAGCTCTATCAGGAGATTTGCCGTCATCTCTATGCGGTTTTCTAGGGGTACACTTCCCACAATCTCCTGTTAGCTACTTACATGGTTGAACCATTTTGCTGCTATATTATTAGCAACTATGCTTCTGGGAAACGCACACCGGTCTGAGCTAGTATCTCACCTGAGAAGAATATCCACATAATTCTCTGGTACACTCCTCCCTATGTTAAATCCCTTTCCAAAGAGTCCAAGGTTTACAACCTCTTCTCCACCTATGGGATACTGATCCCACTGATGTCTAGGCACTAGACGAGTGGTTCCAGTGGAGCGGTCAGGTCTGGATTTCATCCCACTTTCAACTTCAACAAGCATTTGACAAAGAATAAGTTTGCTGACAACCACCATGCCGCCCCCCTTTTCCATCGGGGTCAGTGTGTGTGTGTCTTCGGCTATCCCCCAGATGCAGGGTATCACCTATCTTCCACATCTCCTTTGTCAAGTCTGTCCACTTCAGTCTGCTGCACTTGACAAACTCTACTGAACCCCCTTCATTGGCAGCAAAGTTGCTTACTTCTTCTGTGCCCTTTTGGGTCCTGGGGGAGCTATAATACTTGGTGGACGTGGGGGGGCAATGACATTAGTGGAGACTATTATGTATCTAACCTCTGGATCAGGGAGCCTGTACATGTCTTCTATATAACCAATTACCCTTCCCCAGTTTATTGAATACACCTGTTACTCATTCCCCACACAATCATTGAAATGCTCCTTATATTTGTCAGACCATTGTGAGTATTCTTCATACTGAGTATTGCCATTGAATTTTTTTAAAAATTTTTTGCTGGAATTATCGGTTTTATCTTTCTAACTCAATATCCTGATCTTGCCTCTTTTGATTATGATTATTTTATTGTTCTGTCCAGAAATGATTTTCCTCACGAACATTCGTTATGAATGAATAAATCTTCATTGATTAACCCCCCTATTTGGCCCTTGAGCAAGGCTTTTAACCCTAATGTATCCAGGGCCTGCCTGACCGTGCTTTTTCCTTAAAAAAAGGTTTATAGACTTAATTTCAAGGAAATAAACCAAATTACTTGTTTTCTGATATTGCACGGTGGCTTTAAGTTTCCCAACAAAATGTTAGGTAATATTTTATTATTTGACAATTAAGCATATTGGTAACAAACAGACAGCTTTTAACTTGCTTTTACCTTTTATAATTAATCACAGGAGGGTCTTAAAATCACATTATTCTTTCTGCATTCATTTTCTTTTTGCATCTATTGTTTTGATTAGACGCCTTAGAGCCTATATAGCATTTGGTACAGGCATACATGGGATAATTGTTGTTTAGGATAATTTCTATGCATGGCTTACGTCCATCTCAGGAAGGAGCCTCAGGTGTCATTGGTTTGTGTTGCTGATTAGTTCACCTGTCCCTCATTACCTATATAGATTAAAAATTGCTATAATGGTGATTGCTTCATCTGGCCCACATCCTAGAAACCTGTCTTGAGTGCTAGAGGTGTATTGTGGTTATATAGTGTCCTGCCTGCCTGAGCTAGTGCGTCTCGGTGAAATTAATTTGTAAATAGATCAAAGAGTTTCGTAATGTTGTTTTCAATGTTGATATACTGGGCCAGGAACCAGTTTACTGAGAAATCAGCTATTCAGCAATAGATGGCCTATATCCATTTAATAATTATTAGTTGAAGGATAGCTACTTTACAATATAAATTTTCCAGTTGCAGTAGCAGTCATATGTGAATGACATAAATCCCAGGGTGGGTGGGATTACCGTAAGCTATCAGTCACTAGTGGGTTTAATCCATTTCCAATTGGTTCCCATTGAGTTTAATATGGCAGAGATTGACAGCATATCCCCCCCACTATGGATTTCCATGTTTCAATTCTGCCATCACCACTTAAAATATTCATTTCAAAGTACAGCACATAAAATATTTTTTTTAAAGGCTACAGCTGGGGTTTTAAATAGGTGGCACATTAACCATCAATTTCAAACAGAGAATATAAATATTATAATGGTTTTCTGTCAGAGAGTTTAATTATGAAACCTGGTTGAGAATTCCCCCGCTCGCCCAACCTTGCACAGCCCCTGTCCCATGGTGTCATTTAGATCATGAAAAATTGGCTGCAGGAAAATTATGGAGAACCCCTGGGCTGTAATGCTGACTTTGTTAATATTGGTTTCTGGGTTTCACATGGCATTTCTGAAAGCAGGCACACTAAGTGCCGGCTTAGGGAAGCTGTGCAATTATGAAGTGACTAAATAGGAAAATTGCTGAGGTGCTGCTGTAATTACAAATGTTGTTATATGCTATGTTAGATTATAGTTTGTAGTTTAAACGCTTTATAAAGTATTACTACTAAGCTTTATAGTATTATTTGGTGATGCATTTGAAAATGTTGTTGCATTACAAATCAAGTTATTCCATTGTAATGTTAATCGTTAGCAACAGAGAATTTGATTCAGCTGTAGGACAACAAACAAGCCTCATTCTGCAATTTTCTATGTACATTCACGGTCCTTAAATTTCATGTTCATGTCAGTCTAATAGCCATATAAATATGTTAATTTGACGTTTTATTTTAGTAAGTGCTTAATTGAATGTCGGGTAGAGTTTGACGGAGAGAGAGGTTAGTCCAGATAGATGAGTAGTTTCTGCTTGCTCACAGCAAATTTGCATTAAATGCTAATGAATTTAAATGAAAAAGGTTGCATCTGTTGTGGAACCTTTCAGGTGTCCTTAATAACTTGCATTTTAATGTGTTAAGAGAATCTATCAAATCAGAGATGTTTACCCATCACCCTCAGATTTTGTTTGGCTAATTTAAATAGTCTTCCTAATGCACAGCTGCAAGATCAACTACCTGGTAGGTTATGATTTGATCCACACCATTCAATCAACAGCTTAATTGAGGCTAGTTAATTAACAAGAAACCAGCACCCACAAGAAAACGAAAGGGGTTTACAGTTGGGTTGGGAAAAGTGGCAAACACTAAACCTGATATAACCTAAAGTTTAGAATTTAAGTTAATGTGTTTTATCCAAGTTGTTCAAGATAGAGCACATGCAATGGATTTAGGTGTTTGACCATAAATGGCGGCATCCATCATGAGGAAATTAACTGGCCACAGTATGGTTACATATACAGTTAACAATCCAGGGTGATGAACATACATCTATATGCCTTAGATCCAATTTTAGTTAACAATTTATGTTTCCGTTAAACATACATAAACATATAAACAAAGGTGCTTTAAAAATAAGCTCAGATCTACTTCAGGGGGGAAGCAAAAGCCCTTAAGGCCTGTATAATTGTATTGAACTGTGGGATGTAGGGATGTGTGGTTTTCCCCAAATAACATGATATATTCTATTATGGTGCTGTGTTGACATTATAAATGAATATGATTGTTTTTTGCTACCAGGAGTTTATGCTGCAGTCATTTACTGCCACCAGGAACGCTGTGCAGTGACTGTGTGAAAACTGCCTGTGATAATCTCTCATTTAATTCTGCATAGACCCAGCTGCTGGGTAGACTGTGGACAGACTGAGTGATATTTGTGGTCTTCCATTAAGTTAGACTAGAATCTTTGCAATGTAACCCAAAGACAATCATTGTGAACTAACAAATCATATATACTTCTCAGTATCTTTTAATTACTGCTGCAATAGTAAAGAAAGACCTTTTTAAATCTATTTGGATTCCTTCTTTACAATGGATTTAACTTTAGAAGCAATAGACAGGAAAATTTATGAATAAATCTGTCAGATTGACTCAACCTAGATCGTTATTCTCTGTATCCCAATTAGAAACAGTCACATAGATTCTGCTTAATTGGTTAACCTTATTTGCACATTTTTTAAATCTTAAAAGCAATTTTTAGATTTATATTGAGAAATAAGTAGATGTTATGGCACTTCACTACAATGTTTATTTTTTCAATATCTTTCTTGAAACTTGCTTCTGTTGCTTCTCATAAAATACAGATTATGACTTTAACTCAATGAGTCAAGGGTCTAACTCTGTGGTACTTGAGCCAGAAATGACTGTACTCAGCTGGCTCTTAAAGCATTCAAATGGTGAAAAACACAACTAATTTCCCCCAGTGTTGTTTTACTATCACCGTCATCTCTTCCTATACCTTATCTTTTTGAGGTTTTATCATTCAATATTTTTTTTCTTATTTTACTTTACTTTTTCCTATTTCCCATTCACCCATCCCATCTCCTTATAATTTTTGCTAAAAGTAAAATTATGACCACATGCAATTACACAAAGGAATATACTTTCTTGTTATCTCTGCTTTTCTTTGTCCTTTCTTTGCTACCAACTTTTTTTCACCACTGGTCTAAAGGGGGCGCCACAATCTTACTTTCCTTTCATTGGATTTTCTTGAGGTAACTGGGAGATTATCTGTGTCCCATGTTATTGTCTGAGTGGCTTTTAAGGATTAATTAAGTAAACAGAAAACTTTTGTCATATTTTCCTTAAGCAGAGAATTATTTTTACATAACATTTGTTAATTTGTTTTTGCTGTGGTGTATTTTTTGATTATAAGGCAAAAATTCTGTATATTCAAGTACATTTAAATAAACCATTTTTAATAGATTATTTTTGAACCTTAAGGTGTCAGTACAAAAAAAAGTTATAAAGAATTATATTTGGCATCTTTATTTACAGGTGTCTTCATATACTGGCTTGCCTATAATTTTTTATTGTATGATGTCACAAATATGTCCATGGAACACTTATGCTGCTCTTCCAATTTGTTCTTCTTTTTAATTGTTTTCTTTTACTCAAATGACCAATTACTGGAGTCGGTGAAGCACAGAGTAAAAGGCATATTAATATGGATTTAATTTATTAAGGGCACAAAACAGATAAAAAAAATGCTACAAATGCTTGGAGCAATATTATATAGAATTTCAGGTAACCTTCAAAACAGAATGAGTAAAACGTCAAACAAATCTGTTTTTTTCTCCACTAAAAGACTATTAAAATGATAAGGACTCTTTTCAATGTATAATTACTAAAGCTAAGCAAAATCTACTCTGTACTAAATCTATTGTAATAAAGCCGGTGGCCCGAAGCACAAAGTGTAGTGAGGAAAAAATCAACTATCTGCCCTATTTAAAGAACTAATTTTAATTTAGTTCTTGCACCATGCCATCTTTATTCAATATATAACTTTCTTTCTCGTTCCAAGTTACTAAGTTACTCAGGCAATAACTAATGTTAAAAAAGAGAACTTAAGGTAATAGCAGTTGAAGACAATCCAGAACAATGAACACGCCTGAAGACATTCTAGAAGAATGTTGCCTGTGTGGTCAGCAGGACGTTGACGCGACAGAACCTTATAATTATGGTAATTCTTTTATAGATGTATAAATAATAGGCAATTTAGCTTTGGTTTTCTTCATAGTGAAACAAATGTGGTAATACAATCCATCTTCTGTCATGATGTCTGCAATTAACTAAGTGCTACGGTTAGTGTAATGATGTAACTAGATTCTCCAGTCATTGTTATACAGATAATCATCTTCATACCAAGTATGCTTTAATTGTAACTGAGCTGATCATGTGCAGTGGATTCTTTATGAATTCCTTAGACACACATTCCATGACAACCAAATATGCCACTGGATTAAACAAATTTAATCATAACATGTATACTTAATTACAATTTAATTACAATAATGAACTAAATTCAATAAATACAAAAGAATACACAGCTGTGTCCTTGGTAGTAGCTTCCTTATAGTTTTGAGTTTGGAATAATTGCCACCCAAGGCAATAATACACCAGTCACAGATGTGTTTGAAGAAACTGGTAGCAGTAGCTATCAAAATCTTAAGTAATAATTTTAACAAATCGAAAAAACAAAGTGTGATACAATAATATTACATGCTTTATTTGAGTGATTCCAGGCTCCATCAACTTTAATGACACTTGACCATCAAAACAGCCATCTTTCCCTCTTCATGGCATATCTCCTGTTGTTTTTGTCGTCTTTTAGTTACCAAGGGTCGGCTCCTTTTTCCCCCTGCTCGTTTAATTTCTCCCCCTGTCTCTGGTGAGCAAAATATCTGGCCTGCACCCAATTCCACAACACTGTTGCTGTAATTGCTTTTTTGGTATATAAAAAAAAAATCCCCTTAAAATGAATCCCAGTGATGCTTTCCAGTCCCCCCGTGTATCTGTCGGCTGTGAAGGGCAGCGCCTTTGTCTTTGAGCGAACTCATTAACAGTGCAGACATTCGCCTTCTCCTCTTTAGCAGTCTTTCAGTCAACACAGTTTTTGGTTTTCATTTTTCACGCTTACTCTTTCATTCTCCGCCCTCCTCCAGTTCCTTCTTACACCCATCCTTCTCATTTTTTTCCGTCTCTCACTCAGTTGGGTGCAAACTCAGGGCGATCGACCAACTCTGAGCACAAAGGCTTGTTGTCAGTGTATTTTTAATTTATTTTTCAGAAAAGCAACAATGGCCAAGAATGAAATCAAGCATAGCAAGAACAGTCAATGGGATTCCTTAATAATAGATAACCCAATAAGGCATGTTCCATAATAGTTAGAGCTTTCCTGTTTCAAGCATCATCTAACATAATATTTTACGAAACTACGACACAGTGTTCAACTCTATGAATTTTAAATGTGCAGTACAGGTCCGGGTTAAACTTAATTTTTCCTCCTGACACATTTAATTAATTAATTTTTTTTAATTTTTCCTCCTGACACATCAATACTAGCACATTGAACTTTGCCCCTTAGTTGATATTTGCACAGTGCCATATATGTAGAGTAGAAACCTATATAACATTTTGTCTACTGTTGGCTGGTTAGTCAGACCCCTCATGAAACAAAGATAGAATGGGAAGTATTGAGTTGGGGGGTTTGGTAGCAAGATCCTGGAGGGACAGGGGACCCACCTTATCCTATAATAAGCTGTCTGTCATCAGCTTTTCAAACAAATCCCATTTATAGGGATGGGCGACCTCAGATTTTTCAGTTCCTTTTGATTTTCTAATCTCCTCTTCACCTGTTCCTTTACCCCATCATATTTAGCATTTTTGACATATTTCTCCAGGGCCAAAGATGACTCATCTGCAGTATTTTGGGGATACGTAAGTGTTGGTATGTTTTGAATTTCTGTTTTTATTATTATACCGTGATAAAACTGCTTATAGTTATCACTGTCTTTCCAGTTCCAAAATTTCGACAGAAGTATGTTGTATCAACTGGTTTTGACTTATTATACTTATAAGCATTTAATTGCTTCTGACTTCAACACCGTTAAATAACAGCTCTGATGTTTTGAAATAAAAAAAAATTAACATCGTCAGCAATATTCCTTTAAAACAATATTATGCAATATATTTTTGTTCATACATCTTAAAAGTAACACTCATGATTCTTTTGACCCATGGTTAATTTACTTTTATTTCACGTATATAATCTTTTTAGTGTCATCAATTGAACAATCGTCAAAGGAATTCCAATTACGTGGAATTGAGGATGCAATGCATTATATACAATTTTATTGTTGTCATAACTTTGAACAAAAATATCCAAAAAAAGTTCAAACCATGTATAGTCAAGAGCAACATTTAACATCATTTGGAGTGCTTCCGTCTACGACCAGTGTAATTTTGTTACCTGCTTACCTTTCCTTTAAACAAAGTATGTCATGCTCTATTTTCAAACACGTAGACAAGGATGAACTAAGTAATTCATGAAAATGTTATTTTTGCAACTGTAAATCTCATAACATGTTTCCTAACTTGCTTGCACTTGAACCTCAGCCCTCCTGCTTTGGCGGATCCTGTCCTGCTTCTTTGTGATATGTTTGGTGTTATTCCCATGTTACTCCGGAGTCCCTTAGGTACCTCGGTGTCTTTCTGCAGTCCAAAGGCATGCATTTAGTTTAAATGGCACCTCCATAAAGTGAGTGTGAGTGTACATACCCTGTAATGGACCGGCATCTAGCCCATGGTGTACTTTAGGCCCTGTGTGCCTGGGCTCCAGACCTACAGTACACCCAACCCAGACCAGGTTCGGGGAAAAGCCCACACTCAGGATTGTCGTATGAGGAGAGGTTAGCTGAGCTGAATCTGTTTAGCCTCGAGCAAAGGAGACTAAGGGGGGACATGATCCAG
>JAODKC010000036.1:8054914-8075268 GCA_026777985.1 Mormyrops attenuatus | reverse complement strand
ATATGCACTGTATGTATCGTGTCTGTGTGTCTATGCAGAAGTAACTTGGATTCGATGAGTGTATGAGTGGAAAAAGGCTCCTCGCTTTCATTCCAGCACTCTCTTTTTTCCAGCACCCCCAGCCTCACCCCTTGTCCAGCCCCTGCTGTCTTTGTGTGAAGAGTTCACCACAATGTATGTTTTTATACGGCCAGGCCCTTTCTCTCAGCCGCCTCTTTCGCCTCTGATGCCCGTTGGCATGGCACAGCCACGCTGGGGGGCCTTCACTCCAATTTGCTATCGTTTGTCACCAGTTGTCCCCTCAAAACATCGCCATCTCCCTGTCCCATGTATCAAAAAAGCTAAAAAAAAGGCAGTCCTGTGTCTTTTTCCATGCCTCAAGCATTAAATGCCGCATAAAGCCAAATGCAAATTAAACGCTTCATCGACAAAGATGTTTGTCTTTGTTACTTACTGAAATTTGAAGATCAACACTGACGGAATCAGAAAATTAATTTTTGTAAAATAAAACAACCCAGAACACACATTTCCAAACTTGTATCAAAATAACAAAAGTAACAAATTTTTTCAAGAAATTTAATCAAAAAGATTAATTGTAGGAGTGGCTACTGGTCCCCATAATCATTCATCATCTGATATTCCTGCGTGGTTCTTACCTCATCTTATCTTACAACAAGTCTCGGTCAGCACTCATTCGCACTTAATTCTCTGCTCAGCTATACAGTGTTCACAAATGCATGAAGCTAACTAAAATTAGTTTTATATGCTGTGGCCAGGCTTGCATTTTTCACGTTATCGCCAAACTCAAAGAGAACCTTGAGGCTAGTCTGAAGCCGTTGTAGGTGTTATGGTAGCGAGTGTGAAGAGGACAGGGTGGCCCAGCCAATTTTGGGCTGGGACATGTGCCTGAACGACAGCTGGCATACACGGTTCTCTGTGTAGCAAGGAGCTGAGGGTCGCCAGGCATGAGGGTGGGCAAGGGGGCTGTATGCCATCTGGATCTTGTTGTTACGCTGCTCTCAAAGCTGACACCCGCACCTCGGACGTGTAGACTACAATCTGAGATGGCCCAGTACCCACTGAGCCCAGCGTGACCCCATGCCTGAAGATGGATGGTACCAGCTCTTATAACTGTCATCCTTGGCTGCCAGTCCTGGCACTAACGTTAAGTAGAATTCACTTAATTTTCACCAGGATTGATGTTACCCAAGTGAAGCACAGTTAGAGTTACAGACTACAATTACAGAGTAGATTCAAAAATATTATGGGTTTTCTTAACAGTTTATAAATTAGCTTCCTCTCTTTTCAGGATATATAATGCCATTACTATATTATCCTTATTATATATTGCAGTTGTTTTTAATTAATGTGATAGATTTTGTACAGTGAAGAGCCTCTCTGCTAATAAGAAAATGTTCTACTGAAGAGTTCTGAAAAAAAGAAATTAAATACACTCTGGCAGCAATACAATGTGTGTCATTACTTTATAGTGTGGATAGATATAACATGCGTAAAATATTAAAACAGTGTCCAGTATCACCAGCATGTATGTATTTCTGTATAAAGAATACTGTTCTACTTTCAGGGATAAATACTGTTAGAGGATATTGACCTATTGTCATGCCCCGCTCATCCGATCCTCCCGTGTGCCACCCCCCTCATCTACCTCGTGTGGAATCCCCATGTTCCCAGCTGTGTCTAGTTGTTGTTAATTAGTCTTGTGTATTAAATGCTTCCTAGTCAGTCCGGTCACTGACGTCGGTCTTGCGTGTGTCCTGTGTTTTTTGTTATTTTCCCTGAATAAACCCCCGTTTACCCGATCTCACGGCTTCTGTGCTGCTTCCCCGGAACGCAACCGTGACACCTATATTACCACTAACAGACGCAAGTTATTTTGTATTCAAAGCATTTAAGATTAACCTAAATTAAATTATTTGCAAAAGTGCAAAACTATTCATACAAATAGGTGTGTGGCTCTGAATTTTGGGATTCCATGCCTGTGATTGGATGGTTGCTGGATATATGGCTGAACTTGTGCTCTCCGTTCGCCAGGGATAAGGCAAAGTGCTTTGAGATAATGTAATGTGATTTGCGATATACAAATAAAATTGAATTCTGGCCCAAGCTTATATATAAGTGTCTTATAGGAGAGTAGGATATGTGAAAACTAAAGAATTCCTATGTGTTTGTACAAATAGCAAAATTGAGTTTCATTATAATTTCATTTCTATTAAGTTATATTCCACAGTTTCACAAGCACCCCTGAAGTAGATTAAACGTAATACATTGATATATTGTGCTGTAATGCATATTGCATACAATGAAAGCATTGTTAAAAATGCACATTATCAACATGACGGAGAACATATTGTGGTATCATTTGAATGAAAATGTGTTTACCATGTGTGTAAAGTGAAGAGTCAATATCTCAGAACTTGCAGAACAGATTGGATCTGCAATAATGTCTCCTTAGTCTATGGCGAGATAGTACCAAGCTGAAACCCCCAGAACTCCTGTCCTATATGCTGTTTACAGAGTCGACCTGGTAGGTGTTTGGGGGGGGGTTGAGGCAGAGGATCAGTGCAATAATGAGGTAAATGATGACAACTCTGTGATCACAGCATGAACACGCAGACACTTCGACCTTCCTGTTCATCCTGCCTGTCACTCCATAAATAATTCAACAAGCAGCTCTCTCTCTATGTCTCTATTCCATTTACTTTGTCTACTTCTGGATCCAGTTGGTCTTTAGATTTGAAATCAAGGCAAAACTGTTCGCAAGATGATACTGAATGCTGATTATTCATTTAACTGTGTATTTTTGGGGCTGAGAAATATATAAAGTGAAACACGCTATAAATGTTTAAAAGTAGGACGGAGAAATGCTGCTTATGACTGTCTGCAACACTTTATGTACATTCATGTGCCCCCCCCCCCATTAAACAAACAAACAGATAGATAGGAATTGGAATATTGGATTGGAATATTCACTTTTCACCCCCCGAAAAGGTTTGTATCTTTTGGGTTCTGCCTAGGTTGCATGGTCATCAACGTGTGATTAAACAGTAGAGTGTTCTTTAACTGACAAGTGAAATAGTTTAATAGCTTCAAAATGATATCAAATTCAATTTGCTTAACTGAATTGATATTTTATTACATTCAAGGAAAGATACAAACACATAAATAAGCAACATTTGGCTGACTGTGACTGTCATTCCATCAAGCTAAATGAAGACTGCTGAGGATATTACTGGTTTCAATGCGACATGTGATGCTGGTATTTTGCTTTGTTGTTATTTCTGTCACTTCCCTCTCTGTCTACCTTATTGAAATTTGATGAAACGTACTAAAACAGAGGGCAGCAGAATATGAGACATTACACATTTCAAAATTACAGTGACCACTCTGTCTCCTTAAATTTTATTAATAGGACCGGGAAATTTATTAAATTAATCGTTTCCAATTTCCTTCTTCCCTCATTTCTATACCTCTATGGTGACAAATGTTGAATCAGTGT
This sequence comes from Mormyrops attenuatus, assembly GCA_026777985.1. Taxonomy (NCBI): domain Eukaryota; kingdom Metazoa; phylum Chordata; class Actinopteri; order Osteoglossiformes; family Mormyridae; genus Mormyrops; species Mormyrops attenuatus. The sequence goes on along the minus strand of JAODKC010000036.1, from coordinate 8,071,751 downwards.
GACAGTGCCCCACTTTGTAAATGATAAAATTACCATAAAGCAACTGCCGCGGTTGATGTCAGCACAGAAAGCGAAACCTAAGCACTAAAACCGGTGTGACAGCATTTCAAGTATCGGAAGGCGTCTTTTTGTTCTGGAAGAGGTGCAGATGCTACTATCTCTTCGCTGTATCTTGCGGAGCTCTAGCCAAACTCTCTATCTCCTCCCGCACTCCACTGCTCATCAATATTGCAGCCAACCATTGCTTGACATTGCCCAGTGCCAAGCCTGGACTCACAATAGGCTCTGCCTTGAGGGACCCCCACATAAAGCATGCACTGCCTGCCAAGCTCACAGAGTGAGAACTGCCTCCACGGAGTGAGAAAACACTGCGTGACATCCACAGTTGCCATCAACACATTTCAGACAGAAAATTAACCAAAACATTGTGTTTACGGGGAAGTCCACATCCCTTGTGATTTATGGGAGTTGCTGTAGCGCACACTACTGTTGAATCCTGCTGTGGGTCACTTGTATGTTGTTGTTTTGTATTTTATACTTCATATCAGTGATTTTTAATGAGGACTCTGGATCAAACATTGCAAAATTTCTTGGCGACATGGTGACTTTCATGAAATTCAGATTCACACACCTGTTATTGGAATGACTTCACACCAGCCTTCTTCAGTGGGATATGTCTTGAAGATGAAGCTGTTTCTGAATCATTATATGCAAGTCTACACATTTGTCTGTATACATTTCTTTGTACATAATATGGAACCTCTTGGCATGCATATTGCTAAAAATGAAAACGTTTGTTCTCTTTTATCCCTGGGATTGATAATGCGGTCTTTTATCAGCAGTATCACAATGAACTTAAAGCACATCCAACTGTATGCCCATCTGTGAAATGCAAATATATGGTAAATGCATAATTTTCTGGAGAACATAAAGGACACACTATAAATCTACAGTAGGGTACCCCAACCACTCACCCAGTTATATTATTTGCATGCTTTACTCATTTTGTTCAAAGAGTAACTGAGATACTTGGACCTTCAGGTACCCTCACATCTCGCGTGATTACTGCAAGAGTGTGCCAGGAAGATGAACCTGTAAGCTCACATCAGGTACTCTCAGAGATCAGACTTTTAATGGCTTTCACTAATGTAAAAGGTGAAGTGTGTTACATATGGGAGGTCCATTCTCAGTATCTGAGTTTGAAGATTCTGCCAGAAGGAAGAAATGAAAACTCCAAAACACATTTATCCTCATTGCCCACGGGAAACTAGTGGGTCTTCCTGAATAAGAAACACTCGGGACTTAAATGGATAATAAATGACCCTGTAGGACATGGAATCAGCAATTTATGAGCTGCTGAAATATTTATGCTCTATTGTTTCACAATGAGAGGTAGAGCTTGAGCTACATAAAAATTAAAAACAGCAGGATGAGAAAATATGAAAGACGGGGAAATTAGCTTTTTTTAAGGAAAAATAGAAACTATGCAGCCTTGGAGAAAGGAGGAAAAACACAAAGACATTTCTTAGAAACTTCTTGGAATGGTGTTCTGAGTGTTTTGTGTCCAGGCATGTGTTAATAAAAGCCATATATAATAATGTAGAATTTACTTAGAACTAAATAAATTTATTGTATTACAATATTGTCCTTGGAACCAATTTGAAATTATATTACATGGTTATAGAATTTTTCACTGTTTTTCTTCTTCCGGAGAATTTTTTTTGGGACCTGAACTTGCTTATCAGGTGGGCATTCTTGGGCGTTTTTTTATTGTCCACTTGTGCCTGCTAAGTTAATGTCAGTTTTTAAAATTTCATTCATTCATTCATCTGTTCATTCATTCATTTGTTCTTTTGTTTGCTTGTGTGTTTGTTTGTTTATGTAGTTACTTAGTTGGTTGCTTACTTACTTCAGTTGATAATTCTGCAACAGAAAACACAGTCTCACATGTGATGACATGTAGGCCTATCTCGGGGGGGGGCATTCAACTTATTCGGGGCCCCAGCTGAGGCCAAAGTAATGGAAGTCCTTGTGCCTGCTACTGCTTGGTCATTGTAATAATGATGCAACTATAATGAAGAACAATAACTGACCGATTGCTGACAGTCTACGGTGTGACCTTTCTGGGGCAGCTAGCGTAAAATGGTTACGTTACATTAGGCTATGTCACCACATGTCCAAGACTGGGTGGGGCCTCCTAGATGGTGTGGTCACACCGGTAGCACCGCCCTAACAATGGCTCTGGTGACATGAATCATGATGAATGAAATAATGATTGACCAGCAGTGTACACAGAGTGAGTTATCATAGACTAGCCCAAACTAATCATTCGTTTATTAATTTAATCATGAAAATTCATTACCAAATATATCAATTTTCATATAATTTCATGTCATGTACGATAAATATAATAACAAATGGGTGCTTGATCAGAAGACAATTTCTGTGATTGACACTTTGCTGACTTTGCTATACAGTATACAAACGAGTGTTGATGTATCATTCAGCAATAGGTGTGGTATCTACACGCAGTGTGGATGTTTTTTCATGGTGTGTTTTTCATGGCATGTTGTACTGTCCATTTTATCTAGATGTACTTGTATATGCAAATGCCCAGAGTCAGAATTCCAATACACAGTACATGTTAAAGGCAAATAAATAAATAAATCCATCATATTATGCAGAACAATTAGTCCTTATTAAAAATTTTCAAATTCCATGTTATTAGTATGCATGGGGTTGCATACTTCCATTTCTTTAATTGGCCGTATTTTCCCTGTGCTCCCTGGCACATAAAATTCAGAACATTATATAAGACGCCTTAATTTGATTAAATAGCTAGGAATCAACAATATGAATTGGTACTGCACTATAAAGTATAAAGGAATATATCCATCCATTCTTCTCTCACCTGCTTATCCAGTACAGAATCGCAAGGCAAATGAATATCTGCAATAATAATAATAATAATAATAATACATAGAAAATAATACAGGAACAGAACTAGGCCATCCGTGCATGCTGCATCAATAAATGAGACAGTAATTAAATGTTAGTAATTAGTCTTCTGGGTTGCCATAAATAAGTTCTTAATCTATACAAACGTCTGGTTGTACACACTGAGGAGAGGGATTGGACAGACATATATTTAATAGCTCCAGTGAGTCTCATATAATATGTATTCTAAATGCATAATACATATTTTCAGACCTTTGAACTACTATTGGTTAAACATAATTATACCATAGCACTGTTTAATTCTCGAATCTGATTGGTCAGATGGGTGTATTCTATAACAGCACATGTAGGCAACTCACAGGAGTACCAATATAGTCTTATAATTGCAACTAACATTACTTAAAATTCCAGACATAGAACGCAATTTAAAATGAACAGAAATTAAACAGAAATGTTTGATGACTGGCATAAGAAAATATTTCCACTAAATGCATTTTTGGCTTGTCATATGAAAATGATGTAGTGTTTGCGGCCTGCCCCGCGAAGGATATAGACCAAACCTAGCAGCCAGCACCAGTGAATCGGTGCTCAAGACAGGAATCGAGTGGCTTCGGTCAATGAAAAGCCGCAGTAAAGATGATCGAAATCGGCTGTCTCGCCGAGTGCAGTATGGCCTGCTACAGCATGGACGATGCACTGCTGGGGGGGGCAGAGGATAGGCTACAAGGACTGATTGTACACGGCGTTAGCAAAGTGCAAAATTAGACCTGAGGACTTGGAGTAGCTGCTGACGTAGTGGCAGCTGTGCCTGGATGGGACCCGTACCAGAAGGCAGCAAAGGAGAAACAGACGGAACACACCCATGATTGCCTATTACCAGCACATGCACACGTCCCATCTCCAAAAGGACTTGTGAGACCATGGTACAACTATCCAGTCATCAAAGAAGTCACCGATAAAGACAGAAGTGGACATCAGCGTCGGCTTTGATGGACCGTCATAAGCCAGTAATCGTGGTATAAACGCTCTAATCACACGGACGCAACAAACTCCTACATTACTAAAACACTACTGATTACTAAATTGACCTAGAGGCATAACTGCTCATACTCAAGGTTGTTCTACTTTATGTTTTAGCTTCATGTTGAAGCCTCCAAATGACATACAGGTGACTTGGTTTGGTACCTTGTTCACATTAAGTATAAATATGGGTTGACAACCATTTACACAATGTGATTTACAGCAGCACAACTGAAACAGAATATATTTTGTAATTTACTGCCCTGCGTGGTGGGGTATTGCTTAAATGTGTTGCCAAAGGGGAGAAATGTTCGAGTTTAGTCATTCTATGTAAAGACTGATGGATCCTGCCTACTCCGCCAAATGTCACTCAGTCTTTGATTTCTTCTGCTCCTCTTTGCAGTGCTCAACACTGATCAGCATCATCTTCACCAGTCTACTGCAGCTGGGCCTTTTGCCTTTTGCCTTTCATCACTCCAGCGGCACCTACTACACAAACACCCCCAGGCCGTACTTCATCAGGAGGTCACGACACTCATCAGTGTTAGACTTTCCGCAAACATAATGGAAAAAATAAAACAAATTGAAAAACCATAAATAAAAAAAAATACTGGAAATACCATATATATCTGTATTACTCATAGACTACAAGAAATATTGGCAAGATCAGTCGAGCAACTCTCGTGATAAATTGTATATACTGTATAAATCATGACTAGAAATTGCATTCTGAACAAGTTTCCATAGTCTGCTGCAGGTTTACTGGAAAGTCAAGGACAAGGAACTGTCATGGCACATAGCAAAGAGGCTTATTTACAACCTTATTGGAAGTTCTCTGTTTAGTGGACTCCAGTAACCAAACATGTCTTCCTATAGCTTGTTGTCTGTGTCTCTTGATATAAATAAAATACCTCAAAACAAAATACATAAACAGTCATGTGTTGTTTTTTTGGTCCAAAGTAGCTTAGTGGCAGCGCACAAGAGCTCAGTTAGTAAAGCTAGTAGTACTACAATAATCTTCCAAGTTTGCATGCTTCGTAATTTTAGTGTTTTTATTGCAAATCAAGTGACATTGCAGACAACTTTTACTGCAACTGCTGACAGTTTGATTAACAGCAGAAACCGCGGAAAACGCAGCACTGCAAAAAATAATACAATCAAAATTAGAAATAAACCAGAAACAAAACCATTTCATGTGGTTTTTAACTATATTGGTCGTCTACAACATTTGACTTTTAATGAATGAGTCTCTTGATAGAAATAAAATACCTCAAAATAAAATACATAGATACTCATGTATTGTTCTTCTTCTTAAAGCAATTTTTTTTGTATTCGCTATTTGTGTATAAAACGTGAAGCATTTACATAAATGAATCTCATTTAACTGACCTTATTTAACTGGTTATGAATAACTGTAGATTGCTGCTTTAAATAGCTGTTTTGTCTGGTTACTGTTTCTATAAAATTAGGATCCGAAAATTCTCAAGAAAATTACTTTAAAAACTGAATTCTTTTAGTGAGCCATTCAACTAATTTTAAGCTAGAAGCAATTTTAACAGAGGCCTCCTGAGAAATGTAACCTTCTCTTTCTACTCCTTGACTTATTAGTTATGCAGTTTTCTCCAATTATGCCTTGGCAAATCCATTTGTTTACCCTTCCTTCTCAAAGACACTTTAGAGGCAGTTTTCTTAGATAAGGCCAAAATGGAGAGCTTATAAATACACACATAACCACCTTATAGGACATAAAAATACCAAGGGATTTGGGACTTTTTCTATTCCCAAAATATATTTATCCTTTAATATTGCCAATAACTAGTCAGTAACCAGGGCTGGGGAATTTAATAGAAATACTGCATATATATGAAATATTTATTCCAGATTGCCGAAAATAATGTACATTTTTCACAGGCAACATTACAATTATTGCCTTGTGCTACAATGTATCATTGTTTAATAAAATTTGTATCAAAGAGCAATATAATGGCAAAAAATGGTGCATTAATTGAATGAATAAACAAGATGGCGGCGCGTACAGATGCTGCGGCTGTGTGCTCTCCGACTCAGAGCTTGGTCTTTTCAATCTCGTTGTTCAAGTGACAATCACAATAAAGATTATCTTTATCTTTATCTTTATCATTAATTGAATACAAAGAAGCTCTTCACTGAATCTTTGAAGTAACATTTAACTGAAGTAGTGACCGTGCAATCTTGGGATATGTCCACCTCAGAGCATTATATAGCATTTGTGTAAATAAAATAAAATAATAGCAATAATAATAATGACAAAAGAGCCACCTCCAACAACACAGGACAGCCCTGAGAACCCAGTGTTGGACTGAAGACATGAGGGGGCTCGAAAAAGCATGAAATGCCAGCAGGGGGGCAGATTGAGGGAATTTGATGTTGAACTCACAGCTCTAGCATGAAAAAGGAAATACAGGGGGGGGCTTAGGGATCTGACAGAGACATCATTCAATATAACCCAGGGAAGGAAAAAGGCCAAACCTAGCGGCCAGCAGCAGTGAATGGGCCTTAGGAAAAAACACAATTGGTTATCAGGGGTCAAGCTGCTCTAGACGGGAACCAAGTGGTTCCAGTCAATGAAAAGCTGTCAAATGGCAGCTCATTGCTTTTCACTACATTAAGTCTTGTGTCAATGAATTTGAATGATAAGAATCAAATAAGTTTAATTTCCCCTAGTTCCAAAAACGAAGGTCAAGATTCTACAGGCAAGCATAATTCTGCTACTCAAACAAAATAAGAGCCATTCAATGCCCAGTATCACCCACTGGCCAGAAACAGAAACAGTTGAAATCTGCAGCAGACTGCAACATGAAACACAGTTAAGTCTTCTCTGGCACGGCAATAATAGGAAAACTCTGTCGTTTGATCCAGATAATACTTGGAGTCTCTCCATGAATATCCACATTCATTTTCCTATTATGAGGACAAACAATATACAAGCTGCTGAATCTTATTAAGGGAGTGGTGTGAAGTAATCCACTACTGTGCTCATTAACTTCCAGCCCAACATAAAGAAGGATTTAGTTATTACTCACTCTCATTTTTCAGTCTGGACTACACTTTTTTTTTTATTTTAATTTGACATTTTTAATTAGAAGCAAACATTCATATTTCTGACTAGACACGTAAACAAAAAACAATGGTAAACTGATCATTTCCAGTGGGAACTATAATTTCAGTGGAGTTCGTTATCCGTAGTTACCATACATGCGCAAATTTTGCTGCTTTTACCATTGAATTGCTGTATTATTTAGGAGCATAGCAAATGTTTTCATTCAAATAACTAGGTATGGTAGTATGTTAGCAAATTTTAATAGGTTAATATGTCTTTACTGAAACAATTCTTTAAAAGCTCCCAACTTAAGGGTTATATAAGGTGATTCCTAAAAACTTCAGATCTCTGACCTAACTAGATCTTTAGATCTTTAACCACCATAATGTCTACCGTCCTTGTAGATTGTGCCGGCTATGCTGTGCTTGTTGGCCTCTTATATGTTCCTTAGGGAGGATGAACAAAACCATCTCATTTTCCTTAGCTCCTAGCTACTAGCAACTGGATTGATTCAGATGTAACTCCTCTGAGCCAAGGTCCCTTTTCCTGGCCCAGCTCTTGGCGAGAAAAAGGAGAGCCAGCAGTTGGTCCATAGCTTTTGTCAAGACCTGTCAGATCTGTGGGCATTTTTAAAGGCGCCCTGAATCTTTTATGAACAGCAGGATTTGGAAGAACCTGCTGAGCTTCTCCAATGCAGATCCTTCATCTTCTAGGCTAATCACACAACAACCCACTATCAATGGAGCCACAGAGAGCCAGTGTAACGAATATCGTTTTTAATAGGGGCTCACAGGACACCAGTCTTTCATTATTAATTCTAAGAAAATGCGCTTGTCAAACATTCTGGGTCAAGACTCAAATAAAGAACTTTGAATCTCCAGTCAATGCTTCAGTTCCAAATTCAGGTTATGATGCAGAATGAAAGACATTTAAAATGCTGTTTTGATACGACATGCATGCTATCAGAGGATGATTTCCGGGGTTGTTGTATGAAAGCAATACACAATATTATTTAATGGTGATAATTAGTATATGATACAGTTAATTAAATGAGACATTTCTTAAATGGGGATGTAAAATATTTCCAACTTTTCATTATCATCATTGTTGTTGATGTCTGTTGTCATGATCATCATCATATAAACAAAACATTTTAAAAGCATGTATCCATATCAGAGGTAGATAGTTTACATCCAGAAGGTAAAAATCCAGACCAAGATTTTGTTTCAACCAAACAGATGAGTACTCTTTGACTGCGACTCTTTATACCTACTTGGTTGGTTGAGATAAAATCTTGGCCTGGATTTTTACTTTCTGGACCTGAACTATCTACATCAGATCGATCTTAATCCATGATAATAGAGCAATCCACTAAAGCAGGGTTCTCAAACTCCAGTCCTGGCTGGCCATAGCCCTGCACAGTTTTTGGTTTACCCTCATTAAAACACCTGATTCAACTACTTCCCTAATTACCACACAGCTCTTGAGTTGAATCATTTCTGTTGGAACAGGGAAAGAACTAAGCTACACAGGGCTCTGGCCCTCCAGGACTACAGTTTGAGAACCCTGCACTAAAGCAAATAAAGATACTGTGGAAAAACTAAACCCTTCATATTTGATGTTACAATCTATTAATGTGATCTTTCACACTAATACTGTAACACAAGTAAGTTTTGGCTCTTACCAAAATGTAGAGTGGCAATAAGTAAATACCTGATCCCTCCCCCCCCTCTTCAGCCGGCGCCTTTACCATCTCTCTGACCCATTTAGCATTAATCTAATTAGCATAGATTTTGATAACTTGCTAAAAGCTGATCAATATTACCACTTATGGGAAAAAAACATCCAATAAAACACAATCCAATTCAAAATGACAAATAAATAGTACTGTGAGTTCCTAGTCTAGCCCCTGATACCCGAAAAGATATCTTTATTGAATGCAAAATTAAAAAAAAATATGCAAATGAATCAATATATATCATTTAATACCCTGGGCTATTAAGTAAATAGAACAACTGATGTCATTGCAGGAATTCTTATCTGATAATTGTTCTGTTCTGTATTATTATTCATTCAGTATTTGATAAAGTGTTATATCAGTAAACATGATCACTTCATGTAGCCACACACACACACACCTACACACACAGAAACAAAATTAATATAAATATGTGCTTTCAAGTAATAAACGCTATCTTTTCTTTCAGTTTCTTGAATACACCTGCAACAATTATAAACACAAAGATTTTTTTCCCTACACCTTTAACACTTATCTGTTACTTATGAATAATTCCACCCATCTTCAATTCCATTTTCCTGCTGAGGGTCAGAGTATTTTATGAATAATGCTGAAGCCAATTAATTCAGTATTCATTGTTTCATAATGTATAATGTGGCATTAAAATGTATATTTTTATTTGTGTGTGGGTGGGTGTCACATGTCATTGCTGTTAACTTGACCTGAACACAATAAAGTCACCCTTCCTTGTGCTTTCATGCATTATTATATCTGACATGTCACTAATGTCACTGCAAAGCATTAACATTCTTTGTTATTCACAATTGTTTTTCCCCTTTCCCTTGATGCTATATAACTGATTTGTTAAAATTGTTTAAAGAACAAGGGCTGGCCTTTGGAGTTAGCAAATGTCTCCAGTTCTTTGATATTGTCTCATTTCACTTGGCCTTTTCAGTAATTAAAGAAATGTATTAATCACAACTTTTAACATTTTTGTTATTACCAGGTTCCTTTAAATACCCACAATTTAAATTAATTTCATTAGAATCTCCAAACATTATTTCACTGTTACTGTTTGAGGCAAAAAAGATATCTGTTAATTTATATTAAGCTACTTAATTACTTTAACATACAATTTCATTTGGGAAGTGACTGATGAGGAAGTGGAATCCTCACTAATTTTTTTCCAAGCATTTTATAGTGATTTAAAGCAATTTTGCCTGGATTGCTAAATAGTGTCCTATACATCAACTGGAGACAAAATTTCCAAAACTCACTCAGTTCATACTATATGTTTTTGAGAAAATGGGCTTTAGAAAATTAACAAGAACAAGTTATTCATTGGATTACACGAGGACTTAGTGAGTTTTGGAGATTTAACAAAAGTTCTTTTGTCGGTTGGATTACTTGAGGAGTGAGTGAGTTTTGGTTTCTAATACTGTTACATTTTATGAGGAAGCCTTAGTTTATGTCAGTTCTGGTCTCATTTCAAAAACAGCAAAAATGCAGAGTGAGTTTCGGAAATTTGCTCTTCAACTTTGTTTTCCACGAGGATGAAAGAAACTAGAAACAAAAAATCTATATTGATGTAATTAAATGTATTTGGCTGTTTTTTGGCCCTAGCGTGTCATGGTAGAAAAAATATTATCTCGTAGTTATTCATGTTCTTGAGTTACTAAATGGTGCACTCTAGTAATTCATGCTCTCAAGTTACAAATTTGTGTGCTCCAGTTACTTATTTGTGCACTCGAATTAATTACCAATCAGAAAGCACGAATTAGTAACTTGAGTACACAATTTAGTAATTCAAAAGCATGAATTAGTAACTCAAGAGCATAAATTTGTAACTCGATCGCACAAATTACTAACTCGACAGCACAAAATAGCACAAATTAGTAACCTGAGAGTGCAAATTATTAACCTAAATCACCCGAAGACAGGTTTGTGAGAAATTTCTGCAGTCCTTTTCTTGTTTTATAAATACCCCAATAACTATTACAACAAAATCACATCAGAAGGACAGCACGCATATAGTATACTAAACAAAATTAAAAAAAATAAAAATTCTCATGCCATCCTGATGTTTTTGTTGTATCTGTTCTTCTGACCAGATCACAATTTTTAATTTTTTTTACTTCGTTTATTGCTGTTTTCTGAGTTCCCTACTGTTTTAAATGCAGCGTTTCTATTGTATTGTAGAGGCAGGCTATTTGCATAACCAATCGACAAAGAAAATCCCACCCCAAGGTACTAAAGTTCCAAAGCAGTATGCCAGTTCGTTTGGTACTTTTTTACTGGTACTTTTTTACTGGTACTTTTGGTACTGGTACTCGACCATAAGTCAATGGTAAAGTAACAAAAGCACAGTACTTGGTGTGATGGAAAAGCACCTGTAGCTTGAAATAGATTAAATAATAAATGCTGGATAATATGTAATATTGAATGTGCAAAGGTTTCTGTTTTTAATTCATGAAAGATGCATTGGGTGATATACTTTTAATAGCTGAAGGCACATCATCTCAGCATTATACTGTAGGTTTGAAAGAGCTGGAATATAAGCGTAACTTCCTGGATAAACGTGGCCTAAACTTGTATCTATTATGTGACTAGCACCTCTGAATCATTTTACCCCACCGCCCATACTTTCTCTGTACTCTAAAGCAGATGGTATTTTAAAAATTGACACACAGACCTAGAGTATTGGCAAGCAGATTTGGAAGTTCATTATGAAAGTTTCATGTCTTTGAAATACAGTCATACATACGGAATTTCGTAAAGGTATAGACATACATGTAAACACACGCACACAAAGACTTCCAAAAATTAAACAAAGGTGCACTATGCGCAAGTTTACATAAAGGTAGGACTCCCTTTGCTAAATGCATACGAGCAATGCCTGGCTGACATCAACACCGTTACACCTGCTTAATTATTCTTAATTGTACCCAGGCAAAAAATCAACACTCATACAGTACAGCCACAAACAGTCAGCTGCAGGCAAACTATCACATTCACCACCACTGTTAACCAGTGACCTTTCATGGAATGTGCAGCAGTGAAAATACATAATAGGGTCATTTCTGCTTCCAAGAGCCTTTCCCAAAATCAGAAGAAGCATATATTTTTGAGGCTCTAATCTTCAAATGCTTTGTTTTCTTCTGATCATAACTCATTCTGTTGTATTTTGGCTTAAGTTCACATATCATTCTCTCCTGCTTTCTCAGACTTTTCTAGAATCACTGGGGATCACATCAGGATCTAACCTGAAGGGCTGAAGTGTAATACATCATTATTGGATGTGCTTTTGAGATTTTTTAGACTTGCCCCGACAATTTGTTATCACCTAAATGGAATTCTCAGCCTAAAATGAAAGAATAATTGGCCCAAAAAATAAATACACTATTTAGAACACAGAACAAATGTGACACATATGTTCTTTCTTTACAATCACAAAACTAACTGAAAAATATATTTGGATGTTTCAGAGAAAGAGCCACAGATCAGTGGAGAAGGTACAACCACAGTGGTCTCTGAAGCCATGCGGAATGTTGGATGCTTCCTCGATAATTATTGTCTACTTAAAATGATAAGAAAACAACATATTGTTGCTGTCTTTTTGGATGTATTCCATCTATACTCAAAAGTCACATTCTCCACTGTCTACTTGTAGTGTTTGACATCTAATTGACCAAAGAAAAGATGTTTTATGGAGTTATCCATCCATCCATCCATCCATCCATCCATCGTACTATACCTGTTTGTCCTATACAGGGTTGCGGAGGAGTCATCTAGTTATTTATTTTATTTATTTAACATTTGTATTCATGATGGTTGTTTGATTGTATTACTTTATATCGCATATCTCAACAACTTAATATTGATGGCTATAGCTAGCAATTGTGAATATAATGCAAGATTAGATTGCATCTTGTTGACGCCGAAATATTTGCCTCCCTGACAGTGTGATTCTATTTAAAACATGAAACCGTTCACTGATGGGTGTGTAAGGATAGGTTTCTGTTTGTGGTGCTGCAGCTCTTCATTTACGTTGTTTTACATTTATTTTGTAAGGCAGTTAATGAGAAAATGTGTTTTTCATGCTTCTAAAAAAAATCGAGATGCACGTTTTGCACCTGACTGTGACAATATATACTAGAAAGGGGAACAGGGATGAAGGCTACTTTCAGTATGAATTTGTCATTGGTGAAATTCAAGATCAATAATATAACTATTAGGTTCCTCTCAAAAACATGCATCTATAGCGTTAGAAAGTCTTCAGAAGTACCGTTTGTCACAAAACATATTTAGCCAATACTGCTAATCCATTCATTTAAAATCTACTATTTTCTTATGTTGTTAGACGAGACTGTAATGGGTATAGTCTTGTCTTTACTTAAAGCCTAAAGCTGCCCTTCCTCTGGCCTATAGCATTCCCATGTGTATCCTACAAAGCTAGCTTTGGGAATAAGCTGCTGGTGAAATTCACTGATTTTGATGACAGACAAAAGGAGAGCTCTCCTCTGTTTTTCTCCAGGGACAAAAGGTAGTAATAAGTGGAGAGGCAATGGAAAAGGCCTAAACTAAAAGTATTTAGTGCCCCCACAAAGAGAGGTTATTACAGTTGGGGTCCTGTGTCAGTACATTGTCAATCAGCCTAGACAGTTTGATTGTATTAATACAGTGGGATTCCTCAACCACTGTTTCCATTTGCCCAGTTTAACAGAATCAAAGGCATTTTCCTCCCACCCTTTCTCTTTCTCTCTCTGTATCACTCTCTCTTTGTGCTTTTCATTACCTCCGCTGGCCCCCACCTCCCTCCAATTACTGGCAGTCTTTCATCTGCAAAGCCAAGAATGAAGTGATAGCATCAGGACTTGCAAAAAAGAGGCATTGTTCACAGTTACCGTGAAGAACATGCCATAGCACTCCTCAGCCCTACCCAGACAGTACTGACAACGAGAGTACAACGTTTGCACAGCCGGGACACAAGTTCATTTATATAGGTAGCACTTTAAACAACATCATACCGTAGAAGCTTTGACAAGAATATAAAAAATAACAGTAGTAGACATGAGTACAATATATGCATTATAAAGTGAATGAGACAAATGTCAAAGTGTGATGTTACAAATGTCTCATCACTACCAGCAAGGGAAGAAAATTGCTCTCTTTTGTAATCGATTATATCACTGTTGTTTCTTGGCTCTCCATGGGTTTGTCTACATTTATGACTTGTGTGGTTTGTCAGGTGCAAGTATAAGCAATAAAACATGCAACCGAGAAAAGCTTTATAACAGTCAGCTCAAGCTTTTGGCGCCGTTATCTTCTCTCTGAATACAAAAGGTTCAATGAAACACAAGTTGATTGACAGAACACAGGAGTTAAGGGCCCTGTTCAGGGGCCCAACAGAGATGAGATCACACTGTCAGCTTGGGGATTTGAATTTGTGACTTTCCAGATGCAAGAGCAGACTCCTAACGCTCTAAGCTGCACACCATCTTCTCTAGTAAAACTTTGTGAAATAATCTTCCCACATATTTCTGGAAACAATGTAGCAAATTCAGAAGGGAATGCAGAAGTGCTTAGGTCATGTGATAAAGGCTATATCAAATACACCAACCAGCCATAACACAAAAACCACTTGCCTAATATTGTGTAGATTCTCCTCATGCCATTAAAACAGCTCTGACCCAGCGAGGTACGGACTCCACAAGACCTCTGAAGGTGTCCTGTGGTATTTGGCACCTAGATGTTTGCAGCAGGTCCTTTAAGTCCTGTAAGTAGCGTGTGGGAGAGTCCATGGATGGGGATAGTTTGTCCAGCACATCCCAACAATATCACAGATGCTGTATGAACTATTAATAATGTAAGACAGCAGCCTAGAATTGCCTATGATACATTTTGAATAAAGTTTTTTTTATATTAATATTAATTCAGTATGTTTCTGATCTCAGAATAAATAATATCAGAATCAACAGCTTTTGTGCCAGGCATCCACTAATCACACTAATTGACTAAAATATTCTCTGTATGTGTTAAATACAATTTAGGAAATACATAAGAACGTAAATTTACAAACGAGAGGAGGCCATTCGGCCAATCAAGCTCGTTTGGGGAGAACTCAAAGCTTGCACTACACTAACAGGACGACTATTCCATACTCTAACTACATGCTGTCTAAAAAAGTGCTTTCTCAAATCCAGTTTAAAATGTTCTCCCACTAATTTCCACCTATGGCCACGAGTTCGAGTATTTAGATTAATATTGAAGTAGCCATTTGGCTAAACAGCATCCAGACCTGTTAGAATCTTATATATCTGGATCATGTTCCCCCTTAGTCTCCTTTGCTCGAGGCTGAACAGATTCAGCTCAGCTAACCTCTCCTCATAAGACATTCCTCTAAGAACAGGAATCATTCTTGTAGCCCCTTGTTGAACCCTTTCCACCTGAACATCGGTGTGTTTGTTTCCTAGGGATGTAACCCAACATCCTATTAGCCTTTTTAATTGCTTCCCCACACTGGTGAGAGTGGGACATGGAAACATCAATATACACACCGAGGTCTTTCTTATAATCAGCTACCATTATTTCTTCTACATTCATTTATTTATCTACGTTAAATTTCATCTGCCAGGTAGCAGCCCAGTCACTAATTAAATCAAGGTTTCGTTGTGCCTCTGTGTTGCTAGTTCGGTATCTGCTACACCACCCACCTTGGTGTCGTCTGCAAATTGAACCAGTTTACTGTATGTATTGGTGTCAATACCATTAATGTAAGTTAGGAACAATAGTGGTCCTAAAACTGAACCCTGTGGTACCCCACTATGAACTCAGGCCCACTGTGACATTGTGCCTCTAATAACTACCCGCTGCTTTTTGATCCAAGCTGCTACAGTTCCTAAAATCCCTGCAGCTTTGAGCTTCAGCAGGAGCTGTTTGTGGGGGGCAGCATCAAAAATCTAAGTTGATCACATGGTAGGCCTTTTTTCTCATACCCTCATCACACAAATATTTTGTCTCTTGGGTAATTTGTTTTTCTACAAATTGGGGAACCCAATAAAAAAGTGGGATACATTTTAAAAATGCGTTTATAAGTATTTAGCTATGTTGGTATTGTTTGGCTTAATTGTTTGATTTCTGTCTGAAATTCGGACTGATATTACCGATGATGTCCTTCTTGTTTGTTGCCTTAATGTTTAGGTTCACATAAAATAGTTTGTTATTGTTGAACATTATTTTTATGGTGTTGCAGAATACAGCATTAACATGTCTGGAAATTAACAAGGAATCATTTTAAGTTTAATGTCCACAGTAACTAATATATATATATATGTTTCCCTTGGTGGAAACGCCTGCACAGAGATGACATGCAAACTGATCATACTAGATTGAGGGTGTGAATGGGTAAAGGTATAAGTGTGCATCAGTAACATATTGTGCATAATACGAGTCAGTGTCCTTTGTCTGCTGTGTTTAAGATACATATGCCAATTATGGCATTTCAAAAAGCTACGGTATTATGCAGTTGCCTTTTTCAAACCCAAAACATGTTCTCACTCTCTCACTAAGAGAAGGAAGATGTAGGTAGGACTACAAGACAAATGCAAAGGGCATCACTAGGAAACAAGACAAGCAAGAGTACAGGAAAAATGCAAATAACATAAGTAGGAAATAAGACATAGATTAGAGTGGAGGAAAATGCAAAGGACATCACTAGGAATCAAGATGTAAGTAACAGTACAGAAAAATGTGAAGGACATCACTAGGACACAAGACGTAGGTAAGAATACAGGAAAGAGTACAGGAAAATGTGAAGGGCATCACTAGGACACAAGAAGTAGGTAAGAGTACAGGAAAATGTGAAGGACATCACTAGGACACAAGACGTAGGTAAGAGTACAGGAAAATGTGAAGGACATCACTAGGAAACAAGACGTAGGTAAGAGTACAGGAAAATGTGAAGGACATCACTAGGACACAAGAAGTAGGTAAGAGTACAGGAAAATGTGAAGGACATCACTAGGACACAAGATGTAGGTAAG
>JAODKC010000036.1:8034743-8054814 GCA_026777985.1 Mormyrops attenuatus | reverse complement strand
AGAACAGGAAAATGTGAAAGGCATCACTAGGAAACAAGACGTAGGTAAGAGTACAGTAAAATGTGAAGGACATCACTGGGAAACAAGATGTAAGTAAGAATATTCCAAAGGGCCAGAAAGCCATGCCTTTCCCTAGAGGAAAAAAACCCTGAGAAGACCATGGTAATTAGGGCAGGTGAACAGAGCAGTTGGCCGGCACAGTGGCGTCTTATTCTTGCTGCAGCTTGTGTATTGTTCTCATGAAAGACAAAGGCAATTTCTTTCAAGAAATAGAAAATGGATGGAGCATTAATTATGAATATGGTAACTTAGAATAATGCAGAGTAACTGAAGGAATGCTGACGGTAGAAACTGAGGAGGTTACAGGTGCAATGGTGCAAGTGTCTAGAGGCTGGAAGGTTATTAGCCTGAAGGAGTTGTGTTTAATCTCCCGTGGATATTTTTCTACAAGAAATATGGAATTAATGCAGATCCATTAGTGAGTAATACAAAATAAAATTAAGTAGTTCTCAAATATGACATATTCTCAGGATAATTACTTAGAGTTACAGGATCTTCATAATTTCCTTTTAAAACCTTATAACAGTACCATCGATAGTAAAAGTAGCCTGTACACGCAGCTTGCTTCCTATAGTGCGCATCATTTTAAGTATATTCAGAAACTGTTAAACACAAAGAACAATGGCAACACCAGTCAACAAGTAAACACATTAGCTATGTATTCACATTCACGTTGCAATGAAATAAGCTATGTTCTTCTTCCAGCTGTGATTGTCTCTTCTCGTTTGCTCCTGCCTTCGCTCTTACATCCTTTTTTTTTTCTTTGAGGCAGTTTTCTCCGGTGCTCTTAGCTGCTACTGGCGAGATAAGGCTTGCTCTCTGAGTTTGGGCTTTATGTAATCCCTCTTCTATTCTGCAGAAAGACAGTGGCCGTGCCCATCCACACAGAGACATAATGAGGGAAGCACCAAGGAAGGGAAGGAGTCACGTGAGGCAGAAATTGGATTGCCTTGTATTTTATTTAGTTATACAATAAAATATTTACAGAGGCATGTGACTTGTGATGGGGGGGGGGAGTGTTTCCTTGATTATCAGTGAGGAACTGGTGGTCTGGACAGAGTAGATACTGTTATGCATGAAATAGGAGACCTCACTCAGATAATGTCCTTTAAAATGGTGGCCAATCATTCACAAAAGTAATGGTCTGAATTTTTAAATAAATGTGATAAAAACAGAGTCTCAGTGTTTTCAAGAAACAACTGTACCATATGTATCACAAGAGTTCCGACCGGAAAATTATCCAAGTAATAATTTCTGGTTTTAGAAGTTGCCGGCTCTTTTCCCCAAAGTTTTAGGAAACTGCTCCTTAGGTCAGAGAGACAATCCTCCATACATATTCTGTGTGCAGTTTTTTGGAATGTTGAAAGTTAAGTTCTTGATACATCTGCATGAAAATCCACAGCAATTTATGTGGTTTTTAAAGTCACAATTTGAAAAAGCACATGTGACACCAAAGCAAGGTTTCTGGTTGGGTTTCAACATGGGTAGGGGCCAAATCAGCCCGAAACCCCTCACCTCCCTAAATATGCACTGTACTCCCAAAAATTGGTAGGGACACGTCCCTATTCAAATCTTTACTCTTGTATTAAACATAAAATTATAAAATATTTACAAAATTTTATCATCCAAAATCAAAGCAATATGGGTAGCGGGTAAAATAATTAGGTGTTTATTAATATTTCATTAGCCTTAAAATAATCATTTTAGTCAACGTGACATTGGCAGGTTATTGATTATGCTGTCCTTTTTGAGATATCTGGAGATATCTTAACTCTGTAAGTCTGCCTTTATACATTTAAAATGTTTTGTTTAAGATGATATGTCTTTGTCGATTGAGAACATCCTGGGGAATATATCTTACTGTCTTCAAAATGTTTGCTGCTGGGTTGATGACCAGAGACTTAAAGAATTTAGGAAATCAGATATATAAGTGAAAACAATATATGGTAAATCTGCATACAACATAGAAATTTTAAAGAAAAAAAATTAATCAAATATGTGTTTTACATCAGCCTTGTACCAGATAATTAAATACATTCCCCGTTCCCTCAAACACAATAAAAACCAGGGGTGAGTTTCCTTAAGCTGCCTTAATGCGACGTCGTTTGTAAGTTCTTAACATAGAACTTGTATAAATGACGTAGTGTTAAGAAGGCTTTGGTAAACTCACCCCAGAATTGTTGGTACAGTAAGTAAGTAAATCAACTGCTAACAATATAATCAAATGCAGTAATAAAATAAAATTTAAAAACATGTATATCCAAATTGGCTTGATGAAATTTATGTGACTGTAATCAATGCAAACCAAAATAAACAATAATAGATGATGCTGAGCCTCCTAGCAATGAAGCAGTGGGGTAAGAATTAAAACCTTGCTCCACAATGTCTTATCACCTAAAACAGTCGCTAATTTAAAACATGTGCCACTGAACATTGAATCATAGTCCATCAAATGCCTTGGCACCGACTTTTGAGGTTCGGCTGGCTGTAAAGATATCAGTAAATATCCAAATATCCCCACCCTGTGATAAAATCTGTTATTTTGGTGTTGTGGAGACAGTTTTTTCAGTCCTCACAGGGGGAACCTCAATTTTATAAAAATATATGACTGCAATCAAAAAACTGAACATGCCAAATCACTATTTTGCTTGGTTGCTTATGGTTAAGGTTACAGCTCGGTAGGGGCTAAGGTTGTCATAGTTGGGATTAGGGTTTTGCCCTTAGAAATGAATGGAGAGTCCCCACAAAGATATGAATACAAACGTGTGTGTGTGTGTGTGCGTGTGCATGTGTGTGTGTGTGTGTGTGTGGATTAGGTTTATATTACATTGTGGGGACCAAATGTAACCACACAATGTGTTAAAAACCTGTTTTTGATGTTGTGGGGACCATTTTTCAGGTCCCCACAAAGATCTGTGAATGCAATCAAAAAAGTAAAAATGTAAAAATTCACATTTTGTTTGGTAACTTAGTTAAGGTTAGGGCTGGGTAGAGTTTTCCCCATAGAAATGAATGGAGATTCCCCACAAAGATATAATTACACACCTGCGCGGGCGTGTGTGTGTGTGTGTGTGTGTGTATCTTGTGATGGACTGGCATGCTGTTTCCCATGACCCTCACCAGGTTAGGCAGTGAGAAGTTGGATGAATTTTTACAAAATGTCCTGGGAACACACCTAATAATTAAAATACGCTATAATAAATAAAAGAAAACTTTTAAGAACATACCCAGAAAGCAAGACACACGCATAGAAACACACACACACACACACACACACACACACACACACACACACACACACACATATATATATATATACACACACACACACAATTGGAGGAATGAAAAAGAACTCTTACTTTGTATTAAGATGTTTAGAGTTATTAGAACAAGGCACACATGGTGTGTCTAAATTAAATTAACAGCAGTGCAACAGCCCGCCATAAGCTGCCGTTCTCACAACAGCTGTGGTTCGTTTTTAGTCAAACCACAAATCCTATAAAAACTACACAACACCCAGTGTGCACACTCCAAATCAATCTTTAAAAATGCTATCTCCCCCAGCATTCAAACCAGTTTCAAAAGTTAAAAACCAAGAACAAGTTCCAACATACACCATAATCGTATGCATGCAAATTACCCTAGATGCGTGACCTGGGAAGCGCTCCATTAATTAAACAATGGCAAAACATGCACCAAAACAAGGAGAGGTTGGGAAATGCCTTCTGTCTCGGGACAGAGAGTCAGGTGCCTGCGATTATTGGGGTTAATTTAGTTCACCTACCCCTTGTTCCCTGGCAAAAATTGGACATCTTCTACTTTGTTTTGCTCCCCGCATATACTGACTCCTCTCCAAAGACCCTGCCCTGGACCTTGACTACTCTGGAAAAAAAAATCCAATAAACCTTTAGTTTGCAGCCAAATCCCAGCGTCGCATTCTTCTATTTGCCATCCCTGCCAAAGATACTGTCACGCTAAATAAATGAGAGCAACGTTTAAGCCATATTACGTTATCACTGAAAAAAATTTTAAAAACTGGGCCTCCCTGACCATCCATCCCCCATAATCCACAGGATCTCCTGTCTACTGGTCCCAGCTTCCTTTCCAGGCAGACCGCTGTGTCCTTCAGAGTCGAGCCAATTAAGATTGCCAATATATTCTCACTCATCAAGCGGATGTCCAGAGCATGGAGAGGGGACATAACGGCTTTAACAAGAACACATTGCTCAGAACATAAATATAAAAAGCCGTATTCAACAATTTTCAACAGCTATAGTAAAGCAAATTCCAAGCATGTGGATTTTCCCCTATAAAGAACTAGTGTCCCTTCCAGGATCTGGTTCTCTCTTATGCACTATGTTTGCCAAATTAGCCTCAAACTCATTGTAACTATTTGATAACCAAGTAAAAAAAAAAAAAGATTATTTATGTCCTATAAGCTTGACCACCCACATAAACCCAGAGCATATTTACAGTGTCATATTAAAAGTATGTGGAATGATTTGGTATGTGGTCTCAATGAGTCAGTTCAAAGGTTTAATTGTAAGAAATCATTAAATGTCAGTGAAAGGCCACATGACAGTTTCTAAAGAGGAAGTGAAGCATAAGGGTTTTTTTTTAAAAAAAAAGCTTTACCACATTTTCTCATGGTCTCAGCCGTTCCTCTTTTTATCTATGAATCCTTCGGGGAAATGATGTTGTATGGGAAATAAATATATAATTTATAAATAAATATATGATTTATCAGAACAGTACATGTAGAAACAGATACTGCAATCTGGTTATACAGTATTGAATTTCAATCTTCAAATTGTTCCACGTGGGTCAAAGTAAGGCCGCTTGTTTAGGCTTATATAGTGAATAAAACAAATGTGAGAAATTCAATGTTCCCTACCGATAAAAACTCAGACGTTGAGGAAGGAGGAAATGGCATGAGAGGAAAATGAGAAACGGGGTAAAATCTGAGATAAGTGACAGATGAGTCAAAGGAAGAGATACAAAAGAAAAATAAGACAAAGGGGAAAAATAGCGGAAAGATAGATGGCTGACTAGAAGACTGGAGATAAGGACAGGTTCATTTAATTGATTTTAGATGCCTCATTTTGCACATTTAGATGGTGTTCTGGATTTATTAGTAGGTTTCCCATGGTAGAACTCAACTGAGTTCAATTTTTAAATCAGAGCTTTATCTTGTTTATTTATTTATTATTATTATTGTTGTTGTTGATTATGATAACATCATGATGACAACAACACTACGATGCCATATCCTCAAATAATCCTGAAATATATTCCAAATATCTGAGAAACACTATCTTTCATGTGTCAGTCATTCAATATTTATTAAGGAAGCAACATATCTGACGGGTCAGACTTGATTCAGCTTTGTACCCTTGTATGTATTTCCAATGGGATTATTATTGGGACTTTGCTGCTGTGTCCATATAGCTCTCATCTCAGATTCCTTGAATTGATCGGGTTGTGTTTAATTTGAGTCTGAGCCTGTATATATCGTGAAATAGACTGCATCAATAAATCAAGTTATGCTGTGGTAATGAATGGGCTGTTTGGCTTGGAGTGGCCATTGTGTTTTAACAGAGATGCAAATGTGCTGTTATTTTAGTTGTATCTTTCTTAGTACTATACTAATGCTATAACGACCCAACTCCAGATAAGCGGCTGGTAATGGCTAGCTAGACTATAACAGGGTTAGGTATGTTATATTCACGAATCGTATTGATTTGCAGGACTCAATTTGAGAAAACTTGCACAACTATTAAAACAATGATAAGTCAGGAATATGAAAAATTGTGCAACAAATTGAAAATGGTTCAGTTAGCCACTTTTTTTTTTCGGGAGATTGAAATAGTTTCCAGTGAATGGTAAGAGATAAAGATAAATTTGATGAGTAAATATTCTAGAAGTGTAGAACTTATATAATGATGGTTTCCTTTATGAAATTGGAATCTGCTGCTCTTTGATTCCTAGTTCTGTTAGATATGCAACTCCCACAGCCGTTCCACCCTCACGGCCTTCTTAAGGAGACTCAG
The DNA here is from genome assembly GCA_026777985.1 of Mormyrops attenuatus. Taxonomy (NCBI): domain Eukaryota; kingdom Metazoa; phylum Chordata; class Actinopteri; order Osteoglossiformes; family Mormyridae; genus Mormyrops; species Mormyrops attenuatus. Next base: position 8,048,704 of record JAODKC010000036.1, on the reverse strand, counting down.
ATATTCCAACTCCGCTGTTTATCTCTGTTCTCTTTCAAGAAGCCTTACTGAAAACCAGCTCTATCAAAGTTAATGAGTCCTTGAGAAAGATACAGGTTTTCAAGGAAGAACTGCTTGATGGTGTTTCCGTCTCAGAAAACCAAGTACTTGAATACAGTAAATATATAATAACATATAATATATAATAATGTAAGTGCAGAGTATAATATAAGAACATTATCTTGCGATAAATTGAAAGACATACCCTCAAAACACAAAAAAACCAAAAAGGTGATGCATTCCCCATGAACTTGACTGTCTAAGGCTCCAGTGTGAATGGCCATATTGCTCTCACACATAAAACTGCTTTCTGAAATTTGTTTCAGATCCTGCCACATGAAATATTGATGTTATGTAAGAAATATGGACTAGGCTCCTTCCACTAAAACCTTGCTATTACCCATGGACTCTGAAGAATGTTGTCATTGTAACCGGAATGATAAACCTCCTTTAGGCCCATCTGATTGCCCTGAGCAATTGGGCATGACTAAAGGTGTTCCTCTTTCTTTTGCTTTTATTGTTTCTAACCCACCCCCATGACAAATGAAAATCCCCCTCCCTTGACTTACTTGATGTTTTTTCTGTTTTCCCATGTCCTCCACTCCTTTAAAAGTAATCGGTGTTCTATTTGACTTCCCGGCGGCCTACAGATGAATTGAGCAACTCTAGTGTTTCCCCTAGGGGGGGCTTTACGCCTGCTTCCCATCACCTCTTGCTGATACCGTACTCTGTGCAGAGAGAAGACGTTTGTGATTCATGGAGAAGGCTTCTCAAACATTCGTTAAAAAAAGAGAACAAAATAGTCTAAAGGGCTCTTTGTGCCCATTAATATATAGAACTGTAGATATAATCAACAAAATAAAACCGGCTCCTTAAGCCAATATTTACATTCCATCATCACTGATCAGTGCTGCGTTTGCACTCATTGTCTCTCCGTGATGATTCTAGCTCCTTTGTACTGCATATAAATATTGACCAAACAAGGTTTTGTCTAAATTAAAGAAAATGTTTGTTCTTGACTAGTTACTTTAAAAGATTTTTATTTTTTTTCCAGTTAGCGAAAGAAGTTCCTGTGGTGTTACTGTCTTGAAAGCGGACAAGTCTCCCTGGATGAAAAAAGGCGAAAGAAGCCGTCTTTCTTTGTGCCAAAGCATGCCAACACATTTTATCATACCCAGATATATGCAGCTGTAAATAATTAATCTTATGTGCTCCTCATTATTTCTGAGCTGTCTTCCTTCTGAACAATAAAACACTCTAGGCAGTGTTCCTACACTTCTTTTTCCGCATGATGCCAGTATCTTCATCATTATAGAGTTCAAATAAGCGTTGATAGGGGAATGTGGATTAAAAAAAATTGTAAATCTGAGACGGTCTTCGCTGCAAACTGTCTCTCACATCATTATGGAGTAAAAACCAGAATACTTTGACATTAACGCTAATTTTATCAATTAAACCGATTTTTTCTTTTTCTTCGGGAGTTTTGACTATAGCATTGTTAATATCTATATTATTCTTTTAAGCTTCCTAAATGAATACAATTTAATTCGTGAAAAGGGCAGTATGATAGCAAAAATGACAATGTGCTGCATATTCTCATTGACCTCAAGAAGACTTTTTCTGGATATTAAATGCTGAAATAGTTGCTTTGATCTTTTTAATAGTCATTTTTATGCGTTTCATGCATATAGGCTGATTAGGCGATGGGAGCTCCCTATTTAGTTCATGAATTAGTTTTTAATCTTTAATTTTTTTGCATACAATAAAATATCCATCCTTACTTTTCTTCATTGTTGGTGAGTGTATGCTTTTTAAAATTGTATTTTTTAAAAGCAAGTGTTTCAATTACATTGAGGATAATTGTTGAAAAACACAAGTTCATTTTTTCATTTTTGAATACACATGAGCCTGTTATTTGTTTGCTGTTTTTCACAATAAATGCCAGAGAAAGACATTTCCAAATCAAAATGAATAAAATAAAGATTTTTGAGTACAAAATACAATTATTCAGCAACAGTGTGATGAGATGAGCATGATTGATTTGCAAAACAGGTGAAATGAATATATCCTACTTTTGTATCCTACTTCTGTCACTTTTTTAAACTGCTTTATTTTTAAAAGCAAATAAAGCACAAGAAAAATTTGTATTGGTCTGAAAAAACATGTATATCCATCTATCCATCCATCCACCTATCCATCCATCCATCCATCCATCCATTTTTCCATTATTATATCCATACCTGATTATCCTATTCAGAGTTAAGGCGGGGAAGGGGGGGGGGGGGTCCATAGCCTATCTTGGAAGTTATGAGCACAAGACAGGGAATAACCCAGGATGGGGACATTCACACACCATTCAAGGCAGGGCGAGTTTATTCATATAACACAATTCAAATGCAAGGCAATTCAAAGAGAATGCACGCATTCACAGGCAATTTGGTAACTCCAATTAACCTCAGCCAGTTTTTGGACTGTGGGGGGGAAACTGGAAAACCTAGAGGAAACCCCACAACCACACGGGGAGACATGCATCATGCAAACTCCACACACATGGAGTTTTTAATTATTTAAACGGTTGCACAGTAGGATAAGAGCGGTTTAGGATACATTTCACTGTGTGTTGTACCTGTATAACTATGCACGTGACAAATAAAGAATCTTGAATCTTGAAAAAGAATAAAAGTTATGGCAAAGACTCAAACCCTAGTCCCAGAGGTGTGAGGCAACAGTGCAAACCACTGCACTAATCACGTCAAAAAGGTCAAATTCAAAATATCAAACTACCTTGAGATATTCAACAAGACTTCTGATGTAATTGTTGCAAATGCTCAGTGACGGTACCAGTCTCTTTTTGTTTGATTTGAATATTTGAATGCTGATAATGTGCTGTTACATGTTCTCCATCGAGTAATCAATATAAACTTTAGGTTTTTATTTGCATCATATTTGCACAAGTCTGGCCAACAATTATGGCCAACGGGTACTCTACAGTACATTAGCATCGCCTGGTGACCCCCTGTGAAAATAGTACTGAGGACAAACAATCCAGCTCTTTATATTTATGTTAGAGAGAGGATTAATATTTCTTAACTTTGTCAATAACAGTGCAAGAGAATCTGGCAAGAGGAGACAAAATAACTCTGTCCTGCTGTGCCTGACATACTGCTTGACCACCCCTTACTCCCAAACCACTTTATTGATTGATGACACTGGAAGCTTTGCCTTTACTGTATTGACCAGAGAAGATTAATGACGGACAGAGCCACCACGTCTGCTTGGTGAAACCTCTCTGACTGCAAAGGTGCAGCCTCCAGCTACTGATAACACATCACCTCATCGAGGACTGTTAAATGCACCACAAGGAGAAAAATGGCCAGATATGATTTTCTTTCCGAATTATTTTTCGGATTACTATCGTTTTTTTCAACCAAAATCCCCATAGAAAATGAAAAATAAGTCAAACCAAGACAACAATGTCATCCGTCAGCGAGATTCTGCTTAACTTCATCCATCCATCCATCCATTTTCTGAAACCGCTTATCCTGTTCAGGGTCGCGGGGGGTCCAGAGCCTATCCTGGAGGCTACAGGTGCAAGGCAGGGAACAACCCTGGATGGGGTACCAACCCATCACAGGGCACAGGGGGGGACCCGGAGTACCCAGAGGAAACCCCATGATGACACGGGGAGAACATGCAAACTCCACACACATGGAACCCTGGAGGTGACTTGAACCCAGGTCCCAGAGGAATAAGGTGACAGTGCACCACCGTGTCGCCTCGCCTAACTTTATTTGTAACTTAAATAACATTAAGCGCTTGAAGCTCACCTTTTAGCTAGGACTGGCTGTGGACCACAGTGGTGCTGAGATCGGCAGGTAGCCATGACGGCTCAATTCGCTCGCCATACAGTATTCTGGTTCATCTTTCCCAATTAGATGCACATGCTTTTATTGAGCTCTTTTCATTCACTTTTTAAGATTCTGTTCAGCTGTGGAATGTCAGGTACTCAGTTACTCGTTTTTGATGTAATAAGTACGTATAACTAAGAATTATCATTAGTTTCTACCATTAGTTCCTTTAAACTTGTTTTCCTTAGAGAAACTGTGACACATAACACCTATTAACATGATGCAGAACTGATTAATGATGATATACTGTTTTACGTAGCAATATAGAACTTGTTATACAGTTGACATTAAATTCATGCTAGATAAAAATCAGTGTTTTATATAATGGTCAAAATATTATTTGGGATCCTGTGCAAGGGAACTATTATTATTATTATTATTATTACTATTATTACTGTCATCACAATTTTATCTGTCACTCAATAAACATGTAGCTTCCCTGCTTGAAACTCTGTTATTAAATTATCTGAATCTATGCTTGCAGAAAGCATTGCATGCAACCTATAGAGACCTAATCTTCTTGCCAGCTAATACATAACAGTTGGGCCTGTGGAGGAAATGGGACTTGGTACTGAGGTGGCAGGTTCATTATGCACACTTGGGTGTTTTGGGTTGTTGCCAAAGGTTTGTACACACAACACAATAAAAAGGGAGTGTGGTGGTCCTGCTTTGCAAACCTTTAGCTCTTATACTGAGTGGGTACTGGTACCACAATGCGAGAATTCTGTAAGTAGAACACCTGTCATGTAAAAGCAAGAAATGACAGGAAACATGGTTTGGTTTACTGTTTGTACAAGTATGGGAACAGATACATTGGAACGTGTTAGTTTTCGCATATCCAATCTTGAGCTCCGTTTTTAAAGACACACACACACACAGAGGTCTGAGCACACGGTCAGCCATTCTTCCAGCATCCTTGTAAATGATGGTAATGACAGGAAAATCTTACAGTGGCCCCAAGGCTGCAATGAATAGAAATGTATGTGCAAATACACTGTAAGCCAAACCTTTCTCTTCAAGCATTGCGTCTGTCAAAGGCTATTCAATCTCATTTGCTTTGCACTCATTAGTCATCGTGGATATGAATAAATGTGATTTCCACTATACTGCTTCAAACCAGCTATCCCTCTTGAGAAAACATTAAAACCTCCATTAAGGAGCAAGGACTACTGCAACACTATCCAATGTAGCAGAGTAAACTAACCTGATCTTAGCCAGCATTTGTTTCCTATATTAAATGAAATTCAAATTGCATGTAAGTCTACTCCAACAAAAAGGAAAATGAGAAGAAGAAAAATTAAATACAGACATTAATATAAATAAACGTAACAGCCAGAGCAAGGGGCAGTGATGGGTATCGGGTCATAATAATATTAAATCTGGCGTTACTTTGTAATTCTATTATATTTCATTCTATTATATTGTATAGAAAAAAAACACACTCAGAGAGGTCCTGTTCACGGCATTGATATCAAAGTTCACCCTAAGCTTCTACATGAAGCAGGACTTGTACATTAAGCTGTTCAGTCCATGGACATTTGTGTCATTTGCCCTTCAATCTGTTTTTATCGTCTAATTTGCAATCCATTTGGACCAAACCAATTCTGGGTTATTTATAGAGCTGATTTAATATTGCGGTGGGCGCCATGGAAATTGATGCCACCCCTTAACTAAATCATGAGCATTGAATCCCTAGAAGACTATTAGGGAGCCAAAACAGCTGGTCCGTGGTATGAGCTGGCCAGTATCAATCTTTAATGAATGCAGCGCAGAGCCGCTCCGCCGGGATAATTGGGTTTACCTCATATCATGGCGAAGGCTTGGAGACGTTCACAGACTGATGCCAGAGGGGTGTCTTCAGCACATACATGGCAGCAGCTCTCAGTGCACCACATCAGCGCCTGCTGCTCCCTAAGCAGAACGCAAAAGGGATCATTGAGCAGTAATTGGGCCTGTAGAAAGCGAGAGGGGTAAAGCCAAATCCCTTTAGCTCTCGAAAGTATAGTTACTGAACTGTTTTGCTTGTAACTTCCTAAGATGCTAGAGATAATGATTTGGCCATTTCTACCAATTCTGGCTCTAAGAGCAGCATAATTACTACAATGCAAACAAGCTAGTCACTATATCACAGTTATATACAGCAATAACTGCTTTTTTGAAGATATTCTAAGAACATGAGATCTCGTTTTAGCCCAGTAGTGCTATTTGTTGTCTGGATTCCTTCTTTGCAGTTTTACGGAAAATACAAAATAAGATCAAAAAGATATCCCTGATCTAAAGGTATATGAGCAATTTCACTCAGGAGAAGAATAATCTATATGTAATCTTATTTCAACATGCCTTGAAATCCTCAGATTAAGTCATCAAAAGTTAGCATGAGGGTGCACTGAATAACTATTGACCGTGTCTTTACTAAATTCCATAAAATTACAAATTCTCTGTTTAAATTCCAACACATGCACCCCCTGTCCTTTTCAACAGAATCTGCTTTTTGTTAATCAGTTAAACGTGCATGTCTTACATTGCCTTGCCAGAATGTATTTGATTCAGAAAGTTCTAATTCAGCACAAATACAAGTCCAGTTCTTATACAAGTCATGACCAGTACCAAGTATTAAATCCTTGCTAGCGCTTTCCTAAATCTAATGATTTACAATATTTATTCCCTTTTTCGGTAAGAGATATGGGTTATATGATCTGCAAGAATAAATTATAAATTTGATTAGCTATAGATTGTAATTTTGCCTGTTGTGAAATTCATTTTGTCTGCTGCTTTTCCCCTTCTCTTTGCTATTTTACAAAATCTTGCGTACTACAATCATCCATCGATGCTTGACATTTTATATAATTGAGCTTTCAGACACAAAATGTATTACTGAAACGTCATTTTATCATTAATTTAAATTACACAAACAGCTTCTTCCGACAGGAATTACCTGATTACTGCACTCTGACTCATTACAGCACTGCACTTTCCCCCTAAACCACTGTAATTGCTTTTAGAAAAGGGGAGAACTATTTTGGCATAGACATAGCAATAACTCACCTGAGACACTGGGTTATAATTGACTTGGAATGACTGTTTCTGTCATATACCATCCCGTTCATGCAGGGAGTTAGCACCTGAGAGAGCGAGTGGATTAAAAGGCAGCCGATATTAAGAGCGCTAAATTGCATTAGCTTTACAGCTGTGGTGCGAGTGAACAGTAAATTGGAAAGCATTGCTTTGGCACTCTTCCCCAGAGTCTCTGTAGGCTGCTTCAAGTAGTCCTAATGATAGTCCAGTGCTTTCTGGCGGTCTGCCTGGCAGGAATGGTAGTGACGAGGTGGAGGAGTCACAGGTCTGTAACAACTATTAATACTCAAACCATCTGCTTTGACATACAGCGCAGTCACCCTTCCGCTCAATGAAACACTTAAATAAAAACATGTAGACGTATCCTTTTTTCAGTTTGTCAAATTGTTACTTACATTTTTATAGGTTTTATAGGACATAATACAGTCTGTACATGTGGAGTTTTCTACTTGCATGCAATACATCACTTATCATTATTTACTCATGACATGTTGTATCTTAAACCAGCATAAAATGTTAATTGGCTTTCATATGTGAAGCATTAAGATTAAGCATTACGTGATTATAGAAAATGGATGGATGGATGGATGGATATGGCTAACATACTGTATATATGGCTCATCAAGAAAAGTATTTTTAACAATTTTAACTGGATTTAACAATGTTAACTGGAGGTTTCTTAACTAAGCTAGTGTCAACAAATTTTGTGCACATTAAACAATTACTAAAAAGAATCCACAAATAATCTGGGAAAAAACGTTATGTATATATGCATATATGTATTATATATGGGGAGTTTTTAAAGATTATTTCATGAAATGGTCATTCAGTCTATTTACTATGTAAAAGTTGATTAGGTTTTGTCCTTTGGCTACTTCATTTTTATATACTGTTTGTTTTGAACATTATGTGTCATTGACAATATGGGGTACATTCAAATTTTTATTCTTTGGTACGATGTTATGTTTTTCAAGAAAGTGCTGACACAACAGGGCGAAAGAAAATAGCAATGTAACATCCACCGTTATGCTTAATATCTGGATGAAATTGTTCCCCTCCACCCCCGTATGACAAACACAGAAGAACATTTAGTCTAAAATGGGTTTATTGATGGAATTTCTGAAGATATGGCCAAATTATAGGAAATGTGAAGAAGCAGTAGAAGTGTCTCTCGGCATATTATGATTTTGAATTCACTGTGTAATATACCACTGAAATAGTTGCCAAGCAATAAGAAAAGCCATGACCTCCTAGGGGCAGCCTGTGGGGTAGGAATTGATTCTCCCATGGATCTCACACTGTGCTGGGCTCTGCCTTCCTTCTGCAGCTCCCTCTTTCCCTCAGCTGGTTCTTATGAGCTGTCAGGCTAATAAGACTTGTCTGTGTACAAGAAATGACATCGTGGTTGAATTACGCTAGTTAATGTTTCCTTTAAGTCTCCATAGCACAAGCACACTTTTTTTTTCTTCTTGACTTGATGCTTTTCATGTTTCCAGCCCCGAGAAATTAATGGAGCTTCTACTGTGCCATTGATAGCAGTAAATTTAAATAATCACAAATTTTCAATTTACTGCATGAAAGCAGTAGCAACAATGTGTCTATTGGTATTTCCTGTGCGTCAGATGCAGACGCATTAAACAACCAAAAAAACTGATTTTAACAAAAAAGAAAAAAAAAGTTTGTCTAATACATGTATGAGAGATAATCTCCTCATGTGAAAGGTCTTCCCTGGCCTTGTGCCTGATTCTCTGTACTGAATAAATGGCTGGAATATGGATGGATGGATAAATAAATAAATAATTACTCTGTTTTTTTTAAAACTATTAACAAAATGCAAGGGCACTCATTATCAGCTTATGGACATGAATAAAACAATAAACAGTTTATAACTATTAATTTGATGTTGTTCACTTACAGTCTTAGTAGTATAGAGAATAATACTGTACCCAATGACTGGTTCATACACTATAGTGTCAGGCCATCTGCATTCTAGGATGGTGATAATTCTTGTGCCAATGCACCAGGCAAGCATGTGATATGACACTAGGGCTGGGGTGGTGCTGTAGAGCAAAGCATCTCTTAAGTCACGTTTATGAAGTTTGGCATGGATGCCTTATTGAAAATAGTGGACATTTTGGCTGATATGGATATATTTTTTAGCTAATATTGTCGATACTGATAACTGCCTAACCTCTGAGTCACTACTGCTGGCGGTAAGACTTGCAGAACTTTCCAGAGCAGTTCAGCGAAATTACGTTACATAGCTTATTTAATCTGTGGAAAATGAAAGATCGATATGTGAGCCAGAATTCATAATGAATTATAAACTGTTACTTTCAGACGTCTTATAAGTGATGAAATAACTAATTCAATCCCTCGTCAGTCTTTGGTACAATTCTTTTTTGACTTTGTACTACTGTTGCACTAGCCAATGAATTATCGAGCAGCTTTTGCATCACAGAACGGACCGTCTGGATTTTTTCAATTTTTCAGTGCTACGCACCCTAACGCATGACCCCTCAGTATGGTCTCCACGCCCCACTTCTGTGATGGAAATTACGTTACCATAGCTGCGTGCTTGGCGGTGCGTCCACATCCACATTAGGCATGAAGCACCGTTAATACTGATAGCTAAATTCCTTAGCTGATCTTCATAATATCAAGGGTACTACATTAATAAAGAGTAATTAACAATACTGAGCATAAGATCTTGAGAGTGCTTTTATAAGTGATATAAAATAACGTCAAATGAATGAGGATGAGGTCCATGTGTGGAACAATTTATATCTATTTATCGGACATGTGCAAAAATACCCTTCAAAACTCTCTAACCAAAATGTGAGACAGAAATCAATACTGTACTGGGACCAAACCAACTCCAGGACACAATCAGATGGGGAAATGCAATTAGAATGTGAATGGCTAGAAAAACTAGATAAACACTTGGTAGAGAGAAACTTGTAATACTTCAAACTGAACCATGGGACTGGAGCAATATTTATGATATTATGTAGGAAATTAGTTGGCAGTTGTGATCATTTAACAGGTAAACAGATTCTGAGGAAGAGTAAATGCAGACTGGATTCTGGATGCAGAGGTGTGTCGACTATAGGGCATGACATCATCCCCTTCCTCCAATGACAGCATCTGAGGTGCTGTACCTCTGTTAGTGCTGATGGCTGCATCTTTGTGGGTCTGGACCATCAGGGTGGTCCCACCGGAAGTCTGATGAGTGATAGATCCAGGATATCACCCACCAGAACCTATATCCCTACCTATCTATTAGGTATTGGGCTGTAACGGACAGGCTTGAGCAGAGAGACATGGAACATGGGTGATATGATGAACTGGAGATGGTTGGTTGCTAGGTTAGTTGTGCTGACCTGGGTGGTATAGGGGAATAAGGCAATGATGTTGATCGGCAGATTTTTTTCTGTGCCCAGGTTGCCCATTGCAGATGAATGTGTCTTCCAGATGTATCCTCTCCTCCAGAACCATTCATTTAATGCAGACATGCCTGTGGGTTCTGTCACCCATAACTATAGTTGGGCCTGATAGCCTGAAACGTATTGAGAAGGTGTCATATGTAACAAGGTGTGCATATCTGAATTTTTGCATATTCCACCAGGGCAATATACTAACTCCATTCTGACTGGTTGGTAGAGAAGCATTGCTGCAGATAGCAACCAATCGGCTCTAAAAGTCACTTGGCCTGTCCATTTCCTGGGGACGGTAGTCTAAAGTTAAAGTTACATTCACTCCTAGGTATGTGCAAAAGGCCCGAAATACCCTGGAGGCAAACTGCAGACCCCAGTCTGACACAATGCCTAATGGTATACCAAAAAAAGACTTGATTCAAGAGACTTTCAGCCAGCTGTATAGCCGTGGGAAAGGCCAGGAGTGAGATGAGGCGGCGCATCTTTGAAAATCAATCAACAATGACCAGGACAGTTGTTTTTCCATTTAAGGGAGGTCGATCTGTCCATATCAATATGGGACTACGGCCGGTGGTGAATGGGTAGCAGGTCTAGATTCTGGGCACATGGGGCAGGACAGGACGTGGTCTCACACATCGTCTTCTACCGAAGATGGCAGAATCTCCAGCTCCTGGATTCTTGCGATTTCTGGATAGTCAGTACTGAGCGAGGTACAGTATGGAGCCACTGAAGCAGGCCAGGACAGCTGTTTATTTAGGGCTGTTTCCAGAGGCTGTGTCCCTTTAGATGGTTAACTGCAATTTGGGAATATACTGACGACAGCCGTGACTTAAGGTGTAGCTTGGTCATGGCTATGAGCCTATAGAAGTTTGTGAACTCTAAAAACCGCTTCAACCGTCTAAGGCTCAACCCAGTAACTAGCAGGCTTTATCACCCCTGATCCATTCATTCCCTGGGGACCTAATATATAACCCAGATAGGAGTTTGTGAACCTATGAAATTCACATTTCTCAGCTTCAGCAAAAAGATGATTTTTTTTCCTCAGGAATTGTAGGACTGCTTGAACATGGTTATAATGTTCAGCCAGGCTTGAGGAATAAACTAATATGTCATCAATAAACACAATGATAAACTTGTCAATCATGTCGTGAAATACCTTATTCACAAAGAACTAAAACACATAGGTGGCACTGGCTGAGGCGTACAGTATAACGAGATATTTATAGTGCCCCTAATGGTTATGAAAGTGGTTTTCCACTCATCGCCCTTGTGTATGTGAAGCAGATTATATGTGGGGCGAAGGTCAAGCTTAGCAAAAACGAATCTTTACAAACCAATTCTAATGATATTGGGATAATGGGCAGCAGATAATGAAGTTTTACGGTGACATCATTCAAGGCTCTGTTGTCCATATATGGACAAAAAAATGGATCCTGGTAGCAAAGTACAGGATGTAATATATGCATTGGCCAGCACCTCTTCAATGTAGCAATGTCAGGCTTCATTCTCAGAACAGGATAAGAGATAAACCTTACTTTGCAGAAGATGTAGATCAGTCTTCTTAGTAAACACCTCCTGAAATAGATCATGTTCTAGAGGTAAGGAATTAACAGAGACTGCATCAGGACTTTCGAATGAAGTGGTACGACAAAATACGTGCTTATAATGAGTGCAAACACCATGAGATTAGTACTTCTTTACTTCACAATTAAGCTAGGGGTTGGTAAACAGAATTATATATAAAAGCAAGGTAGCAGAGAAACTCTCAATACCTCACATTGAATCTCTGGACTAGTATTTATGACATTAAATAGGAAATACTTTGTAGGTTAAGTTAACAAATAAATTTTCCAGGTGTCTGGATCCGGAGGCAGATTGGCTGGAGGGTATGACATAAGCAAGATAAGTGTTATATGATCATAAGTGGTAAAGGTATGATTTATTGTTATCATATGTCTTTTTTATGGGTTCCCAATTAAAAATTATAACTTGAAAAGTATGACAATGAATCACAATCTCATTAACCCAAACAATTGACTAGTTTCAGGTTTTTATAATTCATCACTACCAACGCAAGCTTAAACAACGACAAACCAACATCAGTCAATTCACTTCTCATTCACAGGATCTATATTTTACCACCAGGCACCAGATTTCTTTGTTGATTTTTTATTTTGCACTGAATTTATTCGTTGTTTGTCTTGTTTATTATGCGTCAGCATTTTGTATGCTGACAAGTCATGTGCATTGAGTTGGACACACACACACACACACACACACACACACACACACACACACAAACACACACCAAACATTAAGTGGGGGACTTTAAATGGACTTTAAAGGAAATAACGAGGAACCTAATTATCAATCTGTGTGCAGTGGGCAAATACAGAGCCATGGCACTAAATTGTTTACAAACATTTAACATATGCGTTGTAAATGAAAAAGGAAAATAGGCTTCCTGGGAGATGCAATTAAGAAGCTTTTAAAACTTTAGGTCCCCTACTTATAGCTCACCCCCCTCCAAGCCACTTCCTTTGTTAAAATATTGCCCATATCCGACAATTAAGGGCACCCACTTTAAAAGGGGAAGAGGTCAAATGATAACTGCTGCTCTCTTGTCTGGAAGGAACATGGCACGTCTTTAAAAACACCAAAAGCAAATCAAAGGGCTCAAACAATGTGTTTGAAACCTTTGGCCTCTCCATCATCTTAATTGCAGGAATAGCAATCAATTTGTCAAATACCGAAAAGAGTCTGAGGCCTGGAAACATTAAAGGCAGCGGGCAGCAATATCAAACCATCCTGGATCCAGCAAAGAAGGGATTGGGAGCCGACTGCAGATACAATGAACAGCTTCAAGGCCTGACGGTAGGATGGTTGGTATTTGTGTTTTCGCATGCTGCTTCATCTTATCTGCATGTTAAGGGTGTAAACATTATTTTCGGACAGACTTTTAAGTCCACTGTAACTTAATTTCATGTTATAGCTTAATTGTAAACTGGGACTTAATATAAATGAAGATAAAACATTTTTCACTGAAACTAATATAATGTCTTAAGACATTTTTGGCCCCTTTATCAAAATGACTGTTTTTTCATTTATTTGCACATGTTTCCACATATAATTAAATGTGCAAAATCTGAGTGATGGGTTAGTGCCCGATCCTGGATTATTGCACACATAGCTTCTGGGATAGGCTCGGGAAGCCAGCGTCCCTGCCTAGCATATGGAAAATGGATCGATGAGTGAATGAATACAGGAAGTATCATTTCTCAGGCATGGGATGGTGGATCACTTAGCTTTGTTATCATCATTTTAATGTGTAAAATGTGAATTAGCTAATCAAAGGAATGTTTTTGTGTTATACTTTTATTTTATTTTTTTTTCTGATGACCCCTTCATAGACAGCAGTAACTACAATGATCTTTTATTACTCTCCTGACCTCATTCTGACTTCTGGTTGTCATTATTCATAGGAAAGGAGGATAGCTTCGAC
>JAODKC010000036.1:7995384-8034713 GCA_026777985.1 Mormyrops attenuatus | reverse complement strand
GGGGACAGTCTGCACAGTGATCATCTATAACTCAGCTCAGCTTCAGATATTTCTTCTGAAGAGACAGAGTTGAGACCATTACCCAGAAAATGTTATAACCCATATGCTATTTTTAAATCTTTCCTCTCCACAGCCTTTTGTAATTTAAGACTGTCCTGCTCAGGCTAGGAGCGGGGAAGACGCATTCATCACCAAGGGAAGACTGGAGTGCAAAAGTGTAGCGGAAAGAGGAGTTGGGAAGAAGGTATGGTGTTGGGATCCAGCGGGAGAGCCTGTGGTTCCTTGTTATGGTTGATCCAGAAACCATTGCTCACCAACAAGAAAACATCTGTTCCAGGCCTCATTAAACGTTTCAGATGAAATGTGTTTAGCAACTGCAATTGATTATTTACCAGAATGGTTGTCAGAAACTCTAACAGCAAACAGTATAGTGAATCATCCACGAAAACATCATCCCAAAACGTAGATATTTCTGCTAGCTTTTTCACAGATTTTGAAAATTGTACACTTAAAAATAGATTTGTGAGACAGAATGAGATTTAGCAGAATCCAACCATGGCTTTTGCTGTTAAAAGCATTCAATACTAATATCAGTTTATTAGCTGTTTGATGTTTCCTAACTAATGAAATTAAAAAAATGTTGACTTAGGCAACATTTTAGACATGGTGTTGAACTGAATACAGTTTCTCTGAAGAGAACATTTTAACTTGTATAATCTCTGGATTGCCTTATATCAGTGTCAAGATTAAATATTCCACTAAATTTCAGTTTATTGTATGGTATTCAGTTTATTTATTCATGGTATTCAGTGAACATACAGTGAAGTATGTTAATTACCCAACCTACATATGTAAAGTCAAGCCTTGTACAAACATTCAGAAATGTATTCCACCATACAGTATGTATCTGCAGTTTCTTCATGGCAAAAATAGAATTGAAATGTGTTTTAAAAATTCTCAAAACATTTAATTGTACTTTTTGGTTTGGATTTAAATTTGGAATTGAACTAATTTAACAGGATTTCTTCAGTGATAAACAGAAAGAGTTGCTAAGGGACTAAAAAAATGAAATGATGCGATGGATGTTGACGTCTCCTAAATCTGCACTGTGAATGATGTTGCATGAATACTGGATGTCACTTGTTCCCTGAGTTAAAACCAACACATATATAAATTTAGCCAGAACTCAGTAGTTCTAAATTTGATTTCTTGCATGGTCTAACTGTAACTCCTTAGCCATGCTTATGTTAATTTTTTTTATTTATTTTTTTGACAACCATAAATTTATTATGGGGCAAATGAACCAGTCAAAATGCCCAGAAACAGAGTCAGAGGAGAAGAAAAAGCAGAAGGAGAAATGGTGAGATTCGGAGTTGGTGACACATAACAAGGTAGAGTGGGAGTAAAGGTGTCCTGTTCTCCTGTACTCAGCCCCTCTATTTCCCTCAATTAGAGCAAGGGTCTTGGCCTGCAGGGCTGACTCCATGGTGTTAACTTAATGCACCGTGAAAAAATCATTATGCTGTGCTACAGATGGGGCCGGTCATGCAGAGGGATCCTTGTGCTCCCTTCAGAAAAACCTCTTTAGACGTGGCCCTAATAAACTGTACTGAAGCAAGTGTACTGACAGAAGCAACCTGTTCGACTGGAGGGGTAAGCGGGCAGGGAATTTGCACACAAACACACACACAAGCACACACATTTATATAATGTGTGTGTGGGTGTGTGGTAAGAAATGGAAATAGGAGACGTGGTAAAGAAGGGGGATTTATGTAATTTTTGTCAGTTTTTCATTCTAGGTTTATCTACCTATCAAAATGAACTATAGAAACATAAATTTGTGAATAACTCCTCCAACCAGTAGGGGGTAGCAGTCCCTCTGATATCGATCCGGTGACACTGAGGTCATCGTTCCATAACTGAGTCATGAACCTGGAAGTTTGTTCGGTCAGCCAGCTATAGTTTCTGTTTGGTAAAAACACAGGGTTTTTGACTTAATCACTCAGTCCCTGCAAACCTGACCAGGATTAATTAAGCAGCTGAAAAATGGATAGATTGATGGATTGCTGTTCACTTCTGTTACCTTTTGAGAGTTGCAAACCTGTTTTTCTTGTCTACCGTTTAATCCAGTTTGTGTGATTTTACTTTTCACATAAATTTTGCTATCTTTGCCTGGTTTGCTCTGAAAATATGTTTTGGTTTGGGCTTAATTTAATCACCAGTGCATTTATACCTCGTTTATAAATCCTGGTCTTGGTCCTGTTCTTTTTTTTTTTTTATAGAAGCTCGACTGTTGGGGAACGACAGCCATTTTAGGCAGAAAACCAGACACATAGAAATAAGGAGGTGTGACATGAAAGTCAACAGAACATCAGAGAAGGCACATAAGAAGGAAACATATTTTTGATTATCTTTTTCTTAGAATTTCCACTTGTTCTTTGCTGTTCAAAGTCAAAAGCATTCTTCTGCTACTGGGAATATAAACAAAGAACAAAGTAAATCATAAAGAATGTGTGTGTACATTAGTTGTCACATGGAGGATTACCTACTTTCTAAAAATAACTAGGATCTTCTTGATCAAAGTGATACAGCACACCCTAAAGACTACAGCTTATTGCAACGGTAACCTCACAGTGCCCTTGGTCTTGGCTAGCGTAAGAATTATAAACATGTTTCATAGCTCAATAAAACTATTAGTCGGTCAAACATTTTTGTCTCTCCATACCTTTTATGCTAGAAAAAGAAACATTTTGGTGTGTAATTAGGAACATACCAGTAAGTAATGGATCAAAGTATTGAGTTGCATAGTAACGTTGTAATGTCTGGTGTTTTTAATAAATACTTCATGTGAGTGCTATGCAGTTGTCTCAACTTATCGCAGCTGCAGCATCTAGGTTCTATGAAGCTGCCTATTACTGCATCACAAGTTTTTCTCCAATGTTAATGTAATTTATTATCAGTTTACATGACAGTCTATATGGGGATACTCTATATAGCTAGTTAAGATTAATGCAGCTAAAGCAAAGTAATTGTTTAACAAAAAATAAATGGTGCTGAATATTAAATAAACTGAAAGATCATAACATTATATAATATGTATATGTGTATGTATGTGTGCATGTATTAATGCATTAACATTAAAGTATTCCATGTGTGCAGGTACTATAGTGTGTGTCTTTACTATCCCGATGTTCACCTGCAGGGTATTAAATAAAACCTATATTAAAAATGGCTTCTCAGTCAGTGCTGAGCCAATACCCCAGTAAAAAAGAGGTGTTAGATTTTGCCTAGATTTAATTTAATAAACATTGTACAATGTCAGAAGCCGGTTGTATATTTTCACAGAGCATCTTACGCCAATATGTGTAGCCTGTGCCTATAATCCAGGATATTCTAACACAGAATAAGTGATTATAATACTGTATATATCCACAAAAATGCTTGTTTTATTGCAATTCTTTAAACAGCAGTAACACAGGATGTAATGAATTTTGAATGATGTTCTACCACAAAACCACAGTAGGCCTAAATGACCTTTAACTCATGCTTAACTTTAATTATGCACTCTGATTGTTGTCTTTAATTGTACTTCATCATTATAGAAGTGTAGCTAGGCAGATTTCATTTATTTATATTTTATTTATTTAGGTTAGGGTATGCCTCAGCAATAAAAGTTAATATGATCATTAAATGTATAATATATGATTTAAATGTGTAGCAAATTCATAATTATCTGTCTCTGACTGGACTACAGGATATCGTGTAGGTTAATGGTGAAACAGTGTTTGCCTCCACAAATACAGTATATTGGACAGTATATTTTGTATGAAAAATGAATGAACATTTCAGTGAAGTTAATGACAGCCCTTGTACTCATCAATTGCAAAACATAACCCGAACAAACATTTTATTATTCAAGTCAGTTTCAAGAAATGTTAGAATATGGACAAGATCTGCCTAATTTATGCTATTTTATGGTCAGCCACCATGTATGAATGTGGTTACTCCTCAAGGCTTTGCACTTATTGCGATTTGCGTGACCTCAAAGGGCTCGGCTGCACCTCCAGATAGCATATGAACATCACAGTTGATCGCAGTATGCACATTCACCATTGCTGATGATGACCTTCCTTCAGACCTCTATCCCATGGCCATCTTAAGTCTTTAGCAGACATCATTACAGAAGCTCTGAGATTTCTCAGAATCTCTCTGGTAGATGAAATAAGATTTCAAAATGAAAGATAATAAATTCAGACCCAAAGCGCACTGCAACGGTTCCTCTATCTTGGCAGTTACCTCTGTTTCCTTTATGTCACTGGTTATGTAGCACTTAGTCAAACTTAACTCAGGATAACAAAACAGTGCAAACATATATATAAATTATCATCTAATTATGGATTGTTGCATTTCAAGTACAGTTTGTTATGAAGTACTTGTAAGGACTCAATAAAAATTCAGAACTAACAAACAGAAATTGATGTTTCCAAACATGCAATACAGTGACTTCCAATGAATTTCCCTTTAAAATCACAGAACATCATTTACTACCCAGAAACTTATCATGGAATTATTGTTTCTCATAATAAAGAATTCCCGTGTGGGCTTTATGTAGTTGACCGGTATGGTTGGTACACAACGTGATGAAAGCAGCTTCACTCCTGACATCTACCTGGAGTCGTACATCGACGAGGAAAAACCGGAGGAAGCAAATCCATCAGTAACTGACTCACACCCATCCATGGCCTAAGTCTGGTATCTTTCATGTACAGCTCTAAAGCCAGTGATGAATAGGGAATGACAGGAATTATTAATTAATAATTCTACTCACAGATTAATGGCGGGCCGCTAAAACATCACTGATGATTCAATCGGGAGCTCTGTACTCCAGCCTAAGCACAAGCCCCTGTAATTAATTCTCAGTTTGTAAACTTGCTTTTCACCTCCTGCTGATTCCAATTGCATGCCATTTTTAAAATCCGGTTTTTACTTATTTATGTTGTGCTTTCTTTCACAGTGCTGAGGTGGAAATATAGCAGTTATTTCTACAGCACAGCAGGCTTTCATTGAAAAAAAAAACTGCAATAAAATTGTAATAAAAGATTGTGATTCCTCTATTCTGTTTTTGTCTCTTTCATTTCCCCCCATAAACAGAGAAGGCGTTATAGGAAATGCATGTTATATTAACTCTGAGTCATGCAACATATTAAAAGAAGAAAAAAATGCATATACAGTACTGTGAAAATATAAATGAAAAGGTCGAAGGAAAAAACACAGAGAAGCAATATAAATAGTGCATTTTATTTAAGTAGGATCAATAACGTAAGTCAAAATAAAAAAAAAATCAAAAGTATAATAAAAGATCCTAACTTTTTTCCCCCCAACAGAACTCATCCTGATTTTGTGATTACACATCAAAGTGTATGAGGTGTTTAATAGATGATAGAGCATGTTCTACAGTGGTGAGGGGAGAGAGTGAATATGCTAACTTAATACAGAATTTCTCATGGCTTCTACCCATTCATCCATTGCATGGGCAAAAAAAAAATGTATGAAATGGCAACTTTACATGTAGGTACAAAGCACCTTCCCTGGCTATGCTTTAAACGCACAGCAATTTACACATCCTCTGACTGATTTACACAAGAACACAGCAACACAATGTGACTGGTCAGCCTTCAAAGGCATGATGACGAATGTATTCCAGAGAGACACATTTGCATGGAACATATTTAGCCATCGTACCATGGCCATAAACTAATAAGATCCTTGCATCTATATTGCAATACATTTAAACGTAAGACCTAATCATTTTACTGTATTATGTTTTTGGGGCAGCTGACCAGAGTGTTCGTTTTTCTTTCTCTTGTTTTAAAACTGCACTGTAGCAAATAATGGTACGCTATAACTTCAATGGGGAAATTCATTAAACCACTGCTGGGATTCAAACCAGGACCTCCTGTCAACGAACTAAGCCACAGCACAAAGACAGTGGGGTGAGATGTAAAATATACAATACAAAAAAAAATGAACTGATTTAACAATGTACCAGTAAGTCCACTGTCATCCACACAGTCATTAACAGTTGGTGATACTGTACCATAAAATCGACCTGCCTGACATGATGGGCTTGTTTGCGAAACTTTAAATTATATTGGATTATAGGGTATGCTACAACAGACCCTATGATTTACCTTTCTGCATCAGGCATGAATCATAATGACTCTCACTGACATGATTAAACTTGACCTGGGATTGGGTCTTCCACACCAAACCAGTTCTCAGCCAGAGTGCATTAGGCTCATGGTGCCCATAAGGGCTTGTTTTTAAATCACTGGGATAGGTACCTTGCCTAAATGTATCCCCTTTGTATTATACTGATAATAAGTTGTTCATCGCTCACTGTGCAGTGCCCGTTCTCCAGTAATAGATTGTTTGGACAGGTGTCTATGCTGCTTTGCCTTTTATATTCTCACTGGGGATTGGTATGTAGATTTCCCCAGTCTTTATATATCAAAGACATTCTTATTTTTGTTAAACGGCCATTTCAGTGGTGATTGTCTTACCTTTGTTATTGACATGTTTGTCCAGATAGGCTGAAAGGCAGACAACCATTCACAGAACACATGCAAAGTCAATATATTCGTTTCACATTTTGAAGCATGCTAATATCTTTTTCCCCCATTCTGAGGACCACTCCAGTGGCCACTTTCGGTATTACATCAGCATGCTTAAGCAACAAAAGGACTGATTTTATTCTTTGGAAGCTCCCACACTACTCATACTGATGACACATTGACCACGAGGCTTCCAGAGTCTCACCTAGAGCTGACTCACAGAAACTCATTCAGTGCTAGGAAATGGATTCTGTTGTGATATTCTAGAAATAAATGTGAGGCCTAGAGGCTAGAATTGTACCAGAATAGCGGCAGAAATAAGATAACAGCTGTGGGTACTGGCTGGTAGTATATATACGTAAAAGAGTAATATAGAAAAATAATCCCCTGGGAAATGAACAGGAGCTAAAATTTTATATGTATTTATATATAAGTTTTATGTGTTTGTGTGTGTGCACTCAGTTTTCTATAGTACACCTCTCCCTTTTTGCAGTGGTACGTGGTGCTTAACTGTTCTTTTCAGCTGGAACTTTGCTTTTTCCATCTGACCTCCTCAGCCAATTTAGTAGTTCTCTTCCTGAGAAGAACAGAGATCAGGGTTGCAAACCTGTCGCCCAGAGTGCTAGAAATCCCCCAGGAATGTTAATCTTGTTAATCTTCTAGCCAACCTGGCACAAACTTGAATAATCCAACTTGTGCATTAACTACAGTTTTTTTTGCCCGTCTCTCCCCATCGCTGCTTCCAGTTTGAAAGAAAAACAGGAGGATGAGGTTTTTAACTTTTTGACCTTCAGACAAGATTTAATCTGTTCCACTGCCAAATTCAACAAAAGACCCTCAGAAAAGAAAAAAAATAAATCAGGACAGACTATCATAAAGAGACAGAGAGGTAGGGATCTAATGAAAGAACTAACTCATGCGCAACATTTATTATTTCAAAACATCTATCTGCTGCAAGAAGGAATTTTAAAACACACTAATGAATTTAATTATGAAATGCATTAGCTGTGGGCAGCATGGCGGCTCATTGGGTACCTCACCGTTGCCTCATACCTCCAGGCTTGAGAGAGCAAATCCTGTACCTGCTCTGTGCGTGTGTGGAATTTCTATATTTTCCCAGTATGATGTGGGTTTCCTTCTGTAGTCCAAACACGTTCAATTAGACTAATTCTCTCTCTCTCTCTCTCTCTCTCTCTCTCTCTCTCTCTGCGTTCTGTGATGGGCTGGCATTTTGTCCAGCGTGTAAGTCTGTCCTGGGCTTCCTGAACACCTATACAGGGGGAAGTGGTTGGAAGATGGATAGCTGTTATTATGAGCAAGTATAAATTATGTTAACATTTTCCATAACAATAACACACTGTTCAGACTTGTGTGCAGTTCTTCTACTCAATTTCCATGCATCCACATACTGTACTCCCCTTCAACCTTTAATAATTAAACTAAAAGGACAGGTGATGATAAGATATGTCCTTATATTGAACTTCAACTGAATAGAACAACATCTTCACATACATATTTTCAGACTGAATGCAATTAATTAAATGTGATTTGCTTTTTCATCTGACCTTCTCAGCCAATTTAATAGTACTCTCCCTGAGAATTCAATTGTTTTATTAGAAAGACGTCACTGTGTCTATATTCTTATACATAAAATAATAAATAATGGTTTATTAATGATCTATGTAATGATTTATGTAATGTCACTTCATCTGTATTTTTTTAAACATTCCTGTTAAATTCTGTATGTATGTTCTGCTGTTTCTGCACTATTCTTTTTGTATCTATATTAATACCATTCAAACTGTAACTTCAGGGCAGGTCAGGTATTACACTGGTAATGTTGCATTAAGGTATTTATGAAGAGTTTTTAAAGGAGTTTTAAACTGCATAGAAGCCAATATTTAGTTCCTACCAATTCACTTTGAGTATCGGTGGGTATGGTATTAATTCAAATTCTCTTTCAGTGATTCACTGCTGATTCATACTGGGTTTAACTATATATGCTGTTTCCGTATATTTTAGCTTCAAATTTC
Source organism: Mormyrops attenuatus (assembly GCA_026777985.1). Taxonomy (NCBI): domain Eukaryota; kingdom Metazoa; phylum Chordata; class Actinopteri; order Osteoglossiformes; family Mormyridae; genus Mormyrops; species Mormyrops attenuatus. Next base: position 8,026,066 of record JAODKC010000036.1, on the reverse strand, counting down.
TGGAACAGCCAAAAACAACCAGGGATGCAATGAAAGATGAGATGGATCTTTTGAACTTTCCATACCAAAGAGCTCATTCAAAATATAGTCCATGCTAGTCAATAATATATTAAAATCACATCAAAAAGAACAACATTCTGAAAGATAAAAAGCAAATGTACAAAGACTTCTAAAAATGACAATGCTGACAATCTCATGGCTAAAGCAACTATGTTTAGCTATGTATTTTCAGTTAACAAAGATTATGTATTTTATATAATCACCACCTTATGAGCTATGTTGTTGGGGGTAATTGTCCCTGTGAAAGTCTCCCAAAGCAAAGTGGACTAGGTGAGCGGCCAGACAAAGTGTCATTCGAGAGAACCCCATAATGATAAAGGATTATGTAACGTCACCCACATTTGGGAAACGGGGACCCCGCCCTTAAGTCAGTCCTGGGGGGCGTTTGCAGGTGAACACCTGGTGGTGGGGCTTCTATCCATGGGGCTAGATTGGGCAAAGCCTGAAAGAATTTAATGGGTCCACCCTTCTGTGGGCTCACCACCTGCAGGGGGACCATGGGGGTTCGGTGCTAGGTGGATCGGATGGCGGTCGAAGGCAGCGGCCTTAGTAGACCAACCCACGGTGACTGAAACTAACTTTAGGAATATGGAACATGACCTCTCTGGAGGGAAAGAAGCCTGAACTAGTGGGGTTGGTAGACAGATGCCGTCTAGATGTACTCAGGCTCACCTCACTTGGTATGGACTCTGGAATCAAACTCCTGGAGAGGGGTTGGACTCTATTCCAGTCTGGTGATGTCCTGGGTGAACAGCACAGGGCAGATGTGGGTCTGCTTGTAGGCCCCCGATTCAGCACCAATACACTGGAGCCCCTTTGGCTTCATGTCGGGAGACGGGCTCTGGTCTGTGCTTTTGCACCATACAACAGTTCAAAGTGTCCGGCCTTCTTGGAGACTTTGGGTGGAGGGGTGGAAGGTGCCCCCACTGAGGACTCCATTGTTCTACTGGGAGACTTCAATGCTCATGTGAGTAATGACAATGAAACCTGGAGGGGTGTGACTGGGCAGAATAGCCTGTTCTATTACAGCCCCAGTGGTGCTTTCTTATTGGACTAATGTGCAAGCCACAATTTTTCCATAATGAGCATCATGTTCATTGCATACGTGCACCTGGCACCAAGATACCCTAGGCCATAGATCAATGATTGACTTTGTAGTCATATCAATAGATTTGTAACTGTAAGTCTTGGTCACTTTGGTGAAAAGAAGGCCTGAGCTCTCAACTGATCACCATCTGGTGGTGAGTTGGATCAGATGGCAGGGGGAAAAGGCTAGACAGACCTGGTAAACCCAAACATATGGTGAGGGTGTGCTGGAAGCGTTTTGCAGAAGCCCCTGTCCAGGAGATCTTTAACTCATACTACCAGCAGAACTTTTCTTACATTCCTAGGGAAGCTGAAGACAGTGACTGTAATGTTGTTACTGCCTATCATGGTGGCAACCCATGGATGCGGTCCCAGTGTTTAAGAAAGGGGACTGGAGGGTATGTTCCAACTTCAGTAGAATCACATTCCTCAATCTCCCTGGGAAGGTCTATGCTAGGATACTGGAAAGGAGGATCCATCTGTCGGTTGAACCTTGGGTTTAGGGGGAACAGTGCAGTTTTTTCCTGGTGGAGAAGTTAAAGAATCTCCAAGAATCAGAGATCGACAAGTGGATTGGTGCAGTGTCAACAGTGATACAGGCATTGTACTGGTCTGTTGTGGTGAAGAGAGAATTGAGTCGGAGGGTGAAGCTTTCAATTTACTGGTCAATCTACTTTTCTACCGTCACCTAAAGTTATGAGCTTAGGGTAGTGATAAGTTTTCTTCACAGGGTGTCTGGGCTCAGCCTTAGAGATTGGCTGAGAAGCTCAGACATTCGAAGGGGGCTCAAAATAGAAGCAATGCTGTTCCACATCGAAATGAACCAGCCAAGGTGGTTCAGGTATCTGTCTAAGATGCCTTGTGAACACCTTCTGGCGGAGGTGCCAACTGGACTCAGACCCAGAACACACAGGAGAGATCGCATCTCTAAACTAGCCTGCAAACGCCCTGGTATCCCTCTTGAGGAGCTGAAGGAGATGGCTGGGGTGAGGGAGGTTTGGGCATCTCTGCCTAGACTGCTGCCCCCGAAACCGGATTAGTGACAGAGAATGGATGGATGGATATACTGGAATTTTCATATATATTTTTCATTGACAGCTGATTATTAAATGGCATTTTCATTGCATACAATAACCCTTTAGTTGGACATAGCAAAAGGTTTTAACTTGCCTCCTTTGCTGTTGTTCTGTGATTAGACCACCTGTTCACTTTTTTCATATTATGGATCCTACCCCCCAACTGCATCTGAAAATTGAGATTTGACCTTGTAGCCTTATCTCCCAGTATCACGGTCATGTTCTATGTCTGTGCCCAGTGTGATAATTTAAAAAGGAATGATAATAAATGATGTAAAGCCTTTTATGGACTGCAAGGCATAGAACAACAAAGAATGACAGGAGCACAAAAGATGTGGAAAATCTATCCCGAGGAAGTCTACTTCAGTTACCCACCAAGATAAAGCCCAAATCCACCTTAAACCAATTTGTAAGGCCTGCCTGCGTCAACCCTCTGCTTTGTTCTTTATTTTAAAGAGACACGGCCTGAGGAATGTTGGTCATTTTCCTGAAGAAAGAGAAAGAATCATAATAACAGTTTGTCCCAGGCTTTCTATACAAAAAATTGTTTGTCTGACACCTTGACAGTAAAGTTACCCCCTATAATCAGACACCTACTATATCTTTTTCACCCACCCTCCCCCCAGTCTGTCATAACCAAGAAACAGAAACTCTTCTTGTAGTATATGCATCATCTTCGCATACTCTTGCCAAGACCCCGAAGGGGTGCTTTACTGACATTTTTCATCAGAAATTTTTTAATTTGAAATCATTTCACACTGATACAGTATCCCAGTGCCAATTTCTAGGTTGTCAGATGCCTTGGTTGAAGCTCTGACTCCTAAAAGAGAATTTATAACAGAATACATGAGGATAATTCTGCATTATGTGGATTTCATGTAGTGATTTACGGTCTGTAATTGGTAAATGACATGCATTTTTTTCAACAGCACATATAGTACACATTTTCATAGTTTACTGTTTTCTATGGGTGATGATGGGGAAAACAAATCCTAGCTACACCTAAGCATAGCCGAAATAGCTGGTACTGCAAAGGATGGCTATGTCAAGTCCTGTCTTTTAACGTAGTTGCGGTACTGAATATTATAGTCAGCTATGGAGAGTGTAGTTAGCTAAGCAGCCATGGAGTAAAGCTCTCATTTTTATCCCTGCCAACCTCCAGTATAGCTATCATGCCTCTTCAAACCCAGGCAGCTTAACCAGACCACTAAGAAAGGTCTAGACCACTATTTAAGGTTTGGTATCCCTCTCAAAAGGAAATACAAACCCAAGGTACTTTGGATATCCACTGTCAAATGTTCAATAATAGATACATACAGTTCATTAATGTACACTGCAAATAGGACAGACCATCGAATGCTCTATTACTAACACTTCAGCCATCCACCTCCATGATTGCAGGTTTTAAATTGGCCCCCGAGGTCTGGCTGTGCGGAGTTTGCATGCCGTCCCTGTGGTCATGTGGCCGTTGCCTCGGGATGCAAATACATAGCCCATGGGTATATATTAGCTGCTGATTAGTGAGTGCATGTATTCATGCTCTTCAAAGGGGTGGCGGCACCTACAGGTGTCCTGGCATCCTACGCCCTTCATATCATAAGACAGATTCAGACTCGTGGGGTATTTCTCATTATGCATACTAGACCATTCTTGTGTTCCCATGTACCCGTTTTACATCATCTTCCATTGCCCAAGACCAGGTCCAATACTAAGGACAGAAGTGCAGACAACGGTAAAATCCTTGGATGTTGTTCTCGCCCCATTCCAAATATTTCGGATGCAAAGGTTGCATCTTCACTGACAAGAACAATCCCATGATTCATTGCATCCCAAGTTTGTTCTAGGGAGGCGAGTTAGCAAGAACGCTCTTGCCAAGAAACACAAGCATGATCGTCGCATTATTGATACTGAGAAACACCCATGATCAGTGGTTATTTGACAGAACGTAATTCTGTAATACTATCTATGTTAACCTGAACAAAGTTTACAGCTACCTTAGTGGAGTGTATTCTGATGCTAGTTGACAACCGAGACTCAGGTATCAGCTGCTACATCCTTGGTGGCTCAAAGCATGTGCCCTTTCTCATCAGAAAAGACACACCAAGGGCAGCAGAAGAGGCTGTCAAATGAGACCCTGTAGCTGAAGCTGCAGGCTGGTAACATAAATAAAGGAATTAAACACTTACTAGAGTAACGGGGACAGATACAGGCATTTATTCACCACCACTTGTATTTCTATATGTTCTACTCACTGGTGAATATTTTCATGTAATGTTTTAGCAGGGGCGGTACGGTGGCGCAGTGGTTAGCACTGTTGCCCGCTACCTCTAGGACCAAGGTTCCCCCCCATTTCATCAGGGGGTTCCCTTCAGGTTCTCTGGTTTCCCCCCAGCTGAGAAACATGCTGAGGTTAATTGGAGTTACCAAATTGTCCGTAGGTGTGCATGTGTGAGTGTGTCCTAAGATAGGTTGGTGCCCCATCCTGGGTTGTTCTCTGCCTTGTGTCTGTAGCCTCCAGGAGCGGTTCTAGAACCCCCATGACCCTGACTCGGATAAGTGGTTACAGAAAATGGATGGATGGATGGATGGATGGATGGATGGATGGATGGATGGATGGATAATTCTGTTTTGGTTGTTTCGACTGTGCTGCACAAGGTTTTATTGGGTACCTCAGTTTCCTTCCCCAGTATAAAGACATACATTTTGCTTATTTGGTGTCGCCAGATTCCTCACAGTGTATATGATTGTGTGTGTGTGTGTGGATTAGGTTTATATTACCAAATGTCCCCAACAACATGATAACTTGTTTTATTGACGTTGTTGGGTCCCCACAAAGATCTGTGAATGCAATCAAAAAAGTTAAAATGCCAAAAGTCTCATGTTTTGTTTGGTTATTTATGGTTAAGGTTAGGGCTGGGTAGGGGTTAAGGTCGTCATGTTGGGATTAGAGTTTTCCCCNNNNCTTACTCCCCACACAAGCTGCCTGCCCTCTCTTCAGCACCATTAACACCTTTTGTTTTGCAAATGATTCACAGTCACTCAGTCAAAGTCATCCCCCAGCCTGAAGTCACTTTTTCAACTCAGGTCTGTACTAAAGAGTTTATCTAGCGGTGTGTTGTAAGGAATCATATACATGCTTTGATATAGCATAATTTGAAATACAGTGGAACTCCCAAATGAAATGCAAAATACATATTTGACCAAATACAATGTGCTTTGTGTTTTCCATTTCGAAGATGACGGGCTGAGAGGTATCCAAATTTTTCTGTTCATGTATGGGTGCACGTGACTACATCAAAACAAGGTACTATTTAAGTAAGAAATTAAAAATTGCTGGCTAACAAGAATTTCTGACATACAGAATTTTTCTGTACAAACTTCAGTTATTTTAACTTTTGTGCTTTGATTATTTATATGTAGGAAAGTTGTGTAGTCAGTTTACCAGTGGTGGCTGATCGAAATAGACAGCTCCTAGTCACTCGTGACAATCATACCCTTAACCCCCCACCCTCCGTTGATTAAAAAAAATCCCACCACCACAGGTCAACAAAACGTACCATTGCAGCTTGCTAACTCCCAAGATTACTTTAATTTTAAAAGTAGCTCTCACTGTAAAAGATCGCTGCACTATGCCGGTGAATTATGCAGTAATTCACTTGCTATAAACAGTGAATGTGTCATAACCACTAAATGGGAATTATTGTATTAAACTCTAAGGAAGAATTCAAATATAAGGTTAAACACAAATCTTTATTGGAGTATCTTTGAATAAATGTTCTACAAATACATAAATCCTGAAACTTCACAGATAACGAATAGTAATTACAAGACTTTTCCAATGCATAATTATATAAACTGTGAGAAAACAAAATATCTGAATAGCTTAGCTACTTGACTGTATGAATTTTGGATACACTTGGGGAAGTTGATTTGACTCATTTGACAAAATACAGGATAATTAGAGCACACACAGATTTTATCGCTCTTGAGATCATTCGAGTGCCACAAAAATCCACTCCTACTAATCTGATAACACGATTCAATTAAACAATTAAAGGGTAGGAGATGCCCTGTGATGTTTGAGTTCCTGCTGGTGTAAGCAGCACAAATGGTAGAAACAGTATAGATTCTAACCATGAAATAGGGATGAGTTTCTAGTGGACATGTGTCTATGCTTATTTTGTCATTTTATGGTAAAATAGCTATGAAAATATATTTGCAATTTAAGTGTAGATTCCACTTACTGAATGTTATGCAGGTCTCTGATTACTATGTCCTGTAAAATACTTTAATGCATGGCAATCTTTAACCATAAAACTAAACTAAAGATGTTCTCGTTTGCAGTGTAGTGCATTTGATATAGCACTGACAGTTTGAAAATAGCAAGTGATGATGTAGTTTGGCCACAGGTGCGGTGTGATTAGAGATGAGTAAAACAGGAAATTTAAGCATGACTTGCAAACTAGATGCCAGGAATGTAAAGTGGAAAATTCAAAGTGTCACAATACAGGACAAAGCAAAATGATCAAATGGGTAAAGATGCCTGGATGATAAAGTCATAAACTCAGGATCCTAGTTAAACCTATTGCAAGCAGCTGTGAAGTTGATATTACACCAGATCCGTTACCTGCAGCAGAGAAAAAGCAGGCTAATGCTTCTCTTAAAATTAGCTAACAGCAATTTCCAGGGAATAATAATGACTAGTATAAAATTAAACCTGCCATTCATTGGCCCATTTGTGCTCGACTATCAGGTAAGTGGATCAAATAACAGACTGAAAGCTAAAACAAAAACATCAGATAGTAAAAGTGAGGGATTTATAAATGTGTCCAATATTATATATACTGTGTTTGTGTGTGTCTAGACATATTGCCGGTTGAAATCCCATGGTTGGCAGCGTGATCCCACCCTTGAGTAAGGCCCTTAACTAAATTATTCCATGGACTGGCTAACCATACTTTCTCCTCTACACCAGTTTCAAGAGGTGGTCTCCTGGGATGCTTTCCCAGCTGCCCTGAAGGAGGTCCCACATATGCTGAGCTCACATTGGGCGTTTTTCCTTCACTCTTTGGTCAAACTCTTCCCAAATCATCTCTACTCAGGGACAGAGTTACCATAAGGTAAGGGTAGGTAACCTGCCTGGGCCCCCCAAAAACCAGGGGCCCCATGAAGACAGAATTCCCAGAAGTTACATTTAAGGATACAACATAATACGTTCATTTAAATGATACCAACATGTAGGTTACATGCATTTTTAGCAATATTTTTCAGGATAAACAAAGTTACCCCCATCCTAGCTGTAATGGACTATTCTTCTTTGAGACTTTGCGCTACCCCACTTTCTTTTACCGCTGGAGTCGACCGGTTGTTCACTATCAAGCGAACTGGCACAAATTAGCCTAACAAGAAGAAAACGGCACAAAGATAAATGACTATCGTTACATCTCCATTGTCTGATACTGTCTCGCTAGAGTAGTAGACAACCTGACACAAGACACAATTAAACGAACATATGCAAAGAATCAAGAATAACTTTAGCAAAAGAGGGAATGATGTTTTATTGTTCTTAATTCCCTCTCGTTTCTCTTTGGGCTCCAAAAACATCCCCAATGGCCCACTTAGGGGGCCCCCTACTCATGTCAGCCTAGGGCCCCCAGAGCAGGTCAGGTGGCCAGGTCATGTGATGTGACACTATCACTCTCCTTGATGTGTCTGAACTCTTGACTGGTACATATGCGCACATACACACAAGCATTGTCTTCCTAGTGAATTAACTTACAAATTGAATAGATGCTCTTATCCTAAGCGACATAAATTTTATTTTTGACAAAGCAGGGTCACTCCTTCCCAGCAGCATCTGGGGGTTAAGGGCATTGCTTAGATGCCCAATGGTGAATCCTCTTCGCTGTCGGTGGGATTTGAACCGGTGACCTTCTCATCACAAGCAGTGTCCAAACACACTGAGTCACAAACCAAACTATATGCTTTGACAGCTTTTACTCAGCACAAGACTCTATTTGATGAATTACACATAACAATGGATACTAACGTTCTGTACTTGGCGAAGCAGCAACAAGAAGACGTGTGATGAACTGCTTCTCTAGATCAGTATCACCTCAATAGAGAGAGAGCAGGAAGTAAAGCAACCAGGTATTACGGGGGCCTTTCTAAGACACCAAGACGAGACAAGGGTGGGATTATTTGCTGTGTTTACCATGTAATGGTAGAACTCTTCTAGGTCAACACAGTCTGACCAATGTCCAGATTGAAATGATGATTGTGTGATGGATGGTTCATCTGTGACACCTCACAACAGTGAGGCCCGGGAACTCCGACACCAAAATCAATCAAGATCTCGCATATCGTAATGTGAAGGACATGTAAACAAAACATTTAAATCAATCTTTTAGTGTTTTGACAAATATAAACAAGGTGAAGATTCACTGTGTGTTCCCGGATTCCTTTCAGTAAAAATCAATATTACAGAGCTGTTCAATTGTCACATTGAAACATTTTTGCTGTTTTTGCAATTTTTTGCTTTTTATCACGAGTAAATGTACTGATGTATGTAACAATTAAGATCTGCTGTTTTGGAGGCTGCAAATTATTCTGTGTTATTTTAAATATTTAAATTAAATTTATGAACTGGTTACACTCTGTGAGTCAGGAAGCACAGGTCACAAACCAGGGGAACATCCTGGTTGTAATGGATGTCCTTTGCCAGACATCTGTAATCGCATTAAGCAATGATGATTTACATACTTTGATGCTTCTTAAATATTATAATTGATCAAATTTGTTTAATATTAGTAATTTATACTTAAGTAACAAAGGAAACAGCTACTGAAGTTCTAGGACAAAGGACTAGGTGAAACAATAGAATGTTATTCTATTTAAATCCATGTTATTTTTTACTTAGAATATTTCATTTTATTGCTAAAGGTATGTTTTACAGCTGAATTATTTATGCAAAATTTTGGGGAAAAAAAAATAAAAAAGTATAACCCCCATGTTCTAGGGAGGCACAAGAGGAATATTACATCTGAGACTGCAGAGTGAGATGTAAGATCAGTAGCGGTGAGAAGGAGCAGTTGGAATCTTCTTAGCACTGTGAGACCTTTCCCAGATCAGAGGGGTTTTCAGATCGAACAGGACCTTGAGACAACTGGGCTGTGAGAAATGAGAAAATTCTGAGAAACATGCGTCAAAGCAGTCATGTTTCATCTTTGTGCTTCATTCAGGAGAAAACGAACAGTTTTTTTTCATTATTATTTATTTTGGTACTTTCTACTTGGAACAGCATGGTGGCGCCGTGCTTAGCACTAGGGTATGAGTCGCGACCATGGCTCCGTGTGTGTGGAGTGTGTAGGTTCCCCCCATGTCATTGTGGGGTGTGTGAGTGTGTTCTCTAATGGGCTGGCACCCCAACCTGGGTTGTTCCCTGCCTTGCACCCGTCACTTTTGGGATAGACTGTGGACCCCCTGTGACCCTGAATAAGACAAGTGGGAAAAGATAACGGATTGATGCTTTTACTATTAATTGTAAAATAAAATGGACAAGGCACAAGCTGCAGTTACAGTCATTTGGACCATAAAAAAACCTTTGCATTTATATGAATTAGTTGTGCAGCTCTATGTTATGCATAAAGAAAAGATTTTTTTTTTTGTGTGGTGACATGAATAAAAAAATCTGCAGATGTGTGAAAACTGCTAATAAAACATATACCGTAAATGTACTTTGCCAATTATGTTCCATTCACTGAAAAGATATATGTGATACTAAGCAGCAGAGATGTACAGGAATTCAGTTGTATTTAAAAAGACTGAAATATATGCCAGTGTAGTTTCTGACAAAGTTTGATTAAAGAAACCAAATTTGAATTATAAAGAAAAAGCTCTGGGGATAGGTGTAAACTGAAGAAAATGCTGATATATATATATATATATATATATTCATTCTGTGCAGGGAACATTTGCATTTTAATCCTTTGCAGTTTACTACCAGGGACAGGTGGAGTCAGTCTGTATTCTTATTCCAGAGGCCCATAAGGTTAACACAGGCATATTGCCAAATATTAAGGACACATGCATAATGACTGCCTTGCAAATTATTGAATCAGGATGGAGGAAAGGCTGCTGTAGATACTGATGAAACTACGGGATGGTATTGGCTCAGCTGGTGCAGGTAGAAAGTGGCCTGTTTCATTTCTGCCTGGCATCATCACTTTTACAGTGACATACTCCAGTTTCTAAACAATGACACATCTATTTTGTAATGTTGCTGTTATCTGACAGAAGATGGCTTTGTGAATCTCCCACCTTCTAAGTAGAAGGTGGAGGTCAGGCACAGTATCATTTTGGTGGCTAGTATGGACAGGAAGGACCCAATTGGGTTATACCTTGGCAATGGACCATAAACTGTAATATCTATCCATCTACTTTCTGTAACCGCTTGGCCTATTCAGGGTCATGGTGGGGGGGGGGGGCGCACAAGGCAGAGAACAACCCAGGATGGGGTGCATATCCATCACAGGGAACAGTCACACACCATTTACTCACGCATGTACACCGATAGACGATTTGGTAACAAGTTAACCTCAGGATGTTTCTGGACTGTGGGTGGGGGACAGAGTATCCAGAGGAAACCCCACAACGACATGGGGGGGGGGGACATGCGAACTCCATGCACATTGGGACCGAATTGGAGACTCAAGCCCTGGTCCCAGAGGTGTGAGACAGCAGTGCTAACTACCATACCACTGTGCCATCCAAACACTTATACTTTCAGAAAACTTGATAATAGTTCCCTCTTCAGAGATTTTTCTTTCCTCAAGAAAATTCATTGCCTACTGAACTGTGCCCATTCACAGAACGTTATCCTCCATATGGAAAATGATTTCTTTTAAACTAAATGTTTCTATATGAATGATAAAATACTCTCATTCTTTCGTAATGTTATTAAATGATTGCTTATGGATATAATAAACTAAAACTGAAAACATTCGCATGGTAAATGCACTTTGGGGCAACTGCTATAAAAGCTCATTTTCAAATCACTGTAGGGTTCCTGAGTCTAGATGTATTGTGCATTAACAATTGAATGATGATTGTCTACAAAGAGTTTAAATAGCACTGAGTCAGGTACATTCATTCCTTCAACTCAACTAAATAACATGTACGTAATGATATATTATATAGGCTTAGGAGAAAGGGCTACTGTTTTGCAATGAAACAAATGAAAAATTAACATCATAATGCAGGCCTTTTCTCTTGGTCTTAGAAGCAAAGCAAGCACACCCATTTCTGTGAGACACAATAATAAGATGGAAATTCACCTTCAGCTACCAATACACTTTCAATTACAATGCTTCCATTCTGCGTCACTAAAAACCACAAGAGAATAACAGACCCTGCCCTCCTGTTTCAGAGTGGCCAGACACTGGAGTGTCACAGTGAACTCCGTACATCTCTTTGACCTCATTCATTTGCATTTGATTGCCCTTTTGGTATATTAACCTGATATACATTTTCACTTTTCACTTCATTTCAAAATGAAACGGAATCTATAGAATTTGAATGTTTAAATCATGTTACAGTAAATATCAGGAATACCACAAAAAGCATATTTATCAAAAAAGGTTATGTGGTTCCCATATAAAGTGCTAGATGAGTCCTGGTATTATTTCCATTCACCTTCATCCACCAGGCTAATAAACAATAGATGCATCTGTCTAATGCCTTTATTTAACTTTGCTTTTCCCCATTTATCTCCCTAAGTGTTCATCTAAAGGTATAAAACATATATACACACTTCAAAAATATATAAACTATTTTTATACTTAAAATAAAATATAAGTTGTTAGAATTGTTAGTGAAGCTGTTGAAAAACATCATTATTCTACAAAAGAAGGATCACCTTGTTTGGTTTGGTCATTCTACTACAGCTCATGTTTGCCTCACCAGTCTGGTCTGTTGGTGGCTAATGACACGTAACTATATCAGCATGATTTGCTGTCGGTAAACACAGATACGTCACCGCACAGCCTGCGAAGGCCTGCCTGAAACTGCTCATGGAGCCTGGCTGACTACTGTTCTTGCTTGCCAAAGGGCATATAGCGTTAAATGCAGGTACTGCTGTCTTAAAATACATGCAGGAGCACTAAAAAAAAAGCATCTTCAAGTACTAAATAAAAAGCATCTTCAAAAGAATTCACACTTTCCAAATCAAACATATTTTATGCATCCAAATTCTTTTTGTTGGTTTGTTTGCTTTTGGATATGTACTTCAAAATATATCAATTTAATTTTCTCAAAATTGTGGGGAAGTGTTCTACAAATCCAAAGCCTTCAAAATTTATGGGTGAATGTCAGAGGAATAAGAATATCTAAAAACTGATTGCTTTGTGTGTGTGTGTGTGTGTGTGTGTGTTTTTTTCTTTTCCTACTTTACTGCGATGCTTCAGTCAGTCTGAAACAGGAGGGTGGGACTGTTGACCTGGTGTTTTTTTTTTTTACTGAAAATAATGGAAGGATTGTCATTGGCAGTATACTTATAGCTGAAGGTGAATTTCCATCCTCACCATAGCTACACCTTTCAGATATACCTTATCTTGTGCAGGTTTAGAGAATTGGATACATCTCCAGTGAACCTGCTGAAAATAAATGGCAACTACTTAGCTAGAAGTTCAGTTCGGTTCACGTTTGACAGATGCCTACAACCTGAACCATTAATTTTGTGGAGGGGGTCAAGAAGATTGGGCACAATCATTAGATGTGGGAGGAATCTGCAGTCTCTGGCAACTAAGGTCACATGGTAAGAAAGGGTCAGTAGTCAAGGTTGATAAGCAGTTCCTTAGCCGCCTCCAAGGAGAAGGCAGTGTGACTCTTAGCGGCAAGAGAAGTTAACAGCCTTAGAAAAGGCCCCAGATTGTCTCAGGGCACCTCAGGTGAGGGAGTCTCATCCCAACAAAAATATGTGGAGAATTGATACAACAAATGGCTTCCTATTGTCTTGTTTTTGTTTATGTTTGGTATCTGCCTTTTTTATTCTCTGCAATGCTTTTTTCCCAGTGTCATTCAGCCAACAGGGAAAGTGGGTTTTTGATGTTATAAGATAGTGTTTTGTTTTGTTAAAGATTTTATTTGTGTTTTCTACAATTGCACTTGGATTGCAGAATTGTTTTTTTCCTTGCACCACCAAGATGGCTATTTTCAATATTTGTTGTTGTTGATGTTTACAGTGGGCCAATCAAAAAAGTCAGGACATGTATTAAAACAGTGTTACTAACATAATAAAGTCTTAATGATCACAAAATGATCACTCTTTAAGGCCACAATGATAGACTAGATTTGAAATAACTGCTAAAATAACCATCTTATCAGATGTATATTGATGAACTGTTAGCAAAGCATTCATGTACATCACAAATGCAAAAAAATACAGATTTTGAATAAATGTGGCTCATAGAATTTAACAAACGGTCATTGGAAAAAATGGAAAAAGAAACTGTTTTTTCATCATGCACTTTTGACGAAAAAATATGTGCTGATAAAATATTATTTGACACAATTTTTCTTAAAATACGATGTATTTTGTTCTGAGCATTTTCAGCCTCACAGTGGATGCCCTTCATAGATTTCCCCTCTGCATTCTGCACACAGCTGTAGTCTGGCCTATCACAGTATTTCACAATTCTTAGCATTCATTCACACCTCATTCTCGCACAGTAACTTACACAATGAAATTTCCTTCACAGTACTGGAGCAAAGTACTGTAGAATGCTTGCCATTGCTGGAGCAACATTACATGGATTACCGTAGTTTGACACCAAACGGTCAAACTTGTTCCTAGGCTTTATGTTTTATTTATTTTCTCTTGATCTATAGGCAAGCTAGGGCTTGTATGTCAAGGGATAGTAAACACTCAGGACTAGTTTTTGATCACAGGTAAATGAATGGTCCACACATGCTTCATAGATCAGCTTTACTGCCAGTCATTTAAACTAACATTATATGTACACTGTACATGTATTGTATTAGATTCTTGAAACATGACATTCTGAAATATGTGTTGCTCTTGCTCTTTAGTTTATTCTTAGAACAAATGCATTTGTGGTGATTGTGAGTAGAACCGGAATCTCTGTACAAGTGATGTGTTATATTTGTGTTAGCAAAAACATCTTGGACAATTTGTTGACCTCTGAATTTTACCTTAGGGTAACCAGTTCCAAACGCAAACTTTTAGTCAAAAGAATTTCACCCAAGGGACATACGATTTAATAATTCATTTAACATGATCAACTATTCATATTGGTTACTTGATTAAAATATTTTAGGCAAACAGCACAATTTGTAGTTAACAGTTTAGAATTATTGCGCCCTAAATATATTTCCATATTTGCTAATTGGTTGGCCTACATGCTTGAAGGATGAGGGGAAATGAGCACTATTCTAAGAATGAAACAAATCTAAATACAATTCTGTCAACAGTTCAATATCTAAATGAACAAAATTGGTTCAATTAGTTACTGTTTCTAATAATTGTAATAAATGTTCTTCTATTAAAGAGCATTAGCATTTGCATAAATTTCCAACACGTTAATTACAAATGTCACCGTGTCAAGCACTGAAAATGTGATGATGAATTAAATACTTGTCTTTTACCTGAAGCTCGCAACTAAACAAACTACAATTACAATAATTTTTGTGCCCATGTTTTGAAAATAAAAAGGCCATGAAAAACTGATGGAGGGAAAAAAGAAAATATTAATATTTCATATAAGTGTTCCCCTGTATTTTAACCTATGCTTAACATGTTTCTTGTGGCCTGGAATTTAAAAGTTTTGATTATTATCTTTGAAATATACTGGGAATGCTGTCTGAGGATTTTTTCAAATAAGCTTGTTCCGTCTTTGCTTCCAGTAAGCTAACCTGCTGCATTTGCATTCCGCTTCTGGGGCTGTCTGTCAGAGTGTCGTCGTGTGTTTGTGTTTGTTTAAACTCTGCTCCAGCGCCATGTGATGTATCACACTGTCACTGCTGCACGGAAGTCCTCTGTCAGGTTCCTCTCCCCTTTCCATCTTGCATTCCTCTGTCTCTCTTCTTTCAGCAGTCCCTAACTCAGTCTTCCCCTGCATGTCCTCCAAGTGTGAAACTCTACTTTAACGGTGTCATGTTCTTTCTTTTGGACAGACAGCTGAGACAATCTTTAGGCAAAACGAAGAATAAAATGAAAAAGCAAAAATACCTCCCAGTCTCACCTCAAAGCCTAGTAACTAGCATTCAGTTTATTCAAATAGTTAATGTTATTCTGCAACAAACTTGCCAAACTCACTAAACCTGGGAATGAACATCACTGTAAGTTTGTGGCTCCCTGGGCTAAGACTCTGGTTGTGATCGGAAGGATTCTGGTTCAAATCTTATGGCTGGCTGAGGGACTGGACCCTGGCCCTTAATCCCATGTGCTCCGAGGCCTGGCTGACTCTGCTTACACAACTGTATGTTGGTTTAGATGAATGTGTCTGGTAAATACATAAATGTAAATGTCCTATGTTGGTTGTCGTGAACATATTCCAAATACGATATTCTTACTGTAACCATGGGAAATAAAGTTTGCACCCAAACATTTCTTATATTGCCTCTCCCAAATACAGTATCCATTTTATGTCCAGCATGTCATTAGATTACATTCTGTCAAAGAATGTAAATGAAAATGCTGATATAACTGTGCATACAGGAAAAAAATCTAATGTAACACTTTACTTTAGGCCATGCCTATAGTAATTTATCAATATATTCATAATGCATTATAATGCATTCATAAAGCATTATAAACAAGGCTATAATATTTATAAAAAGGCATAAGACCTTATAGCCACGTTTTTCATGCATTATGTTTGCCTTGTGAAGCTCTCATCTATAATGCGCTGTAGATACCTTTATAATGCAGTTATTATCCTTAATGCTTCTACCGACCTTTATAATGCATTATAAAGGTATTTGTAGAGCCTTATGGATGAGTGCTATGTAAAGCTTTCATAATGCATAATACACATGGCTGTAGCCATGTTTATAATGCTTTGTGAAAACATTATTATTTGTCATGAATGTGTTTATAAATTATTAAAAACATGGTCTTAAATAAGGTGTTACCAAAGCGAAAATTAATCAGGCTGCCCACAGTCAAGCTATCAAAATGATTTTCTTAATGCTAAAAAGATTAAGGGGTTGATGCTAATCTATGTTGGTGAATCCAGACAAACAGACCTGTAATATAAAGGGCAGCCAGTCAGACTCTTAAAAGAGCAATATAGTGATGAGTGGGCGCCATGCCAATTTAGCTGTTGTATTCAGATGATGTCCTCCATGTTGGTTTAACTTCCCGTTTAACAATATACAGTAGTTCCCATTCCATTTTTCTTCCTTGAGTTTCCAGTATTTGGAGAGTTACATCTTCATAGCTGTTCTGTTCCTGGGGCTTTTCATTTCGAAATCCAGGCCACATTATTCTGCAGGAGGCCTCACTGATATGTGATGCTTTACCACTAAGCGACGGCAGTGGTCAAAGTGGGAACGTTTTAATTTAAGCTTAGTGGGGTGGTGCAGGGATATGATGATTGAATGTTCATTATCTTATTGCTTGATTCACTTTCATCCATCTATTTATCTACTAAAGATTCAAAGTAGCTGCGGAACCTACAGAAATCCCATGTAAGAAATGCTAGTTCACCACATACATTACACACATCAAATTCTCAAATAAAATGTAATATTATTTTTAAACTTTTGTTTCACTTGTGTGGGCAAGTATGTCCCTATACATTAAATTCTTCTAGACCTCTTCTTGTAAAAAACAGGCTTGCAAAGAGTTGTTAGAAGACACTGGGGTTGTGTGTCTTTGCTGCCTTCATTGCGTAAATATATTCTATGAGTAAAAAGACTAGATGCTACCCAAATACATGTGCTTCTGATATTGAATTCATAGGGATTGTTTCTTTTCTATCAATACAAGTCACATATTCTCTTCTGCTAGTCCAGTCTGTAGGCAAAACAACAGGTAAGTGATAAGGTTGTATACTATACTGTCAAAGCAACACTACCATCTTACCCCTGAGACCTTATCAGACCCTGCATGCTAACAAGGTCGCTAAAGAGCTCAATATCAGGACACCTGACTGTACCCTATCTGGAAGGTTGGAAATTAAAGCCTTTATGTAGTGTAAGCAGAGCATTTGTTGAAAGTCAGGTCTATATAGCCTTAGAAAGAATTTAAAACTGAACTGAAGGCCCCGATGTTCATAATCTTCAATGAGCTTCTTGACCAGGAAATTTGCACAATTCACTAAGCATTGTCCGTATGCTTTCTTTACTGTAGTCATTGGCAATTATTTTCAACTTAATAAATAATCTTAATTATTTAGTTGATAGATCTAGTTGATAGATCACTTAATTTCCCAATAACTCGCCTTAAGATAAACAGATTGAGGGATGGAAGAATCTATGAGTAATTTAATTATCTAATTTCCAGACCTCTCAGAAAAACTGAATCCAAATTGAGCATAGCAGACATATATTCATTCTCCACATAACTGCTACCATTCCATTCTTTGAAAGCCTGTTGGATGCAGTAACAGTAATCTTTTATTTAATCAGTACAATGTCACTAATGCTACTAAGACTATTATATTAAATTACATTATTTTAAAATAAAACATTTATCTTGAGACTACATTTTTTGTCAAAAATTAGGTTTAATTGGATCACAAACTGATTATGGCATGTAAGGGAAGACGTATAAACTTCTGTCACAGCATGGAAATTTTCAATGCGAAATATTAAGCACATTTATATAGAAGATGAATGACAGCAGCTGAAAATTAATATTAGAAGAATAACAGCAGTAGGTTAATACTCAGTGTGGATGCCGTCTGCTTTAAGATACAGCTCTTCTGTATTAACATTATTCTGAGGACGGAAGCTAAACTAAACAAAATGGGAATAAAACAAAACACTTAATTCTTATATTTATTTTGCATGTCTCATTTTGCAGATTTCCTAGAGAATATTTATAATACCTACTATAATATATATGGGTACTTTTTCTAGGATCTCTTTGCTTGTATATTTTTAGGCTACTCATGTGTGTGAATGTCTCTATGTAAGAGAGACAGTGAGAGGAAGATAAATTTCCAGTTGTACTGCCTAAAGCAATACACTTCCCTAGAGAGGAAGCCGCTCAAACAGTGCCAGCGAGTTAAAGGTAAACGACCTGTTCTGTCCCAGAAAGTCTGCGTGGAGAAAGAATGAGACAAGCTAGTACAGTGCATAGGTTTGAGACATTAAATGCACAAACACTGGCGTGCTCCTTTCTCCTCCAGTTTATATTGTATAAAAAATTTGAAAAGTGACATACAAAATAAAGCGCGTAATAGAGGAACCACCAGTCCTCTACAAAATAAAGAATAAATAAATCTAAAGCCAAAATAAAGGCTACATTTCAAGATAATCTTTCCCATGCAGATTTTAAAAATATTACAAGCAGCGAAAAAGTATGCAATACACAGCATGCCTATCTCGGGCGTTCAGTTATGCCCCTTCCAAGTCTGTGAGGCGTGTTTCTACCTCATTTGTACTGCAAACACTGCGCTATACATGTTCTTGTTATATATTTGTTTGTTTGTTTTGCAGCATGGTTATTCTTCTGGGCTGTTTATCGGTTTTTTGTTTGTTTCTCATAGTGATGCAGTTCAACACTATTTCTTCACTGGTGGAGTATCAGCAAGTGCATTTCTTGTTTAAATGCATGTGTTCTTACAATTTTAGGAAATTAACACTTCCATTACTCAAAAGCCGTCATTACTGAAGCTGAAAGGATTGGCCGAAGTACAGTGAGTGCATAACTGAAATATACTTACATAAACTGACGTAAATTATTCCAAAAAATCAAAGCTAAAACTCAGGCCAAAAAATACTTGTAGTGGATTATGGATATGTATGTATAATATTTCCTTTTATCGGAATGGCTTATTGATTTACATAATGCATAATATTTAAGGCTATCTCGCATAGGTTAACATACCGACAAAGCTTTTAAATTCCCTTTCTTACAAATAATCATGTCGTTATATATGCCTCTCATATGCAGCACCGTTACCCTTTCCTGTCTATCCATAAGAAGCTGCTCAAGCATCTGATTTGTTTTGCTGTTTGTTGTGTTACTAATTGCGTTAAAGTCCAATAATCTAAGTAATCTGAATAATGGCCCCATTCTGAGACTGAGAATAATATTGGTGACCACTGGCTAAATATATAATTACAGAAACCGAATATATGCATTATTTTGTATGACAGTGAAATAATAATAAAAAAAATGAGTGATGCTGTATTAGGTAGGAGTTAGGTAAAGGTCGTACTATAAGGGTTGAATTTGAATAACCGTAACAGCAGTAGCTTTTCGGAAATATTTTAGTGTTATAGAGTCGGTCATTATGTTTGCAAGAAACTAACTATTGCCTGGTTTGGGGAATATGACATCAGATAATGTTGTGTATTTCATGCTACTCATTACTTCGTTCGTCTCATAAGTTTCTTTATTTTTCTTTTTGTACAGACATCAAATGAAAAAAAAACACAAACTTTAGATTAAAGATGCTTAGAATGTAAGAAATGACACCAGGATTTTTGTGAGTATTTCAGCTTTGAAACTTTTGAAGTCTTTCGACCTTAATTGCCATGTCAGCAATATCCTGTAGTTTAGTGATTTTTTTTTTCTTTATAATGACTTTTCATCCTGCCGTCTATTCTGTCTCATTAAAGAAATCAATTTGCGTTTCAACAGAATTCTACACTGTCATTTTATTTACCTCAGAATCACTGGACCATGGTTATGGTAAACGTAGCTCAACTGCATCTTAGACATTAGGTGCTACTTTGTAACAGATGGCCAGTTCTAGCTGAGCAGTGAACTGCTAAGCAGTCAGGTCTCAAAAAGTGATATCTGATGGGAGAACTGAAATAATCTACCAGAACTGTGAAGCAGCAAAACTGCTCGAAAGACTAAGGTTGAAGTTTGTTTTCTTTCTTTCTTTCTTTCTTTCTTTCTTTCTTTCTTTCTATTTCAGTTGAGTTTACATCATCTAGAAGTGGTATACATTACGAAACACAAATGCAATTAAGTAATAACGTATGAGAAGGAGTGCGGTTGTACTCCAATATATCATGGCTGCAATCTGGTCATAGGCAGGAGGCCACAGGCAGTGTCCAATAAGATTACACAAGTAGCAGATGTGTGGCAGTAATTTTTATTTTAAGTTTTAACGTAGAGTACACTTACACAGTGTATGCATCGTAAATATATAATCAATATTTGTTACGTAGGTTGGTTATATGGAATACTTTCTCTTTGATGAGGTAACATTTGACTCCAAAAACACTCATGTTAATTAAAACCTAGTTAAATGTACTCTGCATGTTTAGTGCATTGTCATTCTGTGGCTCTGCCGCTATATTTATATACAGACGCTCCTCTACTTACAAACGAGATACGTTCCAAACGGTTGTTCGTAACTTGAAATGTTCGTGAGTCATTATTCAACATCATTTTAAGGGTATATGCAAATACAAAGAACTAGGATGCTGGGAGTACGCACGGTACACTGCTGTGCGGCGGGAGTAGCGGCCAGAAGTCGTACTAGGCGGAGTCGGCACGCGGAAAAAAATTGATGTTGTGGGCAGGAAACGGGAGCCCAACAAACACAATTTGGACTTACAGTTCGTATGTCTGAAAGTTTGTAAGTTGAACGTTTGTAAGTAGAGGAGCGTCTGTATCTAGAAATTCTAAAAATGAACTGCCTTTTTCAAACAATCAGAATAGAATAGAATAGAATAAACCTTTATTATCTCACGAATGAGAATTTTAAATGTTACAGAGCTCTTATACAAAAGAATATAGGAGAACAACAACAGGTAGGTCAGTTGTATAAACACACACCAAGTTTTTATATCAGGAGTCTTTTCATTTTCTATGTCACATTAATGTCAGAATTAACCTTGCATTTTCTTTCCAAATAAATGTAATATTCACTTTGGTTTGACTTCCTTTGTATGGCAAAGCAGAGGCCTTCTTTTATTTATGTAATTTATGTCTAATTTATTTAATTTTAAAAAGTCTATAAATTAATTACTGTCTATTTAATATGCCTTAAGATGGCTAGACTGACATCTCATCAACATTTACATCACCTTACATTAAATATTTACTTGAGTGGGCTCATGATCAACATTACCCGGAATAGGACAATACAAAGAAAAGTTTGGTGCAGAGATGGATGGGTAGATCTTTGAAATAGAAAAGCAAACTCATTGGCTGTTGCAAAATGAGGATTCTTATATGACAGCGATATGTTTAAAAGGACTGGACAGGAAGGCAGGGAGCAGACGATTGACATACAACTCCACATATAACAGCAACATCCCAGAGCACTCGCCTGTTAACAAAAGACAGGGTTGACTAGCAGAATCTAGTATGACCTCCTCTAAGAGCCACGAACCAGCAAGACAAACAACAAGAGAATGGGTCAAATTTGCAAAATTTGCACCCTTATACTGACACACAGCTTGCGTGAAATTGTTCCCTTTGAGAATTCATGCCTGAAAATGTCACTCCTGCCACAGGGCTGTGTCATTACTCAGCAGGAAGGACCTGCCTTTCATTAAGGGTCACTTCTTCAAGGGGATGACATGTCTCTTCTTCTCACTCCCTGCCACCTACCACCTCCTTCTCCTGTTGCTATGACTACTACCTAGCAAGAGCTGGGATTCAGAATGTGCTTCAGTTCCAAGAATCCCTGTCACTTTTTCTTCATTCTGCTGTTCGTTTCTGTTTTCTTGTTCCATTGTCCATAATCGATATATCGGAATAAAAAAGCAAAATAAGCATCAGAACTAGGTTGTGATATGTATTAATTTTTATAATTATTATAAAGGCATGTATCAAATGCATTGTGTTTCCATTTATTTTTAACATCCATCATCACTATATTCTTGTGTGGGGGGATTGTATATGATGAATTGATTTTATTACTTCTTATTAAGAACCATATTGAAAATTTATCCATAATAGAGACACAATGCAGAGTAAAAGCAACTTGCGTCTGAGAAATGTTTGTAAGTGTAGGACTAAATAATGGATTTACAAGAGATTTCAATTTATCGAAATGGTAGGCATTGACTAGTCAAGAAGATTCATAATGGTTAAGGAGAATACATTTTCTTACAGTTTCAGTAATAGGTAGAGCGGAAAGTTAAGAGAAAAAACGTAAAACTATGAAAAAAGACGGAGACGTTTTAAGATGGAATGAAAACAGGAAAAGGAACAGCATATATGCTCAAAGTAGATCAAAGTGGAGATGAGAAGGCAAGGGGGAGGGGAAAGAGTGGGAATGGGGAGGCAGAATACATCTGTGACATGGTGAGAAACAGTGATCAAAGAGCAGATGAGAAAAAGTGAAGGCAACAGGGAGAAGTAATGAGAGGCAAAGACAGAACCTGCCTTAGATTCCAATGGGGAAGTAGCTGTTGGTCTCAAATTTGTAGCAACTGCTGATAACAGAAACCGATGGCCGTATTGTGTCCACTCATATCTTCCCATCACATTGATTTCCATCAATTTCAAAGTTTTTATCCGGCATATACGGGCCCGTCACCTCACAAATCGGCCTGCTAAGATATTGGGGAACACATTACGTTATGACGATAGGCAAACGATGTACCTTTAAAGCGAACATAAGTGAGGAACATACAGAAAGCCAAAACAAGAATCTGCAAACAACACAACAGGTCCCCACGCCGCTTGAGAACATATTCACGACTGATAGCACTTTAGTATAAGGCGGTGTTTCATTCTCATCATTTCAGATCATTTTACTCATGTCCTCAGGTAGATGGTTTCGTTCCATTACTACCTGGGTTTGAGGCCAAGCAATTTATAAATCATGTATGACTTATATTTATAGCTGTGGGGTGTGTGTGTGTGTGACCTATGTCCTGCTTATGTAAGATTTACGAGTATGTGTGTGTGTGCGTGTGTGATGATTTTTGCCTTGTTCCATCCATAACCATTGTAAAGTCCCATTAATATAACTGTCCCATCATTACCTGACTTTAAATGAACATGATTATCATAATATATAAATAATATATAAATATTGAAAAATTTATGGGTAAACAAGTGTATAGAACAGGTCCAATCTGTCACAGGTGACAAAAATAACTAAATACAATTTTCAAATATCTGCAGAATATTTATTTCTAGAGAGGATGCAGATACACCATGCATGTGAAAGTTTCTAAAAGTGCATGTAAGCTGATGCGGGTGACAACTTGAAAATATATAAATAATAGGGAACTGTCGGTGGTTTTTATGAATGATGTGCACATATTTGGAATTTGGTTATAAAAACAACTTGGGGAAGAGGAACAAGTCTCATGAGCTGTAATATAACACATGTTTCAGGTCTGTTCTTTGCGGCTGAAAGAATGAACAAACGATGAAGATGATCTTAGGTGTATATGGGGCATCAAACAAGTTGAGCGTGTGAGGTGGTGAGGAAAGGAGGAACAGCTGGGGAATGGTATAAATAAAAGACCTGGAAGAGGGGAACAGGAGGAATTTGGACGATGAGAGGACAGGTGATACCTGAGAGCGTAGGGGTGACAGACTGATGGATAACGTGACGGCAGCTGGACTTTGAATAAAAACAGAAAGCAGAGAGCACACATCTCAGGAGCCGATAAAGGCATATATACCATATATAAAGGCATATATACCATACACCACGCCTGTTCCGTTTAAGAGTTAATTCAATTTCACTTCAATTTTATTTGTATAGCACATTCTCACAATACTACGTTATCTCAAAGCGCTTTACATTATCCCCGCCCAAAGCCCCCAGTGAGCAAGCCAGAGGTGACAGTGGCGAGGAGAAGTCCCTAGTAAGAAGAAACCTTTAGGGGGAACCAGACTCAGAGGGGGGAGCCCATCTTCCAGGGGCCGGCAGAGGAAGTCAAATTAACAAAGTCTTAATTCATACAATTTATACAAAGGGATGTAACTCGTGAAACTAATTTTCACTAAATCCAAGGAGCATGCATAAGAGGCCTTTGTAGAGTGACACAGGAAAATTGGCTCTGATGTAAACATCTCTTTCTCTGTAATTACTCAGTTGCTCCAGTTTTATAAAGGTTACCATTGTCTTAGAGTCAATAGATTCACTGCTGAAATTGTATTTTTATAAACCTGACTGGCACCAAGCAATAGGAATTCAGCAGTCACTTTGCAGCATTGGCGATAGCCAATCAGGACCAGGCCTGGCCTGAGGGATCTTCTGTGACGCCTGTACAGGAGTATTTATCTGCTAATAGCAATAATAATTTGCTTATTTGCTATTAATTCTTAACAGCAGGACTTTCCTGCTGTAGCCCTAATCAATACTACAAATTAACTGCTCCATAAACATTTTCAGGAGTATTCAGAGGTATTGTTCAGTACATTGGATGCCTCTTGTTTATTCAAGCTACACAACTGTTTATTGTAGAATACTATTCAATCAGGGTGAAAGATACAATAATTTTTTTACATATGCTATTTATATTATGTGATATGCTATGATATAGTCTTGGGCTGAGGATCTAATATGAATGGAAAATAAATGCAGGAGAATATTCTGAATGCATTTCTGTCTACTATTGAGTCTATCAAAATGACAAATTAATATTTATCACAGTCCTACTATTCTAAAGTGTTTTGATTTTCTGGGCAATTCCTTGACTGAATCTAAACCTATCCTAAATTGGGGGCTTTTATATAAGTAATTACAATGTTTAAAGTCAATGTTTCTTTCATTACCTGGCCTAGTAGAACTACATATATTTTTTCTTGCAGGGTGATTGATTGCACATAGCATTGTTCTGAAATTGCCTGGAATTTACGAATAAACCCAGTCTGTTCGGAGCCTATCAAATGAGACATGAATGTTTCAGCTCTTTTAGCAGTAAGTGAAGCATTCAGTTAGAGTTTTCATCCATAACTCAAACTGCAGCGTTCTTGGCTTCTGTTTTCTGTACTTTCATGATGTCAGGAGCCACATACTGTCTTAAGGTCCAATTAAAGGAAACAAAAAGATGCATCACATCTACAAAATGCCTGAAACCAATCTCTCATTAGTCATCTGCAGTGTCATTGTTTTCAGATTTGAAAATGTTTCCTCCAATTCTCCCTTGTACTTTCTGAAGTGAAATTTTGTTTTCTTTTCATTACTGGCAATACAGTTGTTCCCTGGGACGTATTTGCAGTTATTGCATTGCATATAGCTGAAAAGATTAAATTTCCTCTTGTACATACTACTACTAATTTAATTAATTTAGCTGATGCTTTTATTCAAAACGACGTACAACAGAGGAGGGTCTATCAGGCATTGAGCACATGAGGATTGAGGGCCTTGTTCCAGTGCCCAATGGTATAATCACTGTCACCTGAAAGATCTGAACCTGTGGCCATACAAACCTGCTTAATCACATAACAACCCCTCTAATTCGGTAAACTGTTTCTCATGCATGCATGTAATCGTTATTAATGTGTTTGTGTAATGTCAGATTCTGTTACATGGGTTGATATGTTCATGATTTAATTATTTGCTACTTCAAATGTGAATTTGAAAAATCGGCTTAAATTCCTCAGTTACATAAAAATCTAACATTTACAAAACAGGCATTGCATTCATTAACCTTTTGGGTTTTTACTCGTAACATTATCAACTTGAGAATGACTTCAAATTGCATTAAAATCTGCGCCACAATTCAAAGTTTCCAGTGCCTCAGTTTCTGTTATATAAAAACACTCTCAAAGACAAATCAATCCCAGGAAGGACAAGTGAATTAATTAACAACACATTTCTATGACTCAGTTTTACGTTCACCAAATATCTCTGCCTCTGTCTTTGAATATTCAGAATTAATAGCACTTCCAATTAATGTTACAAGTTGTCTCCTATAGTCTGACTTAAATAAGCTGTCAAGTGTATTGTTTTAGCTAAATCTTTTCAGTTTCTCTTGTACTTTGTTGTACAAGAAATATTTTCTAAAACCCTTTGTGTTTTACTGAGAATATAACATGGACATAAATTAAATTGGAATCCACGGCCTGCTAATGCTCAAAGATATAACCTTTATATCAAGACTCTACAAGAATGAAAAACACAGTAGTTATTTGCAATCTTTTTAAAAATTGCATTAAAGAAAAATGACAAAACAATACTGTTTTTAGATTTTGTATTTGCCAATATATCGTCTGATTTTCAGAATATGATTCAGAACATAAAATCAGAAATTTAGACATACATTTTTGCCTAATACCTTTTAACAGAGAAACTAGCCTGTTACTTGCACACATCAGTCATACAGGGACACTACAGTTTTTGTTGGCTTGTTCATACTTTTCAAAGGCTTCTTGTGTTAGAAAGGCTGTGGCTTTTACTGAAAGCCAAATGTGTTTTTGTGATAGTTCTGCGGCCTTGTATCCAGAAAAAAACACATTATAACTGGGTTAGATAACATTTTTCCAAATTTTACATGACACTTGCGTAACAAGTCCCGAAATTAGGGTGAGCCAACAACAGCTAAGGTTAGGGTTAGAAAGGTTTTGGCATTTACAGATATCCAATGGAGTTTTTATAATACTTCTGTGTCCCCTTATACAGGGAAACCACAATTTAGCTGGGTTAGATAACATTTTTCAAACTTTGCAAGGGCCTGTCGTATAACCAACCTAAGTCACGGAATCGTGGTTAGTCAACGAAAATTAGGGTAAGGGTTATAAAAGTTACGGCTTATACATACATCTAAAGGAGTTTTTATGAAAGGTCTGACCCCCGGTTACTGCTGGAACAGGGAAACCATAGTGTGCTGTGTTAGATAACATTTTTAACTGTTTCCAAGGTTGTGATTTATAACCCTAAGTCCCCAAATTTAGGGTTAGTCAACAAAAATTGGGGGTAGAGTTACAAAAGGCATGGCTCATACAGACATCCAAAGTAGTTTTTATGGTAGTTCTGCCTCCCTTAAGTATGAAAACCACAATTCTTCCGGGTTTGATAACATTTTTCATACTTTCCAAGGGCCTGCTGTGTCTCCCCAAGTCTCCAAATTTAGGGTAAGCCAACAAAAGCTAAGTTTGTGGTTAGAAGGGTTATGGCTTTTAAACATGTCCAAAGGTGTTATTTTCTGTTCTGCACCCCTGTCTCCAAGGGAACTGCAATCTAGCTGGGTTTGCTAGCATTTTTCAAACTTTACAAGGGACCGTTATGTAATCCTAAATTTACAAAATTAGGGTTAGCCAATAAAAGCTAGGGTTGGGTTTCGAATGGTTATGGCTTTTACAAACATCCAAACATGTTTTTATGGTGGTTCTAGCCCCCCTTAATCTCTTTTGAACCCCCTTAGTTCGTTTTGTAACTTTATTTACTTGCAGTGTTAATCACCTTCGTATTTTTACCTCTCTTTAGTATCTTATCACAGCTTAGAACATTATTTACTCAGCAATATTTAGCAGGGTGAAAACAATAATTGTACATGGTGGAAATAAGGACATCCATGTTGGAGAGTCTGAGGTTTTAAATCATATTTTCATACTCTGTGTAAAATAAAAGTAAAAACCAGGGAAATTGCAGTTACATCTTGTGCCCTCATCATATAAAAGAGAGTATATGACGTTTTCAGTAGAATTTTCTCATTACTTGCTTGGATTTAATTGGTGCTTCAGAAGCTCAATCATGTTTTATTCATGATCAAGAACTGTTTTGGGAAAGAGCAACTGTCAGCACGATGGTTAGTAGGCAGGTTTCTCTCAATGTGAAGCTTAGGAATATGAGGGAGTAATGATGGTGATATTTATCTCACTATGTTACGATGTAAGGACATATTTTATATAATGTGATGTCTCCTTAAGTTTTTATTTTCTGTTGTCTTAATAAGGCCCTTCTTGCCCATCTGAAATGTCATTTGCTTCCTATCTGTGATACTTTTTTTAAGGCAACTGGCTGTCTTCACCCATGTGATCACATGTGTGCCATACACCCTTGCCGTTACTCTCCCATTGTGAAACAAGACCTGCCCAGCTTATCCACTACATCTTAGTCGTTGTGCTTCCTGCTATATCAATTACAATCTTAATGTTTCTTAGGTAAGTACTACGAATATTTGCCATCCATTTATTTGCCTGAGCCAGCTTAAGTGATTTCTTTTCTTTTTTTTATTTCAACTCTAGACTAGCCTGTCCCACTGCCCTTTTCTCCAGTTTGTCACTGTAATTGTAATGTTGATGCAGTTCCGGGGCTTGCCACATAATATGTCAAACTCTAATTTTCTTTTTTTTCCTGCAAGAGTTACAATTAAAATGTTACAATGTTTCATGGGGTTTAGAAGTGTAATGTGTTTTCAGCAATTCCACCAACATTTTGTATCATGGCTTATCAATGCTTAACGAGACACACATTGCTCTGTTCATTTGACTACCCATAGAACTGAGAAAGAACTCAAAGAATCATGTAAATAAATGTAAATGACAGCACTACGTGTAAGTCCAAAATAAATATGTTTCTGACAGTCCAAACGGAGGACATTCCCACTGTGTCGACCATGTCCTGTATTCTATGGTTGGTTCTACCACATAATTCCAGCACACTGCACATGTGCCGATACTGCACACTACACCCACCTCGTGCCACAGAGATGGTTTGTTTGTATTTTGACAATTCACATTTTTCTTACAGGTGTAATGAATACAGAAACAAAATGGAAATTGGATAATCTTCATATTCTGTGTACTATAGATCAGACATCCATCAATGGATATGTTAATTTATCAGCAAGCACAAAACTTGTGCAGGGCTAACACAAAATCCGTAGCCCAAATTTATAAATTCCGTTTTGCATATGAGGTGAATTGCTCTATCAGTTTTACAAGTTGGTTAGACTTAGCTAATCAATATTACGTTACTCCTTATTCTTAATGTATAAAATGGCATAACAGGGAATAGAACTTCTGTTTTATTATAAGAAAGAGTGATTTTGTGTTATTCCAGTGATAATAATGTTTTTTATATATTTGTCTATGGCCAATTGATATGCATTATTTCATTCGTAACAGCTCCTGAGAACCAAGAAAAATAACGAAATAGCAAAGAATTGCAAGCTTTTAATATCAGACTCCTGAAATGACAAATATATGTGTTGGGTACATTCATAATCAGAGGCATTGCTATGTAATTATAAGTGCACTTTGGAACATTTACACATGTTAAATTATCGCTGGAAGCTTAAAAGATATTTTAGCACCATATTTTACATTTGGCTCTTTATTCTGCTTGTTGCTGGAAAACAGAATTCGAGCTAAAGTGGGATAAGCATGTAACATTTCAGATTAATTACTTTAGTGACATTTGTTGCCTTCAAGCCTTTTTGGTTTCTACACATTACATTTATGCACTAATTTCGTGACCTCTGCCTATACCATTATAACATAATCAAATGTAGGGCACTACCATATTTCTCCTCCATTTCTCTGTCAAAATTTTTGTGTAGAATGATAGCGGTTCAGTGTGCAGAAATAAACAAGATTAATAAAATAAATACACTCTCA
Organism: Mormyrops attenuatus; assembly: GCA_026777985.1. Taxonomy (NCBI): domain Eukaryota; kingdom Metazoa; phylum Chordata; class Actinopteri; order Osteoglossiformes; family Mormyridae; genus Mormyrops; species Mormyrops attenuatus. The sequence continues at coordinate 7,996,153 of JAODKC010000036.1, read as the reverse complement.
ATAAAATTAAAACTGGAGTATTCTAATATTGAATCTAACCATCTAACATTAATAATAAATAGCATAAATTTTCTGGTTTTATGCTACACTATATACAAAGGAAGAAGGCTGAGTAAACAAGAGGTTGCAAAAATAATAGTTTTAGAAAAAGGCTTTCATTTTTTTTATACTTGCAGTTTAATTCTTTGATAGGTTTGGATATGAAATGAGACAACACTGGGATTCATTTTTATTTTGATTAAACGATGAAGCTGATAGATGACAGTGAGGTACTTGCATACTGCATGGCACTTGCCTGCTTCTTTGATACTATTTTAATTTTACATTATGAATGACTCTCTCCATGAATATCTTGTCATGCTATATGGTTCAGCTAATGCAACCTTCCGTTTTTTTCAATCATCTACGAACAAAGCTTTTTGCAACATGATTGATAGGTTTGTTACTGTCTATGAATACATATTCCCTGAATCAAACCAAGCACAGTAAACATGTGCAAAATTTTGCAAATGCCGTGCAAAAATGTGAATTTCCGGTCCTACGTTTCCATACTGGAATATATACACATAACAGATGCATAAAGGGTTACTGCTATTTGTGATTGGCGCAAACTCAAGGTAGTATAGTACAGGGATTCTCAAAGTATGGATGTGGAACAAACTGTTAATTTGGATCCAGCCGATAATGCACACACAACTCATCCTGGGGGGGGGGGGGGGGGGGGGGGGGGGGGGGGGGGGGGGGGGGGGGGGGGGGGGGGGGGGGGGGG
>JAODKC010000036.1:7974832-7986183 GCA_026777985.1 Mormyrops attenuatus | reverse complement strand
GGACCCCCCCCCCCCCCCCCCACGCAAGTCGATAACCAAGGCCCTTAAGCCACGCCCTACCCCACCCCCCACTTTGACCGACTGCCCCTCGTAAAGTCTATACACAGCATTGCCCCAGACCCTGCAACCCTGTACTGAATACGCCATCGTATGATGGATGGAAAACTGTTTTGATGATATCGTGATGAAAAGAAGACATTACTTATGCATTCTATATTGATTTTTAAGACCGCAATTATATCTCAGGCTATTCTTAATCATTTAAAGATCTCTGTTCTCTAGTGATGACATTAATAACTTGTAGCAAGTCGTTGACATCATGCGAATTATCCCCCTTGCTGGTGCGGCCTTTGGGTCTGTACGGATGCCTGCACCCTCTAAGGCAGCGTGTAGTGCATGAAGTGTAGTGCCCAGATCCGTGTGCATAAAGCTGTTAAAATATATTTAGAATTACAGTACAGAAAACACATACTTTTGAAGTTGTTAAAATAACTCTGTGCTTCACAGCTCCTCCTTGATGTATTAACTGCCATGTAATCTGGGTCCACCTCCAAATAAAGGGTGCTTATAGCTAAATTGTATGTTAAAAATACTTCATTTAATCATATTGAAGCCTAAAACAGAAAAATATATTTGTATCTGAACAAAACATAAAAGCAGTGAAATGTCTTATTTTTATTATAAGCTATTTTTACTAAACATTTTAATGCTAAGGGAAAAAAGAGGGCATGCTTGATTTGTTAATAAATCATTTAAAATGTTTTGATTATGTTGTATTTTGTCTGCAAGTAGCACTTCTCGGGTTGGGCGTCAGAATGAAGCACCTGCTGTATGTTTGGAGTTTGCCACGTTTCCTCCATGATGTCCTACTTGTCTCCTTGATCGCTGTATGCTTGTGTTGTACTGTCTGCTTCTCTTGCATGTTGCTTTGAACGAAAGCATCTGCTAACTAAACAAGGCCGCCCCACAACAGGTTAGATCTGTGGATGAATTATTCCATACAGATAGCAAAAATTTTGTTAGACTGTTTAGTCAGCAGGTTGAATGAATGACTTTTCCTTAACTCAGCTTATAAATGTGAACACGGTCTTTTAAATTCCATTTGTATTGTAAGTATACTTTTAGTCTGTGAGAAGTCACGATTGCAGCTATTCCGTGAATGTTTTGTATGTAACCAATACCGGAGAAAACTTTGAGTATAAGATGTTTAGTTTTAAGAATGTAAACTAGCGGGGGTCCAGAAAAGCATTAGCGTACGCTGATTCTATGCAGCACGGAAAAGGCCTCCAAAGAAAAGGTTATTTAAGGTGGGAAATTTTACAGTATATTTGCATTTAAAATGCATGTCCGTTTAACGCTATTTTTATGTATTAATTTATGCCTTCGGCCATTCATTTAACAGCTAATCTAATAAGCTAGAGAGGTAATAAGGAGATAGGAAGACAAGTCCATTGATAAATCCTGCCCATTAATTGTCAGTGGGGGTTTGCTGAAATGAAAATATTTTTGGAAAGTGTGACACAATCCTGACCTTGCTACTTAGATATCAGATGGCGAAGTGGAAAGTAATGGAGACATGGGATCAAACAGAAAGGGGAGAGCGATTTGGAAATGATCTGGCCCAGGGTTGAGAATTCCATAACACAAAGAGGGGTTAACGTAATCGCCACCACTCTCAGCAATGACATCACTCCAATTCCACCAGCTCTCTGGTGGGGGACACCCCATTTGCTGCTTTGCCGCCGTAACTGAGTAAGTTTGGGGGGCGGGGCCTTGGATGCCAAGCTCGGGAGTTGGCTTACTGAGATAATGGTGGCATGAACAGTAGGAAGAACCATCGCCATTGATTGGGTTGAGTTAAAGAACCAGGAGGGTGGAACGGCCCACATAGCATACTATTAATACAAAACGTTTCCGTGTCTTTAACACCAATACACTAGATCAGCATTCAGGAATGCAATATGTTTGTTTAAATATAATGTGATTATGAGTAAGTGTGAATAACACTTGTGTTAATGTAACATCCTGTCATGGAGGCTGATTCATTTGTGAGTGTCTGAGAAGTACTCAAGACTAGACAAAACCGGATCCAAAGGGATTTTTTTCACCCATTGTTATATATTGTTTCGTATTTTCTCCCATTGTTTTGGTGCTAACAAAGAACACTTACTTTACCTTCACCACAAAACTCTCCAGTCCAGATTCTGAAAAGCTAACAATATACTTCCAGGAAGGAGGGAGTTTCTTACCTTACAACACTAGTGATGTGTCGTTAGCCTTTACACACACTGTTACATCAACCTGGTTTGTCAAAATTATGGTATAATGGTATAATTATGATGTAATATTTCCCTATCATAATAATATTTAGATCTAAAATTACTTATAAAAAGTATAAGCCATGACTAGAGCATGAGTTGTTACAGATACTAGTTACATTTGTTAAAGATTGCTTATTTAGATAATATAACTTTTTATGCAAATGATGACTAATAGTAGCAAATAAGTATTTGTACTTCAATTCTGTTACTGAAAATATATATATATATATATGTGCTATTAAAGATTTGTGTTAAAATAAATATTAATTATCATGCATTTTCTGATTCATTTACATTTCTCCTCATGTTTTCACTAAAGTCATTATGATGGTGTGAATAGCAGAGTGTTTGAGCTTTTTCCGTCAGCTTCCATTAGTATGCGAATGTGTCTCTGCTTTTAATATCTATTTATAGAGATCGACAGCCTTTTAAGGTATAATACCCATAGTGTTTTCTGTCAGATTTTTCTAAAAACTCACCAGCTGATCCTTTCGAATCCCACACTTCCTACACTGTCAGATGTATTCTGTTTCTATTGTATTATTTTTACATTGACAGTCTGTATTTTAAAATTGGGCTTTAGTAATATAGTGCGTATATATGTGTATGATCTTGTATACGGCAGCTTATGCTTACTTTAATAGTTCAGTCTTTGCTTCTGCTTTAAAAATAAGCCTGAATTGCATTTCTGTTATGTTCCATTCATTTATGGTTCCTTCTGTCACTCTCCTCCCCCAAGAAGATTGACATCCATAGCTCATCTCCTTACATGCCTTGCATTGTCCTCTGAATCACCCCGCCACAAAGACTGTCAGAGTGCTGCTGCAGTCACAGAGAAATACTTTTTTTACCTAATCAAATTAATCTCCATACATTTTGATAACACGAAAAAAAGGCTTATTGCTCACAATTTTAGCTTCTTACTTTTGTGTATGTGACATTAATAGGTAAAGAAACCACAATTTTTGAAATTCTTCTCGCGTTTTCCTAGGGAGAAATCCAAGAATAACCAGCTGTGAGAACTTTTCAAATACTTTTTTTCCGCTTCGGTGCTTTATTTTGTAATAATTTTCCTTTCTTGTGGTATTTTCAGGTCAGTGGCAAGGAATAAAGGTGAAGCAAGCCTTATAGTAAGTCGACACTTTGTTGCACATTTAACCACTCGTGCTCTGTCCAATCGTATAGCTGCAAATGAAGAGCTTTAGTATGCTATTCACAGCCCCTGCTCGTATGTTCCTTGTCAGTGTGCCACCTTTTATTAGGCTGCCTCGTGTTTTTTTTGCCCTTGAAAGGTAAGCAAGCAGGGAAGAGACACCTGCCAATGTTCTTCCTCAAAATGATGACAGTGGGAGCACATTTTACACGTTGTACACATTAGGCATCAGTTGATTTCTTTTCTTTAAAATAGCAATTCTTTCGTCGAGTAATTTTCTTCAATACATTTTCCATTCGTTAGGAAATAGTTGGACTATCTATATAGGTTTGACTGCCACAAGAGTATCAAGCACCCACTTTGAAACAAAGCTATTTACATAAAAATCTCACATATTTGAACTGTGATGGATAACTTTCCTTTTCAGTATCTGCACTGAATGAAAAATAATATCAACATCCATAAATCTATCAGTCTATTCTTCATCTATTTCCCATATACTTACCATGGTTAGGGTCTCGGGCTACACAGGATACAAGGGGGGTGAACACAGGTTGGGAGCTGGCCCATGGCAGGGAATATCCACTACATCCACAGACTCATATACTACGGGCAATTAAGAGACGTCAACCTGCCAGACTGTGTTTTTGGACAATAGGAGTAAATCTGAGTAACCAGGAAAACCCAAATGACATGGAGAGATCAAGCAAACACCTGATATTGATATATGTGTGTGTGTACCAATACATTATGACCATCCTCATGTTATGCAAATAATGTTGACTATATCAAAAAAATTGGTGCATGTCAAGGTCTGGGATATACTACACGGTTAGCTACCATTCAGTACTCGTAGCTGACATGTTGAATTGTTAGGGCCAGATGACTGGGTCAGCGCATCTCCGAAACTGCAAGACTGGCGGGGTGCTCTCAGTACCTGCTGAGAGTGGTCCAAGGAGGGAAAAACCACAAACCGCTGACAGGGTATCGGGTGGCCAAGACTCATCAATGCGAGATGTGAACAAAGGCTGCCCCATCTGGTACAAATCAACAGAAGGGCTACTGTGGCACAAATCGCAGATAATTTTAATGACGGTCACGGGAGTAATGTGATGTGACACACATTACATCAAGGCCTGCTGCGAATGGGGGTACATGCTGTAGCCATAGGCCAGTCAGAGTACCCATGATCACCCCTGTCAATTGTCAAAAGTGCCGACAATGGCCACGTGTGTTGGAACTGCACCTTATAGAAATGGAAGGTTGACTTGTCCAATGAATCCCCTTTTCTGTTGCATCATGTGGACGGCCGGGTAGGTGTCAGACACCTGTGGGATGCGTTAGACCAACAAGTCCAATCCCAGCTATGTAGCGCCATACACTGCAGGGCTTGAAACACTGTATGTGATTACAAATTTCTCCATTACTAAAATTACCTGCGATTTGTGCCTTTTGTTGGTTTATACCAGACAGAACAGCATTTGGTCAGTTAGCATCAACAAGTCTTAGCAACCCAATACCTTGGTAGTGGATCATGGGTTTTCTTTCCTTCTGCGACCACTCACAGTAAGTACTCACTACTGCTGAACGTAAGCACTCCACAAACCTTGCAATTTCAAAGATGCTCTGACCCAGTGGTCTGGCCAAAACGATTTGGCCCTTACCAAAGTCAAGTGGGTCTTTACTCCTCCCCATTTCTTCTGCATTCAACACCAATGTACTGAGTACTTGGCTCACTATTTAATATAACCCTTGATGTTTCCTCAAGACATTGAGTGTTATTTATGTCACATGGGGTCCGTTACTATGTTTTGGATCATTGGTGTATACATACATATATATATACAGTTCAGAATAAGAATTCATTCATTATTTTCGGTAGGTTATGTGACATAGTTACAGTGGTTACAGAATGCAGCAGTTGTATCTTACACTTTGCATTATGTGCAAATAAAGGTATATGCTACAGTAAAAATTGTATATATATAATTTGTCATGTATATTAGAAATTAACTGCTTAATTAGCCATTTACTCCTAAACAATGAAGAATTTCTATTGTCTTGGCTTCGTATTTCAACTGTGGGTGCTCTCCTGTGTATTTCTTCATGAAATGAACCAACATTTCCCCTGTTGGCAGCCATCGCCAATTAGCTCATTTTGGAGTCTGGAGTGTAAATAGTGTTTTCAGTCACCCATGTATGTAAAGAGCTAAGCCCAGACCAGCCCGCTGTGTTTGTTTGATAATTATGTCGAGTCTCCTTGTCACGGGGCAAACTTGACCAATTAGCCAAATGCAAGAGAAGAGAATAAATTACAGCAGAAAAGATAAGGAAAGTGAAACACTGGAGAGAAGGAGAGAGTGGGTGGAAGGGAGTCTTAAGGGAATGAGAAAGAAAGAAGGGGCAGACAGAATGGATTTTAGGGGAAGGAAATGAGTGGGTTTTCTTTTTTCGAGCCGCATTGATCCTCTTTTGAAGCGAAGTGTCAAACACATCACAGAGGTACACTAAAGGGTTTTCATGAGCATATGCAAAACTGCACTGTCAAAGAGTTTGATTATGATTCCGTAAGTTAGATGTAATCATTATTCAGTTGTATATGATGGAATGTTAAAACAACATTGCTTGCATTTTCTTTGCATTTTTTATTTACTGTGCAATAGTAGTATGAGGATTTATTCATATACATTCCAAGCTACTGTACAGATCAGTCTAATTTGTTGCATTGTTTCTCATGCATTTTGTCATTCATTATATATGCTTAGACTCATTTGAGCATGTCGATCACCTAGTAAAGTGGAAGGTGTTCTCATTTGGGTTTAGAATGGGGCATTCTTCATCCAAAGTCAAATTTATTCAGAAAATAGCCTACTACAAGAGGTAATCCTCTCTTGAGAATTTTCCAAGTGCATCAGCCACGAAGTTCCTTGAATATGCTCTGTGCCCAGGTACTGCACAGATTTTGGTAGAGATTCAGTTTAAATGGAGAGGCAGAAAGAGTCTTAAAAAGGGAAAGAGAGAAGAATTATAAGTCATTTTATGTACAAAATAGCAATTATAGAAGAAGAAATATTGAAAACATTTGATAACAGATGTAGGTGGTAAGGAACCTTACATTTAGTCTGTCTCTTAAATGAATACAGTACCAGTTAAACGTGGGCACACACCTACCGTCAAGAAAAAAATGACCAGCTGATTGAATAAAGGGTGATGGAGTGCTGTGGTGGGTGACGGGGCCTTTACAGTCAGCCAACTTAAATCCAGTGTGGTTATATATGATTTGGAAAGAGTTGGACAAGAGAGTGAAGCAAATGCAGTCGGCAAGTGCACATGTAGAAACTCCTTCACATCTGCTGGCACAGCACCCCAGGTGGCCCTCATGAAGCTGGCTGGGAAAGTGCCAGCAGTCTTCCAGGCTGTCATCAAGGCAGAAGATTGCTACTTAGAAGAAGTGAAAATATGATATAGCTTTGATTTGTTTAACAATTTTCTGAATCACTTTGCAATACTATTCCATACATGTTATTTCATACTTTTGACATTTTCAATATTATTCTGAATATCAGAATAATCTAGTTATTTTCTGTTATTATAATTATTGCTTCATTTCTGTGTAAATGATTTAAGCAAATTTAAATATAAATATGCAAAATATGATAAGTACTGCTCTACTTATGAAGCATGAAGTAACATGCTAAATCACTGCACTTACTAATATACAAAATCCTTTGACTGTAATCCTATAGCACCAACAGAAATCTTCACTTTTCCTCCATGCAATAGCAATACAAGAAAACCAAGAATTTGTTTGTTTATGGTCTAAGACTTTCCTGTGGGCATCTAGAATGGGAAAAATTTTAAGAAATACTTCTGCAGTTTTGGCCATCCCCTATAGGATTATTTTGTGAATTTTAACTCAAGATCCATAAGCATTCATCTACCACATGAATAATATTTTAAAGGCATTTTTTATGTATTAAAATGTCAAATAATTTAGTTTTTTTTGGTTTTTTGAAATTTAATCGCAAGTACTGGTAAACAGAAAAAATATATAATTTTCCTAATATTGGTTCTGTCAGTCAAAATAGAGCAGAGAGTTTTAAATGGTATCGGTTGTGTTGACAGAATGCACTTATCCAAATTAAGGCTTTTAAACTGGACAAATAAGATCACCGTCTTTAAGTGCATTAAATAGAGTATCCTTGTCTCATTGTTGTCTAATTGGTAGTACTCATTATCCACTAAGAACCACAGCACAAGTTTAGCTCAACAGAATCTTTAAAATGTAAAATCAATACCTCGTATAACTGCATTCCCTGTAAGCTGAAAGGGAAAAAGCCATCTAAAATGAAGTGAATTGGATTATCTTAGACTTTTCCTTCCATTTTAAGGCATTTCATGATTTTTCTTGCCAATACAAACTCCTTAAATTTGAATTTCAATCTAAAGTTGTATATTTATAAGAAGTACTGGGATTTACATTGCTTGCGGTGTTTTCGACATTTATATATCTGTCAAGGATCATTTAAAGTTATCTTTAAGCAGTGAAGTAGCAGCGTACTCCATTGTAGGATTTAAAGATGAAATATCTTTCATAATATGCTCGATTTGAAAGGTATGTTTCTATTATTTAACAGAATCCTAAAGTACATAATATAATGGAAAATTGAAACAGACAGAAGGAAACGGAATCACAACCTGGATCAAAAAACACTTCTGTATCAAAAAGGCTTAGTGTTTTAATATGGAAGCCAAACCAGTTTGACATTCATGCCCCAAACATCGCTTCTAGTTCTGCTGATAACAAAATTGCGTATTTAACTGGCTGATTGCCTGCACCTGAGAATGGTTTGTATAGTGAGCCTAAACTCAGGTGAATAGCAGTGTAAGTGTGTGGCCTTCTTGGCTGTGTGCCACATGCCCCATGTAAAAGAGAACACTCTCCACGGGGGTACGATAAAGCCGAAAAAGCCCAGTCTATGCTTTGTCCTGTACGCAGGCCGAAGTGGAGTGAAAGCTGACTCTTTAGCAAGCAGGATCCTAGGAAGTGAGCGCTCTTCAACAAGGTATTTAAAGCGCTCTCACACCAGGAATTTATCACTGCGTGGTGTAACCCTAAGTACATACTCTATATGGACAAAAGTATTGGGGTACACCTTGTAGCCACTGAATTCAGATGTTTCATTCAGACCCATTGCCACAGGTATATAAAATCAAGGACCTAACCATGCAGTCAGGTATACAAACATTTATGAAAGGATGGGTCATTCTGAAGAGCTCAGTGAACTCAAGTGTTGTACTGTCATTCGATGCTACCTTTGCAATAAGTCCGTTTGTGAAATTTCTTCCCTGCTAGATTTTTCACGGTTAACTGTAACTGGTAACATCATGAAGTGGAAGCGCTTAGGAACAACAGAAATTCAGCCATGAAGTGGCAGATCATGTAAAGAGACTGAGGGGTTGCGAAGTGCTGAGACACGCAGTGTGTAAAAGTCACTCTGTTGACTCAATAATTGTAGAGTCACAGACTTCCTCTGGCATTAACTCCAGCCAAAACTGTGCGCCAGCAGCTTCGAGGATTGGGCTTCTGTGGCCAAGCAGCTGCATGCAAGCCTCACATCATCAAGCGTAATGCCAAGCATCAGATGGAGTGGTGTAAAGCACACCGCCACTGGACTCTGAATCAGTGGAAACATACTTTTTGGAGTGACGAATTACGCTTCTCTGTCTGGCAGTCTGATGGATGAGTCTGGACTTGGTGGATGCCAGGAGGATGCTACCTGCCTGACTGCATTGTGCTGACTGTAAAATTGGGTGGAGGAGGGATAATGGTATGGGGTTGTTTTTCAGGGGTTGGGCTAGGCCCCTTAGTTCCAGTGAAGGGAACATTTAATACTTCAGCATACCAAGACATTTTGGGCAATTCTATGCTTCCAAAATTTTGGGACCAGCTTGAGGAAGGTCCTTTTCTGTTCCAGCATGACTGTGCCCCAGTGCACAAAGGAAGGTCCCTAAAGACATGGATGGGTGAGTTTGGTGTGGAAGAACGTGACTCACTCACACAGAGCCCTGACCTCAACCTTACTGAATTGCAAGCTAGGCCTTTACAGTACATCCAACATCAGTGCCTGCTGGATGAATGGGCAAAAATTCCCACAGACACACTCCGAAATCTTGTGGAAAGCCTTCCCAGAAGATGGGCAGCTGTTGTAGCTTAAATGGAGGACAAACTCCACATGATGTCTATGAATTTAGAATGGGATGTCATAAAAGTTCCTGTGGATGTAATTTCCCGGTGTCCCAATACTTTTGTCCATATAGTGTATGTGCAAAATTTCACATTAAAGTTTATAGAGTCCTCACACCTGGGCTGGTTCAAGTTTAAATATGCTACTGTAATTTTGTTTTAACAATCTAAAAGTATATGCTTAGCAGCTCCTTTTCAGTGAAGAGACACTCATCCATCTTATTCAAGCATCTTCCAATGGGTTTTCTAACGTCATTCATACAAGTCTGAGACATTTAAAAACAAAAATGCATCATGGAAATTAAAATAAGACTCAGACACTACATTTATAGATATATTTCTTAAATAATTTAATTGCAAAAGGATCTTTTAAAAATATTTCTACAAGAATGCATCTTTTCCACTTGTGTTTGTCTTCAACATTAAATACATTTCAATGTTTTCAAAGAGAAAAAAATTGCATCTCTAAACGATCTTTATCCTTTACTATACAGGTACAGTACTCAACGTTTTTCCTTTCTGGCATCGTGTTTGATAAGGGGCTAGAAAATAAACATTTTCACTGTACTCCTTACAATATTTCTTTCAGTAACAGAAAAAAACTATGTAAAAGTTATAATGTGAAAATAATGGGAAGCCACATTATGGCACAAACAGATATTTTGGACAGAAACCAGCCTATAATCAAAGAAAGAATCTTGCCACAGGAGGGAAATTTGATATCAGTTCATAACACCAGCACCTTTATCTGCTATCCACAAACTCCTTCATCAGTTTTGCAGGCACCTAAAAAATTACTTTGAGTCTGTATAGCACACAGTTACACAAAACAAAGTTCCACCAGGCTTCACGCCATTGGATGAAAGACTAGAAAGTATTTCTCAAGCTGTTGTATAAACAGAAAAAAGTAGCAAGATGTACAATTTTTTACACATTTTAAAAAATTCAAGAAAACTGTTTATTTGACTTATTTTAAAGCCTGATGTAACTGTTTCTTATTCCTCATAAAAGATTAAACAAAAGTTGTTTTTTTTTTTAGATTTTGTTTTTGTATTCATTTTTGAGGTCTACCGAACCGTAAAAATAAACTAATAATAATTTTGCTACAAATGGGCAGATTCTGCACATTGTAGCTTAGGAAAAGAATCCTGCGCTTCATTTTCACTTGGCAAATCATTTGCATCACATTTGTTTTATAGCACAAATGTCCATCAGTTGGAAAAATAAGGAATATTTAGCTTACATTTTTAGGATCATATTCCGCAGCTCATGCCAACCATAAAAACATTATTTTTGTTCACGCTGACCTGGATGATTTTCCATGATTAGATAGCAAGGGATGACAGTTTTGTAGAACTTTTACTTTTACTTGTAATATCAAATATTAATTTTGTTGAAATAGGATAATGGTTGCTTGACTGGTTAAAATTTGTGTCATTTGTTTTTGCCCTGTGACCGCCATTAAATCAGAGAACCTTTTATTAGAATACCTTTTATTTGGGGGTCTTTAAATTGTTTTTTTTTTCTTCAAAATATATAAGAACATCCTTAAGTTATATATCTCTATATAATTCTTCTATAAAATCGCATCGGGAGAAACTGGTCACTGCTCATTCTGTCATAGTCGCCC
>JAODKC010000036.1:7954019-7970388 GCA_026777985.1 Mormyrops attenuatus | reverse complement strand
TAAAACCCTGGGTTCCTTTAAATCTGAGCTAGATAAGATTTTAACAACTCTGAGCTACTAGTTAGGTTCTCCCCAAAGGAGCTTGATGGGCCGAATGGCCTCCTCTCGTTTGTAAATTTCTTATGTTCTTAAAATCTCTGCATAAGGGATCAGCAACAGGGGGCCACTTGCTACTTGAAATTCTAACCTTCAGAGAAGAAGTCCCACTTCCTGCTTACTACACTACCTACTTCCTCCTTAGCATACATATCGGAACCTCAAAAACATTCCATATTTCACCTCTCAACCAGACAACAGGCTTTCAAGCCAATTACAACCCTACTTCCATATCGTATGATTTTAATCTGTCTTTTTGTCTCCTGCGTATGCAGCAGTGGTGCCCAAAACATCAACCGCCAGTCGCACTCACTCTGCAGTAATTTGTGCCACTAAGTCAAAGGAGGTGAAGCCGGCGTTAATGAAGTTGTCACGGTAACGGCTCATCTTGATGGCGTCCAGCCAATCGCCCACAGTGGTGAAGGTTGTAAAGTCTGGGATGCAATGGTCAAGCAAGGGCTGGGAGACCCTATGGTGGGAGAAAGAGAGACAGAGAGAGAAAGATAGATGGAGAAAGAGAGAAGGTATTAGAACAAAGCTTGTCCCCAGCATAGAACCTTAACCACAACCCCCCCCCCCCCCCCGTGCTTGTGCTGCCAATCTGTAGAATCACTGATTACATCCATACACCTCCACTAGGGGCATTGGACTGGACAGACAAACAGATGGCTTTTCACTTACAGGGAAGCCAATGCATTAGAATAAGTATTCAATCCAATTTCATCTACTGGAGAAAAGGAACTTAAATAGACCTAAATAATTATCTACATCATTATACAGCTTAATGAAAAGAAGAAGAAAAAAAAGCGTGAAAAATAGTAAATAATGGGCCTGCAGAGAGAGGGTAAGTGGGGGAAAGGAGTGAGAGAGAAAGAGCACTACTGTACTTTCTCTCTGCTCTGTTGGTCCTGGTTGCCTTTTGATGGCATTATATTAAAAATTAGGCTTAAAAAAGGTTAATAATACTATACAGAAGCTCTATTGTAGAGCGGGGTATAGAACGATGGGGGGGCTAGGGTTTTTTTTTTAATAACCCTGCTTTTTTGAAGATATGGCACTCAGGTACAACGCTGTCAGGAAAGGACCCTTAATGAATCATTGTCACGGGTTGCCCTAAGTTATGCTTTGAAGAGCTCGTTCTCTACTGAAAGGGCAGCTTGTAGCCGCCCGTGGACAGATGCCGATTAGCACAGAGTCTGTCCTGAGTTTTGACTCTAGCAGCAAAGACCACTGATGTCACATTTCCCATAGGGCTCGAAGATAAGCGCAAATATACCTCTAGGTCTCATATAACGTAAACGTGACCGGTTACATGCATTAACTGTGTTGCTATAGCGATAAGTTCGCACCTGTTCACATACCACTCTGCCCTCACAATATAAAGACACCCCAGTCCATACATACAGCAGTTAATGGCACATTGCTTTGGAGTAGGTACACTCACTGCTTAAGTCTCACTAGTTAATTAAAAGTGCTCACATCTGTTTTTTCCCCTTAATATAGCTTATTACCCTTACTCAGTGATGCAGAGGAAATCCTAAATATCCCCTTTTGTCCAAAATATTTCCCTGTCACAATCGAATAACTCATCCCGAAATGATAAAGATTCTTTATGCCATGATGCTTTGGGGTCATAGTGATGTTAAGTTCACACTAAATTTAGATCAGAAAGAGATGCTGATGAATTTAATTTTGGATGCTTGCGACCCTAACTTGGAGAACCAGTTAGAAGATGGATGGATGGATGGATGGATGGCTGGATAAAAAGGTTATACATGAGATGTATTTCTCTACTGAAGAAAGACTTCTCACTATCATAGTCTTCTCAGTGTAAATACGCTAAACACCTGCAAAACTTTTGATAACAGGTTACCCTACACCTGTTCTTAGGCAACGCTAAATACGAGCGAGGACATCGCTACATATATGAATGGGAAATGATACACGTGGATGCATTTATTCATTTCCACCATCAAAGAGTATAGAATTTTTACTTAACATCTGTTACCATTTATGTGCAAATAACAGCCCACCTGTGCAGCTACAGTACATGGTATGAAACAGATCCATAGGGAGTAAGGGATACATTTTATAAAATCAAGTGACAGCTAGTTGAAGTATAGTTCACTTATTAAAAGGCTTCTACAAAATAGGTGTCAACATCTGCCTTCAGCTATAATGTGATATAGAAATACAGTAATCTCTCAGGATTGTTCTAGAGTACCTGATTTTGTATGCGTTATATTGTGTTGCGTACATCTGTGCTGTACCCATGTGTTGCTTGTGATTCGCTGTGATTCACTGTGATTCGCTGTGATTCGCTGTGATTCACAAAGCGCTTATTGTGCTGGGCATATTCGGTCTTGTCTCGCTCACCCTGCCTGTGTGCTGGTGACCACCTTCAGGCTGGCCGCGTTGCGGATCAGCTTGTCCAGTGTGTTCACGATCTGCGAGAACTTGGGCCTGAGATTCCTCTCTTTCACCCAGCAGTCCAGCATCAGCTGATGGAGCGCGGTCGGGCAGTCCATGGGTGGTGGCAGTCGATAATCCTGCTCCACAGCATTGATCACCTGGGGGAGACAGGACAAAGTCGATGATCAAGATTCAAGAAGGGGTGAAAGAAATTACCGCAAAAAAAGAGCAGGTGAGCACATGTCTCACTCACATCCTGATTGCTCATGTCCCAGTATGGACGTTCACCATATGACATCACTTCCCACATCACGATTCCGTAACTCCACACGTCACTGGCTGAGGTGAACTTCCTGTAAGAAATGGCCTCGGGTGCAGTCCAGCGAATTGGAATCTTTCCCCCCTGCACACACAAACATGCTGTCAGAAGCAGAGCTACATACAAGCAGTGGTAATGCTATTCATAAGTACGCATAAATTGTGCTTAGGTACAAGTGAAAAGGAAAACTGACCAGCGAGCTTGTGTAGGTGGGGTCCGTGGTGTTGTCCTCCAAAAACCGGGACAGGCCAAAGTCAGACACCTTGCACACTAAGTTGCTGTTGACCAGAATATTGCGGGCAGCAAGGTCTCGGTGGACATAGTTCATGTCAGACAGGTACTTCATCCCGGCTGCAATGCCCCGCAGCATCCCCACCAGCTGGATCACGGTGAACTGCCCATCGTTCATCTAAGAAGGAAACCCGAAGCTCATAAAACACACTCATCCAATCCAGAGATCTGTCCTTTACTCTCTCCTACTCTCAGTCATTACTCGCTTAATATTCCTGTGAGGCACTGATTTATTGTTGAACTCCTCTTTAAATGTCAGAGAAAGAGATCGTGTTTGTCAGAGCCATATAGCAGTAGGGTTAGGGCCTTGTTAAATAGAGTAAAATATGAGCAAACTGCTTCTATATTGTTGTATGGATTCAAAACCAGACTACAATGCAGGTATGTTATTATCCCCATGGTGAAACTAGGTACGTTTCATATACCCCATCTTGCTCTCCTCAGCTACACAGCGCTCATAGACTATGGTTTATGTTGATGAGAAATTGTGGCAGTAATATTTAGAGCAGATTCTTGAAAACTGTGATTGGCTTATGACAGAAATATCTGTTGAGAGCTTTCTTGAGACATGAGATGGAGAAGGGGGTTTGTAACTGCAGGCTGTAGGTCGTCTTACTCTCAGAAATGAGTCCAGTGCACCATTCTCCATAAACTCTGTGACAATCATGACTGGCCGGCTCTTGGTGACCACTCCCTCCAGGCGGATGATGTTGGGGTGGTCGAATTGGCCCATGATGCTGGCTTCACTCAGGAAGTCCCGCCTCTGCCGCTCCGTGTAGCCTGCCTTCAGTGTTTTGATGGCCACGATAATTTCCCGGCGGCCAGGCTGCTTGAGTCGGCCACGGCAGACTTCCCCAAACTCTCCTGAGAGAGAAGAACGTGGCAAAAAAAGAGAAAGGAGAAAGTGGAGGGGAAAGAGTGGAGGAGAGTGAGGGAAAAAATTAAAGGGAAAGTTACTGGTTAGAACTAAGGAGCAAGGGGCTGTGAGATCAGCAAGAGCCAGCTGGCGGGCAGGATGCAGGGGGAGCTGGGCTATAGTGCAAATAAAACATGGAAGACGTAGCTGTGGGCGTGAAGTTACAGCGGGGGAGAAGAAGGGATGAAGGGGGTGGATGTTGTTAGGCATCAGAGGGGAAGAAGGAGGGAGAGGTATTACGGGGCGGGGACAGAAGCTTGGCAGTTCTACGGGGATTCTGTCTGGAGCCTACGTGGATGCATATGTGCAGGTAAGTAGGTAGAAAATAGGCAAGGAGAGAGGAGGAGAGGGTGGATTTGTCACTAAAGGTACGCCTAGGAGTCTAAAGGTACTAGGGGCAGCAGTTGATGTTAGATGAGCAAGGGGGCAAGTTGCCTTCCATTCCTTCTCAAATCTTCACGGACAGCGGTGGCTGGTGCTGGGATACCGCAATCCCACAGCTTCTAACAACCACTACCATATTACCAGGATGAAGATTAATAAAGACCGCAGTCTTCTCCACAAAAGGGGATGGATGTAAGCATAAGTGCAAATGAAATATCCAATTAGGTCAACTAGACATAATTTTAACGTTGGAGATACCTTCAGAACAGAATGTACCACTGTAAGTTAGTGTTTTCCAATCTGGTCCACGAAGGTCCACAGATAGTCCATGTTTTTGCTCCCTCCCAGCTCCCGGTAGGGAGATTGCAAAAATGTGGACTTTCAGGCAGAGAGCTAGGAGGGAGCAAAACATGGACCGACAGTGGGTCCCCAAGGGAACACCGGTATAAGTAACACGAGACAGGAGCTGAACTGGAATTCTGATGATGCCGACAACTCCCAGGGCCTTCGCAGTGATAGGGCAGCTGTAGGTTCATGAAGTGATGAGTGACCTTCTAATGTTATGGCTTGGAAGTGTCTAGTTGTCTTTGCCCTAATGCTGAGGACCTCGCATGGGTTACCTGCCCCGATGACCTCCTCGATCTTCACACAGGAGATGTCAATTTCTTTGGCAAACTCGCGGACGGCTTCATTTGGATCCTCGTAGGTAAATGGGTCAATATAAACCTTCATTCCAGGAGTAACTGTGCAGAACGCAAAGCGATACATTGAACCCTGATCATTAAGAGAAATCAAGCAGGCTTTGTCCTCCATGTTTATCTAGTTACTAACCAAGTTCACCCAATTACATATCCTTATGACAAAACAAAACATTACAATATGGATCAAGACAAACGTGTGTAATGAAGATGAGGATAACTTACTATACTGCTGTAATTTCTCTGTATACTCAGACTCTGAACCATTGCGTTGCTTCCTGCGGTAAGAACACACAGATTCAGTCACATGATCATTATTCCTAAATTTCCATGACAGCTATTGTAAGAAAAACTCGAATCAAATTTTCAGTACTAAAAAAGCAAACTTTCTGTCTTAAGCACCCTAACTACTGAGATTGAGAAGGCCGCGAAGCAAATGACGTCATTAAACCAGCGTTTGACAGCAACTTAAAATAAGTGACTGAAAAGGTTTCCATAAGTAACATTTCAAACAATGAACGTGACAATGAATCTTAACTGTTCTGTTTAACCCACTCCACTGTACACTCTCAAATGCTGCAGTTTATTTTTTCCCCCATTTAATCTTTCTTTCTTCAGTACCGGTCTATTAATGCAAGGGGGGGAGTAAGGGCTGCTGAAATTAGATGTTAATGCGGTTCTTTTGTTGTCTAACCAGTAACCGGGGCAATAATACCCGCTGGTAATTTACATCTCATTTACAATTCAAATGCAGTTCCAGAATATGCCAAGGCCTCTGTTTCACAAACACACTACGAAACAGAAACACAGTGGAATGATGAAAGAAAATAAAACTGTGGGAGAAGGTTACTTAATCTAGAGCAAAGGAGCAATCATTTCCAGTAGGGTGCTTGATGTGCACTGCATTGGCAAAGGGCAGGTGGCTGCCAAAGGGAGACCCCGTGGACAGTGTTCTCAAGTACAGCGGCGAGTGAGAGTGAGAAGCCCATTGAGCTATAACGAGTTCAAAATGCTTATTATAAACCCAAAGATCATCCTAGGAACAAGTCACCTTCAACTTCTCCTTGCTGTTACTACACTACGGCTTTGTTCAAGATCAGTCGTGCTACCTCAACCGCAATTATATTCGTTTACTATTTTGGTTATGGATTTTTTCCAGAAGGTCTATTCATAGAAATTACCCATGTAGATCTGAGTGTTTTCAGAAGAACCGCCTTAAGGGGACAATAGCGATGTCCCTTCTGGGTCATCTAGATGTCTGTCATCTCAGCCACAAGATTGCAGCTTCACTTTGTCGTACAAAAACTGTGTGATGCTCTCACAGTCACACGACGTAATGGTTTTCCTGACGGCCGCTGACGGATGGAAAATTTCAAACTGACATGAAACTTGCAGAGACTGTGTCAAATCAGACTTTATGGCAGAAGAAACTGTGCTATGGAGACTGTATGATAGAGAGCAAAGCGCAGCTCTGCTCAAATTTAAACCTTAGCAATGGTCCAGATATAGCCGATTCAAAGCCATATATAATATACAATTAATGAGAGCAGGACTGTTGAGGGAGTTCATCTGGCATGTGTTAAAAACATCTAGATGTGAAATTTTAAAAATTGATTTCAGATATCTGCAGAAGGCACCTTAGCATGGTGCCCTGTACTTCAGGCTTGCCTGGGAGAGACTAATCGAAGCAATCTCAGTGCCTAAAAAGGGACAAAAACTCAAAGGTGTATTTAAATGTATTTGGAATTAATAAAATTTATGCATGTTCGATCTGAGGAAAAGATTTTAATATGAAACCGGTAATTTGGATGGAAAAAAAGTTCTGAATTAATGAATGTCCCCTAGATGCAGTTTATCCTTGGGCTGCCCTGTGCTGTGTGAGGTCGTTGGAGGTCCTCACCTCAAGCAGACAATGGCGATGACAACAACTGCAATGATGAAGACCAGACCGGCAGTGGCAGAGCCCACGATGAGGGGCAGCTGTTCTTGTAGGGACTTTTCCGGGTCCCCTGAGGTTACAGAAGGGATGAAAGGGGTCATTGACTGCAAAGAGAACTAACCAAAACCATGCATCTGTGGCAGCCAGTTCCACTGATCTTTAAGATGGAAAAAGTCCCAATATGCACATTCTGTTGTATAATATCTTGCCATTTGTTTGCTGTGGATCTCTTTGAAGGCTCATAATGCTTAATCATACATTCTGAGCTGCTCCAGGTTTTAGGGGCCTTTGGCAAGATGCTTTTTGGTAAGGTTCTCTCCCCACTGAATTCAATCATGGAGGTGCTTATAGGTAATCTCGCAAGCAATCATGCAGCGATAATATACCGTGATGCAAACTTAAAAATTGTGCAAGTTGTACGTTTCTGTAGAAATATGCTACATAGTTAACGTAATCTCCTATCTATGACCTGGTTAGCTCCCTCAACACGTTTAGAACCTGTTATGAGCTGAACAAACAACAGAAACTATAAAGACAGCGTGTTAGTGTTATTTTAAGTATAACGCCGTTTCCAGAAACAGGGAGGGCGTTGATGGGGAACTCACTCTGCAAGTTGGTGCTGAAATCCGCCGGGCTGCTGTAGCGGCCGTAGCCGGCAACGGTTCGTGCTCGGACCTGCACGGTGTATGGCGTTCCTGCTTTCAGGCCCTCTATCCTGGCAGAGCTGCGCTGTGCAGTCATCGTGTGCGCAATGGCCTCTCCCTGGTCCTGGAGCAAGAGAGACAACAGTCATCCACCCCTTCCCCTTCTACGACATTCGATGAGAATTTCTCTGCAGTTAATTTGCAACTTTAGCCCTATTCAAATGCAGATATGGCAGTCATTTCTCCTCTAAAATGTAAATCTCCTGTCAGTTTTCTCCCAGTGTTTTGGATTTATTCTTCAAAGGTTGAGAGAGGGAGAGCAAAGAGAAAAAAAGATGAAACAAAAACTGTCAAAAAATATTCTCTAAAATGAAAAAAATGAATCCATAAAAGACAAAAACTGATACAATAAAATTATCACCATTGTTTTGCATTGTTGCTCACCTTCTCGCGGTACTTGATCTCATAATCCAAGATAATCCCATTGGGTTTTTCTGGAGGCAACCAGGATAAGCTCATGGTGCTGGCTGTAGCCCCCATCAGGTGCACAGTAGGTACTGCAGATGGTGCTGTCATAAAAAATAATACACAAACAAACAAACAAATAATTAATGAATTGAATGAATGACTGAATGAATAAATAGATAAGGAGATAAGCCTTCAGCATTACCATGTTACACAAGTGTTCCAGTTACCATTCCCTATTTGGATTCCTATTCATCAGAAAATATAAGAATCTCATCGGAAGATAACGGGCAAATTTAATTATAGACTGAACTTCTTACTTCTTCTCTTTTTCTTCGTAAAAAGTGATTCTCAGATTCTTGTTACACACATCCTGTCATTTATTCCCCTTCACTGCCATTCTTATCTAAGAAATACTTAAATCGGTTCTCTCACAAAAGTAAAGATGTTTTTCCTATATCCGTTTTATGTTTTACCACATAGAAGTTCTCCCTCTGTTTTTCAGGTCTGTGCCATCTCCTCCCTCCAGCGCCATGTTTTTTTTAAAGGATTCTTAATTCCTACGCATGTGTCTTTGATCCTTTTCTTGTAGCTCTTTATTCTTATGATCCACACCCCCCCCCCTTCCCTACTCAAACTAAAATTCCCATTTAAAACTGCACCACCCCAATTCTCATCTCCTCCGTGTTGTCTCCCTAAAGACAATGCATTCTGGGCCGATCCCCTGGTAATCCCAGCCCAAGGATTAAGGGGCCTGTTTCATCTTAGGTACCGCGTAACCATGGTGGCCCAACTCTGCAGAGCCTTTATTTATTTTTGTTCTTAAAAGGTGAATGAATATTCTAGGACACCCTGGGAGAATCTTCAGAATAATCTTATTGCAGTGCAAGCACTGCACCCCTCTGACCCAGTGTTTAGATGAAATTTGGGCTGCTGCTGACCTCAGGACTAACCCGCTTTATTGGGCCTGCAGAGCAAACAGGACGCTTTGTCCGAAATTTAGCAGTGGAGGTGGATAATCCAAAGACCGTCTGAGCCAGTAGTGGAGGAAAAGCAGGCCTAATGCATAGTCATATGTCCTACGGACATATCAGATGTCTGGTGTAATATAATGAAGAGGTTAACCTGCAATCTCTGGTTGCTGAGATGGAAGCAGAACCCCATACAAGGAGGCCAGATGGGCTGAGTGCTGTGAACTAACTCCAGCATATTATGTGTTTTTGCTATACTGTGAGGGTATCAATTTAAAGCCTACCGTAGGCCATTCATTTTATCTTGGGGCAAACAAAAGGCAAGAGAGGCCCTGACATGCAAGGACGCTGGGCGTGTTGATGCGTATCAGATTACTGGAATACCCACCGGCCTGGTTGGTGGTGATGTTGACGGCAGAAAAGTGCGGGGGGTACGGGCTCTTGTTCGAGACGCCGTTGACGGCCTGGATCTCGAAGCTGTACCGCGTGTGGGCCTGCAGGTTGCGAACGGCCACGCGCCTCTGCGTCAGGCCCAGGTGCCGCGGGGAGACGTCCACGTTGTCATCGCAGCGTGTGCATGCGCCATGCTCGGGCTGACACTTCTTGCAGATGATGTTGTAGAGCAGGTCGTCACGGCCGCCCGAATCTCGAGGCTCGCTCCATTCCAGCAGCAGGGACGTTTCGTTTACGCTGGAGATGACGCTGCGTGGGGCCGAGGGCACGGCTACCAGCGGCAGACGACAGCAGTTAGGTTATTTAACGCAACGACAGGCTTCCTTCGTTAACACATTAATTAGTTTGCCGCTGCTACCTTCCCACAGATCGAAACACCACAACTACTAAACCTCATACTGTGCACTTACATTATACAGAGACAGATTTAATATTATATGCTACATAGAGTACTGTGCAAAAGTCTGAGGCAGTCAGTGGGAATGTTTAAAGCACAGAACAGCTTAGAACAAAAAACACAACTTAACATTAGAACGTATGAATGTCACAAGTAACAAAACTAACAAGAATTTTTTCTTTTCTCCAAAAAGTCACTGACAACTTGTTGGACGGCTAGATGAACACCGCTTCACTTCCCAAACCTCTCCTCAGGGGCACCTCAGCCATTCCATAGATTCGATAAATTTCACCACCCACTCACTTAATTAATCGAATTAGTTTTTAAAAGGTCAGTGAGGTATTGACTAGCCATCCGAGGTGTGCCAGTGGTCGAGTCAAAAAATACGTGGCTGGGTTGAAGGATTGCTGCAAATTCTGGGGCGACTGTAGGACGTGTTTTCAAATGGTGAAGCCGACAAACTTTGACAGACATAATAGCATAGTTTTACACCAACACTACGACCATTTGAACATCATCTGTTTAGACTGTCTAAAACTTCTGCACAGTACAGTGCAGTGCAGCTTTTACTCAATTCTTCTCACGGGTTATACGTCAGTGACAGAGTTTATACTGGGAGGTCAGTAGCTGTAAGATTGGATCTGTTTTTACCCTAAATTGTGAGAGTTGCTGGAAGGGTGATGGCAGAAATAAAGGAATTCTTTATCCAATTACCAGGACCATATCTCCTGGAGCTCTGTGAGAGATTCACACAAAGTACAAAGAAGCCTAAGGTGCTGAAGATATTATTTTCCTTTTTTTTGATGTAGTTACATTGACGCACTAAAGTCTTCAGTTTTACTGCAGAGATGGCTGAAAATGACGCTGATCACGTTCTACGTGTGTGCATGATGCTCGCGTTTCTTGAGGACAAACTCTGGAGCTTCCGTCAGCTCATTAGTACTTCACTTCCCCATCACTGATCTACACATATCTAATAACATTCAACCAATGGATGGGTTCCTCACATGCGAGAGCCGTCAAGAGTTCATAAAGGAAACCGATGGCCTTTCTGTATGCTATTCAGCCGAGGGGGGTGAATGCTGCTTCCACTTGATGGGGAGCTGGTCACGCGGATATATCGTGATGCTTACTGGTGCAGGCGGAGTCGGGGGAGTCGTTGTCGGCACGGTAGTAACCGCTGCGGCAGGAACAGATGTTGGACGCCCCCGAGCTGGTGCGGCTGTTCGGGGGACAGGGGGAGCAGAAGTCCTCTCCCTGTCTCGACTTGAAGGTTCCGGGGCTGCAAGCTAAACAGAGGAAGAAAAGATATTTCCCATTATAATCCTAGGATGCTAGGCTTACTGAATTCTGTTGCTCTTCGTGCGTTTGGGTGTTTTTAATGAGTTTGTCTTTCAGGGTAAACAAAAAAAACCCTGCAAACATAAAAGAAAATGATGCAAAATTGGATGCAGACCCTCGCACACTTCCAATAAATGCAGGAGTGCTGTAATTCATATACCAAATGCCGCCAGGATGCCCCAACTGCTGTCACACCAGGAAAATTCCACTTTCCCTGAATGCATTAGAACACCAAAAAGACAATTCACTTCAGTTGCTTCAAAAGCCAATCCTTCTCTGAGGAGTTATACAAAGGATATCATCATTTATATTGTAGTCGCTAGAACAGCTTGGAATTTTCAATAAACTGGCTGTACAACATCATGACACAACTTTCTAGAAATTAACTGCAAACTTTTCCACCATAAGTTCAGAGCCCTACTTGCTAAATTTAACAACCGATAACAGAGCATGTCAAACCAACTCCTATATATGCTTTATATACTGAGACCTCCAGGTGGCCACAAGTTGTCTATTAAAAGTTCAGTGTAAATTGAGGGAGCACACGGTATTGCTGTAAACAAGGCAAGGCATTTTCTGAAGGAGAGAAAGTGCTGATCATTCCATTTTAAGAAGGGGAAAGTCAGCCGTTTCCTTTCATCCTTGCTCTCCTTCAACATCCACTCCTGATAGAGTGAGAGAGAAAGAGAGACGGATAAAGGACAGAAAATGCAAATCCTGCAGGCTCTTTTTCGCAGATCTCTCTCTCCCTCTAGCCTCTTGTATAGTGCGTCAGACTTAAGGAGCAGATTAGAATTTTTGCTGAACCTGGAGGTGAGGAACATATTGTGGCGATGGTGGTTTGGCGCGGGGAATCGGGAGTAGGGAAAAAGGCCTCATTGATTAATATTCATGTGGATGTCTTCACACTGTGCTGACAGGGTATTAATGAGTTTGACGGCCTTCGGATTGAGTCAGACGATGGAGATGTCCCCCCCGGTTTCCGGGACAGCCTGACGCGAGCGCTTTTTATCAGACGCTCACCGGGACCGTAACCTTGGCCTGGCGCGAGCAAACAAATAGGTCTGATCTATAAAATGAAAAGATTTAAGGGGGGGGGGGCACCCTCCTTTGCACCTCCACTACAGCAGAACAGGCATTCAAATTCAGCCAAACTGCCGCAAGAAGACTCAGTCTGTTTCCTTTCTGTACCTCCTACATGCTTTATGCGCCCTTCATCCCAGTTTTCCATCATATGTAAAACAGCCCAGCCCAGGGAGAGAGTAATCACTCTCATATCCCTTTGCAACTTTCTGCTTTATCATTTCAGGCTTGCCATCCCCAAGGCCTTGCGCCCGCTGCACAAATGACATTTGCCCTCTCTCCTTTTCATCCTCATCATCCTTATTATGTATCATGTCTTGAAAGTTTTGTTTTCCTTTTTCTTTTAACATCATCCGATGTCAGCCTGGTTCTTTAGTGACGCAGATGAGAGCACAGATGGTGGGCCATACAATAGCAGAATCTGCACTGAAATGGTAGACTGGTGCAGCTACCCTGCCAGAGAATATTAGCGTACTTCAGATAATAGAATGACAAAAAAAAACTATACACTATATATAATCAGTTGCTATGCTGATTGTAATAAACTACAATGATTCTTACATTAGCAATTCTTTTTGAACTGTATACAAGCTATAGTTTATAGTGTGGTTATAATTTACAGTAGCATCTTAGCATATACATACTATGTCAGCTATTATATCTATTTTGACGGACTGACATTCCATACAGGATGTTCCCCAGCTCTGTGCGCTGTGTGGTATGGGCATAAGACCCCCCATGACCCAGACCAGATTAATCGACTGGAAGATGGATAGAAGGAAGGATGAATGAATCTTTTATATATGTTTGTCTACCTGAAAATGTGACCGATAAGAAATTGGCTAGTTATTCTAATAGATGATGTGTTAACACTTTATGCAAATCATCGTATGCAAGCTGATCTGACATTGAAAATGCATCTATATATATTACTTAAACACCAGTTAAGGCTGAGAAATATATACATGCATACATTCTTCATGTTGCAATGTATTGCAGATTGAATAGGTTGTAGTAAATTAGTAATGATTACTAAATAGCTCACCTTGGCATTGAGTGTCCTTTATGGCAGGTTCAAACCCAGCTGCGCAGGTGCAAGCACCCACCGGAACCATCCACTCTCCGTCTCCGTTGCAGTACAGCTTGAGCGGAACGGACACTTCGAGCGCGTTGGGAACACAGACTCCGGGGGCGATCACCAAAGAGGTGGCTTCTGCCCCCGTGGCCGTCTCCGGGAACACGGCGAAGTTGGCGATGGTGGTGGAGCACTTCTTGTAGAAGACACGGACGGAGATGAGGGACATGCAGGCCCCCAGATCCTGGAAGGCCAGGTAGAACCCCGCCTTGGAGAGTGGCCCAAAACTGCGGACCTTGGTGTTGACGCGGCCGGATTCCAGCATAGAGAAGCTCTCATCGGGGGCGATGGTGTCCACCTTGACGTATGGGTTCTCCATCCAGAATGGACTGGTGGCCGTCGCTGAGTCCGAGTCTGACTCGTAGTAGAAGAGGTTGAAGGTCTCCTTGCAGGAGCCCGGGATGTTGGGGATGCTGTTGCAGTCACGCACAGTGAACTTCATTTCCACATAGACTCGCAGCACGTCCTTGCGCGGGATGAAGTTGCTGCGCAGCCAGTTGTTCTGGTTCAGTTCCCGCACGTTGCACACCTGGTATGTCCTGATGGGGTTCATGGCGTCGTCATATCCGCTGACCTCCTCCCACTGACGGGAGAAAGGAAACACAGCTAAAGTCCACGTCGTGACTGGACTTCGAGGTAGACGACATTTAAAGCAAAACACTTGGTAAAACCTAATACCTAGTAAAACTGCATGTTGAAGAGCACACGGTTCCACATTAAGTACAGCCAGCTGCGTTTTCTGCTAACACAAGTTTTAGATTCACAGCATTGTTTCTTAAGTAGATGCATATAAACTTGTATAATTAGAAAGTATTATGTTCAGGACACCACTGCAAAGTGTGTTACGTACTTATGGTAACTGCACGCAATCTACATGACGATTTTTGAAAAATATAGCAATGGTACCGAATGCCACAGAAGACAAGCAGATGGTAGCTTTACCCCAGTCTGAGCGGCTGCCCAGATATCAATCACTTATTATATTTCCGTTACGGGATATCCGCTATATGTGCACTGCAGAAGCCAGTGGGTAAAATATATTGCCTATCCTCTCTATTGTAATTTTTTTTAAAAGGGGCTGAAAATCAAGCAAATGTACCAATAAATGAACGTGAGTCAAGCGAATGAGTCAGGTGAATGGATAAGCTCTGGACATACATTTGTCTCAGTGTTTAATTGTCGTTATTATCGATCGATTAGTCGCGCACTTCCATTCGGTGCAAATGCAGTGCAGCAAACTTGCATCCAATATAAGTCAAAAGCCAAGAATAAGAAATTAATAATCTTCACAAAACTGCAGATTATACAACAACAGCATACAACTTGGTCATTCAGTCTAAGTAGACAGTATGTGAATAAAACTAATGCAATTCAGAGAGTTTATTTAAGCATTGCTTAGCGCAGCATATGTACACACTGCAGGCAAATTGCAATTTTAGGTTAATTTAATTACAGTTACTTTTAGATGTGTAGTTAAAGTGATAAATGGCATGCAGGCTTAATCAGAGGTGTTGTGCGTGGGTGAAATGCTCGCGGGATAGCGCTATCCCGGCACATTACTTCGACAAAACTGCCACGCTCATGAAGTGGAGGAGATGAAATGATTTAATTCATGCATGATGCAACACCGGGATCTGCTTGGCGAAGGAATCATATTTAAAGACGTAACAGTATGTTCCCACATCCAGTAAGATGCCCAATTAACCAGCCAAACTGAAAATTATACTTTCAAATACTGCAGTATAACGATGGTGTAACTGCAGGTGGGAGAAGGTTTGTCCAGTGATTGGTGTCGAGGACAAACAGGTCTAAAACCCAATTAATTTCTGAGGTGTTTGTGTGTGTATATATATATCAGGATAAGTCACATATATAAGTCCAACATTTCTATGCCCAAATGGTTTAATGACATTAAACTACTGTCTCCAATTGTTATCCACACTCCTTAAAAATCCCAGGGGCTCATGCCAGTGTCAAATAAGACCTTTATTTCCCACGAACAAATGGCTCTCCCTGCTCTTCCATCTGTTACAGAGATACATGCTACCTCCTTTTGAAGGTGGGGGAGAAAAATGACACGTGCAGCCGAGGCGAGCAGAACAAAACCCTGGATCATGTCTGATCATTTCGGGCTGTTGCGTTGGAGCGCGCTACGTCTGTTTGTCTAGGTTAGTCAAAAGTTCGGTACTTTATCCCCGAGGAGAGGGAATAATTTTCTTCTGATGTCTTGACAGACACACTTCTGAAGCAGGCTGCATTTAATCTTCTTTAAACACATTGTTTCTTTGGGTACTTCAGTTTTTAATGTTCATTGCTGAATGACCAGATGCACTGAAATAGCAGCACAACAAGCATAACACCTACTGACGTTATCAACAGAACTTGTGTAATACAGAAATAACTGTGAAATTAGAAAACAATTGGGAATTTAAAGAACTGAGAAGAATGATTTTAAATTAGTGGAGTACAAACTTAAATGAACAAACAAATGAAAAATGACACCGAATGTCTGGTACACAGAGGTTAGGTTTCATAATTAACTGTTTAGGTGTTTTGGTAATGTTTTAATTTGACAACACATATCAAGTTTTGATACCATGTGTAAAATTGGTGGGGTGGGTGGGGACGCTGGTTCTAGGTGTGAATGTTATCAGTCACACCCCCTGGACCTGCACTTTATGGGGGGGGGGGTATGGAACCAGGATAAAGATTGGGGACGGGGACAAGTCATGTGTCGTGTACAGTGTAGGATCACACACGCGCATACAGCAGGGCTGAGATTCCAGGTTGCCGGTGACACGGCCTAGCCTGGTACGAGAGGTACT
>JAODKC010000036.1:7939587-7953958 GCA_026777985.1 Mormyrops attenuatus | reverse complement strand
TTGTATGTATAGCCATTGTTGTAGGCAGGGGCACCATAAGGGGGGGCAAGTTAGGATGATTTCAAGGGCCCCTGGGTGACAGGGGCCCTAAAAGATTTGGAAAATAAACGGATTGGTCTGGACTGGGGGGCCCAATATGATGTGCTTTCATGGGGTCCAAAATCTTCAGCAACGCCCCTGGTTGTAGTTACACAGAGGAGCAGAATACATGTTTGGGAATGGTGGGAGAGTGAAGAAGAGTGTTTATTAAAATATGGAGTAGCTTATGCTTATTTTCCCAGATCATGGACAGCAATAAGTTAAAAATCAGAACTATAATCCTCTAATTGGGCACAGGGGTGTTTCTGAGAGTATTTTTAAAAGTTTTTTTACAAAAATCAAACCGCATTTTTTAGTTAATGGCTGCGTTAATCTGAGTTTTGGAAATACACCAGCACACACGTATAGCTGCAAACACACTCACTCACCCCCGTTTCAGGATGCGCTGTCCAGGCCAGTTCCGTCGTGGCCCATTTGGTGTCCATTAATGTTTCTGCAGAACAACAGGAAGAGAAGCGTCACTGCGGCCCGTTTCTCTACAGGCTCCTCATGCATGGCGAGCTCGCCGTGAAGAGAAACGGAGACGCTGACACAGAAACCACAGAAACCGCTGTGTTCCTGATATCCCCAGAGTCTCATAACCTGGCTGGTCAGAACTGATCTCAAGTGCTACAGCTCCCATCCTCGTGACCCAAATATTTTGGATCTACCTGTTATTGCAAAAATTGTAAGGGGAACCCGTATTGTCAGAGGGGAATCCTCTGTTCTGTTACTATATCTGAGCCCCTGAAATCCTTATCTGAACAACCTGGAAACAACAACGACCACTTTTGCTGGCAGACAACTGAAAAAATAACAGGACATCGCTGTGGGTGTTCTGGCAGGCATTGTTAACATTTTATTGAAATGCTAGTTAAGAGATTAATTAGAGGAGTCATCGCTGCCTGAAATGCAGCATGACTGTCACCGAGAAACTACTGCCTCTATCCTCAGGGGTAGCAATTAGAATATGAGGAGAATGAAATGTGAATGTTATAGATAACTATAAATGATAGAAAAGGCAAGTAATTAAAGAGCACACAAGTAAGGTTCCATACAATCAAACAGTCGTCAGTATACATACACATGGAAAATCACTGTATTTATGTGGATTTCTCAGTCAGAAAATATAATGATTATATATATCTCCGCACTCCTGTACGCACCTTCTACTTAACAGGTATGTATTATGTAACAGTTGTTTTACTGACAAAGGTGGCATTACAGTTGAATCACTTCAGGATGTCAGTAAGTTTGCATGTGTTGCTGTACTGCTGTTTGGACTGACAGTGTCATTCTTGATAGCGATCTGCAATTTCTCTACTTTGCATGCCGACACATAAAGCAATTTTTAATGCAGAAATTAAACTGACAGCGTCTGAACCCTCACATACACTGGTGACAGTAACGCTGCGAGTGTATGCTTGTCTACATGCCCGCTCAGCTAAAAGCAGAACTTTTTGGACCGGGCCAAGTAACCCCCGCCTCCGCATTTCCACGCCGTTCTGCTTTGTTTATGCTTTTGTAACGCCGCTGAAAACGGGCAAAGCTGTGCATTGTACAGCTGTTGTGTGCATTCAGATGAGGAGGCAGTATCGGGTGAATGAAGCCGGGCTCAGGACGCAGCGTGTGCTCACCCCCTTCACCCCTTCACCCCCACCCAAAGCCCTGCTATAAACTGAGCAGAGGAGTGAGGGCCTACTCAGGCCATAATACAGAATAGCACACTGCTTATTATGGAGAGCAGTAACCATCCTTTGTGTGTGTGTGTGTGTGGGGGGGGGGGGTATATATCACTGTTGGGACCAAATGTCCTCCGGGTCAGGCTCTGGACCCCCCCATGACCCTGAACAGAACAAGGGGTTACAGAAAATGGATGGATGGGTGGATGGACCAAATGTCCATCATTTGTTTACTTATAGTTAAGGTTAGGGCTGGGTAGGGGTTTAGATTGTTATTGTTGGGATTAGGTTTTTACCCATAGAAATGAATGGATAGTCCCCACAAAGATATGAATACAAATGTGTGTGTGCGTGTGTGTGTGTGCTTATGGAACAGAAATAAAAACAGATAAGATTCACTCTTTGGGGCACAGGAAGCTATAGAGGAAACAGGACGAGGAAAAAGCCTCATAAACAAAAGTAAGATTGCTAACAATGCATACACGGGCACCTCATAGCATGGATGTAAAGGACGCTCACCCACTCTGGTCACATAGGGGAAAAAAGGGTCCAGTCCAATCACATGAAATCTGAAAGCGCTTACAGAACACTTTCTGCTACCTGCAAAATACGCAAAGACAATACTGTCTCTTTCTGGCTTCATACATGGTGTTCGGCTTCATCTTACGACACGGATTACGTAGCTGCAGCGACTGACTGCCATCACAGAATTCTGTGTGCGATATCTTGATTTGTGACAGCTTTCAAAATATTGATATTATTTCATTTGCTTTAATAATCAGCTGCATTTAAGGTCAAAAGAAGACGGGGAGATGAGCTTTATCGAGGCACAAATGCACAGGTCCCTGACACATGGATTAGCAAGTTTTTTTTCTTTATTCTGACACATAGATTTAACACACCTAGACACACAAACGTTCCATCATGCAAGCAAATACTGCATAATCCTATAATGACGAGGTACAATTGATAAAAGGGAGACAGGCACACAATTCCCAACAAAATAAGCTGGAGTAATACGCACACACACACTCTCTCTCACACACACACACTCACACACCTTTTACTGTGCCCTGGGTTAAGTCCGATTTTTTTTTCTCCTTTTGTTCAAACAACCTAACCTAAGAAGACAGAAAAAGAGCCATTATTTGAGCGAAAGAATGCTTGCTTGTTTTAGACCCTGGCTGCGAGGGCACACAGAGCAGACAGGTGAGGGATTACAAGGGATTTTTCCAGAGCTTCTTCAGGCTTTCTGCGCCCGTTTTGGTACCGCTCTCCTACAGTCAAACTCCAGGGTGAAGCACACCTGTAGGAACACAATACGACCCTAGCGCTCCCTAAGCATAAGACTAGGGTTATGCTGAAACATGTGGGTGTGTTTTTTTTTGCTTCTTTGTGGGCAGAAAAGCTAAATTTGCTGCAGGCTGCGTATCTGAGAACACCTTTAGGTGTTTATTACTATGCACCGTGACCCGGCCATCTCTAAACACTTCTTTGAAGAAAATGTGGCTTGGTCAGTCATCAAGACATTCACGCAAACCTGGCTATTATGTTTTCTATTAATATATCCTCCGCTGCAGTATTGTAGAGATGCACACCCTTACCCACAACTGTAGCTCCTAAAAGCAAAGGGGGAGAGAGAAACCCGGACCGAACTCTATCCTAAAACACTTCAGCTCTGTTTAACCAAGAAACAGAAACGTGTCAACAGCAGGCAGTAACACCGCATTAAACTTATTAGAGCTATTAGGCTGATTGCTTTGTGTGCGCCTTTGTCTGGTGCCTTTATTAGCCACGGGGGAGAAGAAGAAGTGCTGTGAAAGGAAGTGAAGGAAGGGCCTATTTAAATTTAAATGATGGCAGGCCTCTCCTTTGTACAGTGAGCGAGTGTGCTGATTAGAAGGACCACATTTGCGTAGAAGTGGCACCAGTAACTGGTCAACAGGAGTAGGTGTGGGTGGCAGGCTCCCCTGTGAGAAATTCACATAAAAGCCCCTTGAATAGGCCCATGCCTCCGTCACTATGCCTTCTGTCACTCACGTCACAATGCCTATCACCAGTGCTGCACTATGTATACTAACCAGGCAGACTATCAGAGCTCAAGAGATCAGCGCATTTCCTTTCAGCTCTGTTGTGTTTCTGTTGAGGCTCCGTTCGTTGGCTCTTTTTCAGCTGTATGAACAGACACCTATAGGACAATGACAAGGGTAATTCTGCCACTTTACTCTATATGGAAAAGTAAATAAAACATACATGCATTTATATTATCTATCTATCTATCTATCTATCTATCTATCTAAATACTAGTCATGTGTTACAATACAATACAATTAGTTTCCCTAAGCAGAACGTCTCTTACATGTTCATATTTTGCTGTTTATATGCTGTTTGTATGCTGTGTCCGTGCTATTTTTCTTTATCACTATCCATTATCGCTGCATTTCTTGTGTTTTATTTGCCACTACAATCAGGAAGAAACATGCCAGTCAGAATGTCATTGTATTATATACACACGTCAATAAATCTCTACAACTCGTAACTTTGAAATCGGCCTGTTTTATGTTCACTTCCGTTCTTGAGACTGAGGTTTTCTGAAGATGTGAACCGACCATTACCCTTAAGAGCTCTCAGGCAATTCAGTTCAGGAATTACGGCTGTTCCTCAGAAGTCCCTAATTACAGAGCAAGGCGGGCCTGACAGACAAATAACCTTCAGGCCACTGTGTTCAACCAGGTGTGCCTGAGTATATGTGTGTCTTTGTACCTATTAGTCTGGGTCTGTGTCCAAGCCCTGGTCAATGACGATGGTCTACCAAAATCACGCTCAGCAGGCACAGCCATAAACTGCAGAACCACAGAAGCAAGACACCGACTGAACTTAAATTTTGTTCAGATGATCAAAGTGGAAAATGGCCAGAGCTCAGATTTATAGATACACACCACTCAAAGGAATTAAACATTTATTCTGATATATCTGACAAGAAGTAAATGAACATAATGAAGGTTCTTCTGTGCGTTTAACAGACCATTAACAAAAGTTAATATTTAATCTCATGAAGCTTAAACTTCTGTTACACTTTACCTTTCTTTTTACCTTTTGTTACAATAATAACATTTAATTTTGAACATCTCAGTTATCTTATCTCTCCAAATACCGCCTCGTATAACAGCATAATAGCTAATAGCTGTGTTTTTGTAATGTCAGCACAGATGTCAGTTGTGTCAACATACGTGAGTGTGCATGCTAACCGGTAATCTTGGGTCCTTCGCTCTTTGTAACGCGCTTCCTCAGACTGGCAGTACCGGCATTTCCGCATTCCAGGTATCGCGCCGACCTTTTATGCTACCAAAACCTTTCACAGAAAATGCTGATGCAGATACCTGCAATCTGCAACAGTAACACCAAAGTCCACAGTATTATTGAAGCGGCAAAATAATAATAAAAAAATAGACACATTCTCTATAAAAGGCATGGCTTAGTGCATTATTCGTCCGGTGTGGATTATGGCTTAAAATATCACAGAAACAGTGACAACATGAAACTGGATATACAGCAAAAGGATACCTTCAGGACACACGTAATTCAGATGAATATTTCAGTATTAAACTTCTTGACAAGACAAAAACCTGATTTTAGTATTTCTGCCAAAATAAAAACAATATAACACTTGTATGTTATTGCTTTCAAACAGGCAAACTTGCATCTTCATTTTAAAATATATAGGCCCTATGCTAAAGCTAAAGTATGTAGCCTTGTATGCAAAGTAGGTCTGCACAATGTGCAATGTTAATATTAAGATTAGAATTGGGCGGCATCTGATTTTTCATACGGTTATACCATTTGGACGTCATACCACGGTATACAGTATTTTGAAGTTTTTTTTTCAAAGTAGAGCTTTGTCGTATTTTTAAAACTTGCCAACAGAACTTGGCTGGTGCGCGCACGATAACATTTTGCCAATCAGAGATCGTCAATAACTTTCACTATGACATTTTTACTCTCACAGGAAACAAAACTTAGCAAGCATTGCAATTTTAATAATTGTTCCTTTTCAGGATTATCTGACTTTTGCAAGAGCTCTGCATGCATCGTAATCACTCTTGTCCTCACTTATAGGCAGTGTGGTGTCTTGTGAGAAATGTAACAAAAACGATCAAGGAGAAAATAAGGGAACAAGAACTGGTCACCAAAAGACATTAGCATTCCGCTGTATGGAAATATTCTGGATTCCACCGAGATAATATTGGGCAAAAGCAATTGGTGCGTCATTGTGTTTGGTGGCACAACCTGTGGCAGACCCACCAACTTATTCGACAGACTCCATTGGTAGATAATAACAAGTTCTATATGGCTACAGTTAATTTTGGGTGAATTTTCAACTCAACTTTGGATGAATATCACAATATCGCAAAAACATCATATTGCGATATTTCCAATAACATTCAGCCCAATGGAAAGCATAGGAATAATGATGTCACTATCAAGTATAATGAAGAGAAACTGTGGTGTAATACAGCCAAGCTGCAGAAATCACCTCCGGGTGCCTTTTAAAGAGATGTAAGGGCCCATATAAGGATTTGAGGCCCAGTTTAAATCATAGTTTCAGAACATGTAAAGATTACATTGCAGATTACATTGTATTAATCTATACTTTGTATCTTTGAATTTCAAGCTAAAATCCCCCCCGAGTCACACAAAACAAATTCAGCACACAAGCATTTCAATTTCCAGACCACTACCAGCTTAATAATAAGGTACTTAACATCTATCTGACAACCCTTCAGAAGCTAAATGCAATATTGAGAGACATGCTCCTACACAGAGTGGATAATATCAATCTATCAGTCAATTTTATTTACTGTGGCATAATTTAACAAAGTGCTTTATAATAGATTTTCCAGAAGTGAGAATAATGGCTGACCGTGTTGACAGCAGGGCCAAACTTGGGAAGCTCTCCAGGCTGGGACCGTACGTACAGCATACAATGCTGTAACGACCAGGAAAGAAAAACTGGGGCTCCCTATAATCTCGGGGCCCTGGGCAATAGCTCAAGTTAGCCCGTGCATAAGTCCGTTCTTGGCTGAATGAATAGTCTTCAGACACCGAAAGAAGCTATTTCCTATAGCAGTGGAATGTGTGTGCCCTCTGAACATAAAGAGGAACGGTAGAGTTAATGAACCATACCTAAACTGTCTAGCTTTTCTTTAGTTGTTCTGGGAGATTAATCAGCAACCTATATAACCACCCGTATTTACATAAAGTGGGTAAATGAAAAATACCAGTATTTAGATAGGGTAGCAAAGCATAGCAGTGCTATGAGGAATGCATCCACTTTCCTCTTCTGTACCCTCATTACACTTGTATTTTACGTGTGGGCCTTAACAGATTACCAGCCCTGATTCGTGCAGCAGATAGCAGAGCCTTTCAGACACCCGTCCCTCCTACAGCGCACTCCACTTACCTACTTAAAGACCGCTCCCAGCAACAGACTCATTACGCTGTGGTAACAACAGCCACTTGAGGCTGGGAAAAATTAAGGAAAATGCCACTTCATTGTTGTCTATGGCAATAAGACCATACAAAATTAACTGCTCTCAATTGTTTAAATATTGTTTAAGGGGTATCTATCGATCCATCTCAGTATATAGACAAAGGCTTTTGCTAGAACTTTCCTGGTCGACTATGTACCTTATTCACTGCAAATACTAAAGGCGTTTGATTTATGTGAAGCCTACACAAATGCTTGCCAGCACATTATATACTAAAAGCAAAGCAGCAGCTGATTAAACATATTTCTGTGTTGTTCATACACAGGCTCTTTTGGAAAATGTCCTTTCTTTAACTCAGCAAAAACAGTACATGCTTTATCCAGACTGAGCCTCCGTGAGGTGGAGCCAGCAGCGGTGCATTGCAGGGCACTTACACACTACAGGCGATTCAGAGTCACCGATTCATTGAAACAACTATGGGATGGAACATGAGCACCTCGAGAGAGGAGCCCTGTAAACACTGAACGAGGATGCGAACGGTGTGCAGGCAGTGCCGGGACTAGATTCACGACCACCACGACAGTGATACCTGATGAGCTTCAGGTGCATCCCAGAAAACCCTGTTTAGCATGAATCATCCAAGATGCACAATAAGTCACCAAATTTTAGATATTAACAAATGTTGCAACTTCACACTGAAATATAGTCATTGGAGTACTGTTAGTGTTTCATGTCTTGTCTTAATAGTTCCATTTAAAACTGAAGATTAATAACTACATTCAAAGACACGTGTAACAGCTAGAAACAATGGATCAAAATACACGGTGACTCACTGAAAGTTGTGATAGTACCTGAGGCCTGTCATAAATTACATCCCATAATGGTTATAGTATTAGTATTAAGCAATGAGAGTATTTACT
This sequence comes from Mormyrops attenuatus, assembly GCA_026777985.1. NCBI lineage: Eukaryota > Metazoa > Chordata > Actinopteri > Osteoglossiformes > Mormyridae > Mormyrops > Mormyrops attenuatus. Next base: position 7,945,789 of record JAODKC010000036.1, on the reverse strand, counting down.
TTTCTACTATAGTGTTTGTAAGCATGTATATGCTGGATAAAGAGTTTCAAATGACACATCAGCCCTGGGCTGCGCAATCGCTTTAGCCGGGTCTCACGTTAGCTGAGGGCATGGTTCGCGCTAATGCGTACCTGCCTGCCTCTCAGGATTCAGGTCAGGAACTCAACAACAAAGAGAAGTCAGTAACTGCCAGGAATGCGGCACTTTGGGTCTGGGTTACGCTAACTGACACGCAAAGACACACACACATGCCTAGCTTTGGACTGACTTACATTAGCTCTTCTAGATTTTTCCTCTTTCATTTATGAATAGACTTCAATTTGCAGTAGCACACCTTTGTGGTAAAACGTCAGATCTGGTATGCGAGAGGTGGGACCTTCTGAATCTCTGTCACGCTAGGCCATTTTTTTTCATCTATTTATTTATCTACTCATCTATTAAGACAATGATACCCAATGAAATGTTTCAGGCTTTTTATCCTTCATCACTTTAAAAAGCAACGCTGACAAGCAGCTGTGGGGTAATTACTCTACTTTATATATTTATTTCTTCGGAATACTAGCTGTTAGAATTTTTTTATTTGTTATTTGGGCTCATTACCTCCGAAACAGGAAGATCATTATTATTTATTGTTTTTCTATCAAATCACTTTGCTGGATAAATCACTTAGGATAGTTTTAGCGCACAGCCACTCCGCGCCCCATGTGATCCTGTCAGCTGGGGTGCTAATCACCGCTCGCTTAATTAATCCTACACTCGGCTGCTGTAATAACTTGACTTATCAGGCCCTTCAGAAAACGTTTTCTGTATTTTTTTTTTTTTTACTTATGGCTTTTGGGAAAAAGTTGGAAGACTGGGACGAGCAGACATTTGGAAAAATGAAAAATAGTTTTAACGCAAGTCTGATCCTTGCTGCATCATCATCATGCAAGTCAACGCAAGGCGCTCCACTTCGAATCCATAGATGCCACATTTTTGTTTAATCGTGTATTTAGCCATGACACCACGACTTGGACCATAATTCGCATTTCACTGCAATGAAAGAAATTGACCAATAAATTGATTGACGTCCAAAGCTCGAGGGCCCCATATGGCTGGGGGTTTATGTGTCTCCAAACAATTACATAAAGAGCTCAGTATAGTGGTCGGTCTGCGCGAGGCTCGCATATGGAAATCTGGGGAAATATATCTAACCACCTTAGACACTGTATGACATGTTTACATACATCCATTATTCAAACATTTATTTTTGTCAATTTTATTATGAGACTGGGTTGGTTCATCGGTGGATACATCAATAAGTTCCAGGTCAATATAGATGCATCAATGTCCTATGCAGCTCTTGGACCTTAAGTTCCATCCATAACCTTTCTCACCTATAATGACCCAATTCACCAAAACGAGTGTAACTGTAGTGGTTCTTCATAGAAGGACAATTCGACGCATAAAGCACACTCATTTAATAGCTCCCTGATTACATTCTTACAGGCTCTCTGTGACACACTACGGCCATGCAATTCCACTAATTGTACCAGATCTGGTTCACGACATTGGTCCAAAGCAGATACTGAGGGATCGAACAAAAAAAATTACTAAAGTCAAACTCCAGGCCAGCCAACTGACTAAAAGAATCCTCTCACCACAACAGTAAGACTTCCAGCAGAGAAACAAGTAGAACAGACAGAGTATCCCGGATGTGTAAGTATAGTTAAGCATCCTTTATTGCAATGTGCGTATATAATTAGGTGTATTTCTACTGCTCACTGTTAGCTATGCACAAGCTGCAAGGGCAACAGAGACACATTTAGGTTTAATCCGGCCGTAAGAATGGCATAACAGGCACAGATGCTACAGTAGAGGGATGTCGAGGGAACTTAGCATGTGTGTCAACCAGAGAGGACAAGCGCACTGGCTAATGTATTATTCAATCTTCATCGATGTGTAACCGAAGCCGCTGGTCAGGAACGCGGCTGCCGATACCCCAGCGGACGGCGGCCCTTTGAGGCGTTAAGCCAGATTGATTAATCCGCTGACATGGGGTTTTGGAGAAACGGAATAAATAAGGGAGGGGGGCCTGGCTGCACTCCGGCTGAGGCGGCAGGCAGGAGTGCGAGAGCGGAGCGGCAGCACCGCAGTTAGCCAACTGTGGCAGCAGAGGAGGGCGATAAGGACAAGGACAAGATAAGGGATTTGGAACGGAGGACTAGAAGGAAATGGTTGAGGGAAAACAGGAAAGCAAAGTGCCACGAATTTTACTGCGGCAGGTCCAGCCTCCCGTTAAATGTTTATAGAAGTCTGCTTTCATTTTGTCATCAGTTGCCAACTTCATATAAATCACATAATTGTCTCCAAAGCAGTAAAACACGTTGAGTTATAGAGCTGTAGCTAGTACTCTCAGTCACTCTCGTCACTCTTTTTGTCATGCACTTACACCTAAATCCATGCACAGACAAATGACACGGTAAAACGGGTCTGTTAAGATTTCCTGTATAACAAAACCGGTTTGGTCATAAGATAATATTAATGAAAAACAAAGCTTTGACAGGTTCACTAATAATTGACAACCGAGACTGTGACGACACTGGCCTAGTGCAGAAGCTTTAAATTCTATTGAGAATGTAGGTCTATGTCAGTTCACGATTACTGACCTAATTATAGACCATTTGACCAACTGCTAGTCTGTTTTATCACTTTTCTCCCTGATGGTAATGCATTGGTGAAGTAATCTACAAGCAAATACAGCCACCCAACCTGCAAACGTGCAAAAATAGCTGGAGCATAAGTCTATCGTACAGTGAATTCAGGAACACACTTTACTGTCTTGTAGGTCCATATGCACATGTTACAACACTGTAAAAACATGATACTTAAGACAATTATTACAGTTCATTCATCAATAATAAAAAAGGATTTATACCCTGCAATGAGTTTTACTGCAGTACAGCCATTACGTACACTAAGAAACTTAATCTCGAGCAAAGAATGATTGTAGTCCGTGACCTTTTTCAAAGGTCATGTGCAGGAGGAGAGCAGGCAAGCCACTGTGAAGGCTTCCGCACAGTAAATATTAAGACAAACAGGGGACGCTTTGCCCTCTGCTGCCTGATGCTCCTGGGTGGTCTGGTAGAGGTGGGGTTTGCATGACTAATGGAAGGCGACGGCTTTAAAACCGAATAGATGCTTATTAAGTATGAGGATGATCCGGTCACACATTAACCAGGTTCCATTATTATGCAATAAGGCACACATAAATCTGAGGCTTGCCTGAGTCCTCTGCACTTATCCCTCACCATACAAGGTAACACTTTTCCAGCTGCGGTGACTCACTTTGTCGTGTTTCCAGGCTCATGGAAAGAAGTCAACAAACACAGTTACCATCACCGGTCATTGAAAAATTACAACCGTGGCCACATTTCGGGAAGTGGAAGGAGAATCACGCTTACTGCAGCTCATCTGAAACTCAGGTTTTGTGCTGTCCTGATATCTGTGAGTTTTTTTTTTCCAAATTAAGGCAGAACAAGTAGCACATTTAATCAGCTAACTGTAGACCGTGTCCTCTTTTATTTTATTAGCAACAGGAAGCTCTTCCCAGTCTAACCTTGCTTTATTTAAAGCATTTTAAAATAAATAATATAACAGCATAATATGAGGAGATGTTGCGTTTAATTTAAAGTAAATGTGAAGCATGATGTAGGACACCATACGAAGGATGTAAGTGCTACTTCAAATCCCAGAAAGATTTTTTATTATTTTTTTACTTCTGGTACCTGGAGGAATACACTTAGAATACACTTAGCCTGAATTGCTTCAGTAAAAATATCCAGCTGCAAAAAATGGGTGAATTGCTGAACTACGTAAGACACTTTGGATCATCTGCAAATAATTAAAGCTAAAAATCGGCTAATAGTATTTATGTAAATATTCCTTCAAACCAGATGATTACAAGAAACGGCGCTTTGCATGACATTTTCAGTGTTGCTTTCTAACTAATTATGACAATGTTTAGTGACAGTAGAGCTTTCAGGTCATACATAGCAATACATAAAACAAAAGATAGACAAGATATTCAGTTGAAGTCAATATATGGAGCATTTAATTGCAGTTCTTGACAAAACAAAGAATGAGAATTACCCCTTTAAATGCTGTTAAACATAATTCTGTGACCTGAATCTGATTATGTGAATACACTTCAACCTACATTATGGATACAGGTTTCAGCAGTCATAGAATGAATATATTAGCATACAATAAACAAAACAAGGTTAAGCATATATGGAACAATCATAAGTTATGGACATATTATTCCAAATCCTCTTATCAAGGTTTCTTTGCAGGTTGAAGAAAAGATTCACGAATAATTAATCGCAGATGCTTCATTAACAAAAATGTAAAATAAACCCCCCAGAGGCCCCCACTCTATGTGGTGTTTTGAGGCAGCCAGGAAAAATCATCTTCTCTGGCCAACAGTGATTGATAGAAGGGTGAATGCAATGTCTAGTCATCAGTATCTTTTTAGCCACAGTTCCCCGGGGGAGGTGTTCAAGGAAAATTTAGTGCTGAGGCCCTCCTTTCCCATCACAGCCTTGCACCGGTGGACTTTATCACGCTTATTCATGCTTTCTTATATTCCTGTATTTCTTGAACGTTCTCTCTGCAAGCCTCATGTGTGTAAACTGCGAGTATGTGTGCCTTTCCGAAACATGATACCATCGACTGAAGTTTTTATACAACGATAATACCGATTAGTTGCTGAGCCATTCCTAAGGGGTTCAAAGACGTAGATAAAACAAAAAGATTTTTTTTTCCTGCACCCAGACGGGCCATTTGTCCTGAAGGTGCGAAGACGTAATCGGAGGCGCAAGGTCTGACCTTTATGTTGAACAACCCCCTCAATATAAGAGTGAAGGGACAGTGTCGGAATGTCACCTCTTATCAACGAATGGCAAACTGCAAAATCCCATGGCAGCAAATGGCTGTATCTCAGTGCCACTAAGTGACAAGAATTCTATACCACTAAAGAGAGATTACCAGGAAAGGAAATAAGAGTGCAATTAGGGGCTACCCCTGATAAGAACCTGTCACAAGAGAAGGGCCAGGCAGATCAGAGGGGTAAGTTAGAAAGGGTGACTGGGGTAAAACGTATGGCTCTATACAGTAGGGTGGGAAAGAGTAACTGGTTCAAAGAGTAACAAAAACATAATGAACGGAAGAAAGCAAACAGAAGGAAGAAGGAACTCCACTATGCCACCATCCTTCTTAAAAAGCCACCTGTTTGGACAGGGTTTATATCATCGTTCCCACGCCAAAGTGCACCCAAATTACCGAACTTGGCCCTGTTCTCTATTCACTCCTGTTTTCTTTCCTTTTTCACCACATAACTAAGTCTACCATGATTTTTTTGACTTGCAGTTCCCTGCTCTATGTGGCAATTAAAAACATTTAATTACAATGACAAAAGCTGACTCATTTTTGACAGTATGTGTGGTTATTCGGCTGAGCGAGACACAGAAACAAATGACAAAGCGGATGGGCTGACGTATATCACGCTATAGATCACTGCTGAGCATATCATGTCCAAATGGACAACTTACATACTTTTAACTTAAACAGTACTCCTTCAGGGACTTGAATGGGAAACCTATTTATCGGTCTCTTTATCACTGTTATAGTCAATTAATAAGTAAATGTTTTATTGATACTGTGCTGAGTGTCACTGCATTCAGGGACTTGACGCAATTTCCCACAGTCCCACAGTCAGGAGCCAAGTTTACCGGCTCATGCACGACGTCTTCTTTGATCACCACCAAGCTGGTTGTTAAGAAAATGCCTCCCAGGTCACATGGAGACTTCAGCTTTTCATGTGAGAGCGGAGGCATGTGCCTTTGGGCGCCTAGAGGTGAATAAGCTAGTCCAGCCGAAGATGCAGAGATACTCAGGACCATAATATAAAATGTAAAACTCCCTCCCCACCCCCAATGCTGTGCAATAACTTTTCAAAACATCCCATAGACAAATGACTCTGAAGAGATTGGCCAGCAAAACCAGCCACACCCCCCCTTGCCTTTACTCCAGTCCCCCCAGTCTCACCTGGTTTAGCTGGTCCAAATTCTCTGTTCTCTCATCACCTTCACAAATGAAAGGGCTATATTAAATCCGGGCCAATACTGTACCAAGTGCCTTTTGAAAGTCAGCTCTCTCTCTC
>JAODKC010000036.1:7906396-7939487 GCA_026777985.1 Mormyrops attenuatus | reverse complement strand
TGTCCCAAGTGCCTTTTTAAAGTCAGCTCTCTCTCTCTCTCTGCAGCCCCCCATTCCCCCACCCCTCCCCCCTCACCCCTCCTGGCTGCCCTACCATCTCTTTCTTTCTATGCTTCTTTTGCTTTATACAGAGTTCCCCGGTTCAGGTTCAGGGAACTTTAATAACAGATAAGCTGTTCGCCCTGGGTTTAATGTTGCTTCAGAGCACACACCGTACCACGGTATCTGAGAGCTTTCACCTGGCCGTGGAGTGCATTCGGCGAGGAAGCATCGGAGCAGCTAAAGGCGCGCATTCCTACGAAAGTGTGACACTTCATCCACTTCATCCAGAAAGCGATACTAATGTCGCTCGTGTCACGTCAGACCTGCCACTGAAACTGGAGCACGGAGTGTCGAGAACTGAGAGGCACTCACCTTCCTAGAGATGGACTCATTTCTCATTCTCAAATGCCACGACAAAACCAGAAAATCCAAACAAACACTATATTAAAAATACGCCAGTAAATAATCACGTCAAAATATGCTACATGGATCTGCAGCTGAGTGTTATTTTAACACCCAATGGCAAAAACCATGAGAAAAAATGGAGGTATGAGACTGAGGAGGTTCGTTATGACCTGTCATGAGTACATTTGGGGCTGCTCACTGCACATTTGTATTGGAATAGATGACACATTCCTTCTTCAAATATCCAATTCATTTTCTCGATGATAAGTTATATCTTGTGGATTTTATCTATTACTCATAAGCCATTTGTTTCTGAAATTTCATAAATGCATCTGACCTGACAACAGATAACAATGAAAATCTATTGTCCGTTGGTTAAGACTAACAGAAGGGTGCCTGTTAGGCCAAAATATTTGCTGCTGGAAGCATCTTATCTTCTCCAATGTCTTGTGCTTGGAAGCAATCCTGTAATATCCAAGTTAGTGTGAAGCCAGGGACATCACCGTAACACAAGAGTCCACTTCAGCTCACACGTTTCCATTTAAGCTAAAGCTACCTGTATCGTCAATTAATACATCCTGTAATTAATTAAGTTACTTATTTTGAGAAAATCTAACTCTGCCAGGCACGCAGCCTGTATCCCACAGAGCATTAGCCCTTTGTTGTGGTGGTAAACGGTAAAACGTGTATTCTGCTGAGTGGGTTACAGAGCTGCCTCATGTCACTCTCATCATACTGCAGCGACGTCTGCTGTCATCTGGGCGCCTACATGGCCGTGGGTGTAATCACGCTAAGAGCCCCAGCAGCCACAGAGTAACACGGAGCAGGTAGCTGATCACACTTTGGCGTGTGTTAGCCGACACCGCATCAGAGCTGGTGAAGCCATTACACTGAAGAGGATACCTATGAGGAAATACCTGACCGTTACAAATTTGAAGGAAAAAAAAACAGTAAAATCCATCCATTCGGCCATTAATTTTCAGTATCTGCTGGCTCTACCCATGGGTCATAGGGGTCCAAAGCCTATCCTGGAAGCCACTAAGGAATAACCGAGGATGGGGTGCCAACCCATCGCAGGGCACACTCACACACCATTCACTCACACACCATTCACACCTATGGGCAATTTGTTAATTCCAATTAACCTCAACATGTTTTTGGACCTTGGGGGGAAACCGGAGTCCCCAGAGGAAACGACAAAGGGAGAACCTGCAAACTCCACACACATACATAGACTTGAATCGTGGTCCCGAGTTATGAAGTGGCAGTGCCAATCACTGTGCCACTGCACTACGCCACAATGGTAAAATATATAGTAAAGTCAGCTGAATTCAACTTTACTGTTATTATATTATACCGAGGTACACATACAGTGGAAAGTGTCTTGTGATTCCTTGAGCTGGTCCACGAAGATTAAAACAGAATAGAATAGAATAGAATAGACTAGTGGAATAACAAAGACAGTAAAAACAAGTAAGAACACAATGGTAACATGTACATTGTACATGTACATTACAACAGCGAAATAAAATATAGAAATAAAGTATTTAATATTTAAAACCATAGTTGGGGCAAAATTACCCCCCCTTGCCCCAGCAACCCTTTGAAGGAAGACAAAAGAAAAACAAAAGAGCAGGTAAGAGTGAGACTTTCCCTGAAGCTGCCTGCGTTTGATGTGCAGATTAGGAGCAGGTGTAGAGTCATGTTGTTGTAAGACGGCGATGGAATTTAATGCCATTACAAAAGGATGATCTACGTCTGTAACCCAGGTAGACTTTTGCGCCTGATGCAGCTGTTCCATGTTTACTCTGAGGATCAAACACCACACAATCTGCTTATTTATTGATGTGTCTGCTGAAGAGGCAAAAAGTAACGTAGAAGTTAAAACTCATTGTCAAAGAAAAAAAAAATAAATAGAACGTGAAACATCTTAAATCAACTGTTCAATAAATGTCTGGGAACCTTCGGCTGGCTGCTCTCTGACCTGCGCGGCTACAGGGCAGCGATTGTGGTATTCCTGTAAAGGCTGTTAGTCATCAGTCGAGAGACTCTCAGGCTCCACTGTGCTCAACAAGCTAGTCTGGGCTTACTGTCATTTGTGCGAAAACTTTCGACACCCAGTGAATTTTTATGCATTAATGCTCGTGCTGTATCCTATCTATGCCAAACGATTATGCTTGATAAATTAAGATCTCAGCCAGAATGCTACAGTTTACTTAAGAACAATAACGCTAATAGCACACGTCACTAGCAAGCATTCAGCTATGCTGAGCTCTCTGAATCCACAACAACGTCAGCTCTGGCTGGGACTCACTGTCACTCCACCCCTCTGCCCACCCTCCTGTGCTTAAGGCACGGTGCATCTGTTCAACATGGCCACTCTTTAGCCTGTGGCCCACACCCTAATTCCTACTTAATCTCATGATACACTTCCTTAGCCTCCTGTAATTTCAGTGAATTAAAAAACAAGAATGCGTACTACTGGCTTCATGGGAGAAAGGTGAAACAGACCAGATGACTACAAGATGTAGCCATTTGTAACCAAAAAGGCCCCTGGATTTATTTATTACTACTGCTTATACTGTAACACCAACTGCAGCAGCAACAACAACGTTTGTGATTGACTGTTTCCATGGTGACGATACACTGTAATTGTAGTTCCTCTTTCATAATGTTCACTCAGTGGTATCACTCAAAGTGTTTAAACGATCCATTATTGTTTGTTTATTTTAAGCGTATACCAGTGTAGTCAGCCTTTTGCTATTCTTCGCATTTTTCATTTACACAGTTGTTCAGGGTTGGGCGTTTTTTTTCACCCTTCTGAATTATTCACCAAATGGAGTTCTTTTCATTCTACATCAGTTCAGCTGACTTTTCTGAATAGCCTTGTCGTTAAGCACTAATGGGCTGACTTCAAATGAGTATAAATTACATTTATAGTTTTCCTGTGTTACTACCAGTATCTATATTTAAAATAGGTAATATGTTAAATGAGTCAAGTACAACGGCATCTGAAACAAACCCAGCACAACCACGATGTTTTGCTTTTTTTGAACAGCGCAGTCAGTAGAGTGTACAGTCATCCTATTTAAAACTTGCTGAAGCAATGCCAAACCAAAGAATTACTCAATATTTTTTTCTGTCTAGTTTTATTTTTTGTAGGCTATACAAAATGCCTAGTAAAAAGAACAAATTATCTGTTATTTCTGGATTTCTATACAACAATTCAACAAGTATTGATCCACTCTCCAGTCCTTCAAAAGTCACAATGTGTACATAATACATAATAATACATAATTATAATACATAATAATAATAAAAAAAAACATATCTACTTTAAAAACTTGGGAATGAAATTTTATTCCCTTTTACTTGACGATGTAATACTATTTCAGAATAACAACTGTTACTACTCGTGTCATATTTTTAATGTTCAGAGTGTTTCATGTAAGACAGTGTTGATGTCACTTCCATCACTTCACTTCTCAGGGATTCTGCTTCCAAGAGTTTACTGTACGTTTAACTGCAGTGTCAGGTACCTGTGAACCATGTTTTCACTGGTGAATAAAGTCCCATACTGAATGCTGTAAATAGCTCAAATCGCAAAAACCTGATACTGCATTATAAACTTTTACTCGTAACCTTGGCTTTTCTGTTCGGTACATTCTTTTCTGGCGAATAAGCGGTAATAAAAATCAGAACAAAAAAGAGCCCCAGGATTTACTGTATCACCATTCAGATACTTGGTTTTTACTCAGAGTTAAATGGATACTCACTAGTGCGAGTTCGGTGCATTCTCAGAAAGAAGCCATCGACAGGACTGAACACATGACAAGGCCTCTCATCTCATCTCCATGAAAATCGTCCCATTATGTCTCTCCTACACTTGCTCATCTGTGGGGTCTAATTTGCCATCAGTTTACCCCGAATTTTGTTGTTAACAGAGCCTTCCTGGAAATAATTTTCTTTTTTCAGTTTCTAAATGATGCTATTATTCTCAGTATCTGCCGTCATATTTTAACTTGCAATTTAAACTAAATTGGTGACACGATCTAATAGCTGTGCTGCAAGTGGAAAGTGCACAGAAATTAGCGTTTGGTTAAATGAATGGTTCGTTTTGTCTTGCTTTTTTCGGAATTCTTTCTTTAATCACTGCTTCCAAAAGAAAAACGAAGCCTCATAGCCACACCACTGCTTAGCCGCACGAAGACCCATACCTTTCAAAAAATACAACCAACATGGTTCCAGATCTTTCCCTCTCTATCTGTTTATCCCTCAGTGGCATGCAGGGCCTGGTAAACTCATTGTCAGTGGTATTCTAATGAAGCTTGGCTCTGATTCCGTTGCTTAACTAAGAGCAAGTGTTCAGAACAAAATGGCCCCTGCTGGTTTCCAATGGGTTAAGCAATAATAATAATAATGAAAGGCCTTCCAAGCACAGCAGAGTGAAGAGGATTAAAACCAGACCTGAAAACACTGTGAGCCGCACGCTACGAAACGCACAGGAAGAAGCCTGCCGAGGTGTGATTCAACTCAGAGGGACGAACAAATACATGTTAATGGTATTCTGAATCGCTGTGCATATTGTCTTCACAATAGGACAGGAGTAAATTAAATCTGCTGAAGTTTAAAAGATCGAGCTGACAGATGAGAACGGCAGAAGGGTGGGCAGGGGGATCCTGCTGAAGTTTTCTGAATCGTAATGAAATCGTACAAATTAACCCAATGTCATAACATATGGGTTGGCAGTTAATTTTGAGGTGTTACAATGTGACGTTATGTAATTATTTAATGGAAGGAAAACTTATACCTAAACCTGACAGTGAGACCCAAAACTAGATTGTATAAACTTCTATAAATAAACATGGAAAAGTCATAATAAATTAGATGCATGTAACGACTCAACTGGGGAATTTTCTGAGCATTTTTTAAGAATCTAGTAAATTTCTTGAAGAACCTCTACACTGTAAAGTCTTTTAGACGTTATATTGTCCTCTGAGACATTATATGTAATTGGTCATATAAAAATAGTAAACCATGACACTGCAAAACTTCTGTTCTTGTAGAACCTACTCTACAACAACAATAATAATAATTTAAAAATCTTAAGGAAATATACTAGCAAAAAATTAGTGTGGTCTTTGAAAAACACATCTTAGCAAGTGAAATGATTATTTTCTTAAATGTTTGTTAAGTGAAGGACTAAATGTTTGTCAGCAAATACTGATCAGTGACATGATGTTGCATTGTGTACCATTTGTGGATTTGTAGACCATAATATAATTAATGGAATTTACAGTAGGCCATAGTGCACTGAAATGTCACCGACACTGTAAAATCCTTGAAGAGAAGAGAAATCTCAACGTCATAGTAAAAAATAACCATTCAGTAAAGTTTTCTAGAACATTGTTTTCTGGTGCTGACTTCATAGTGATATGAAATTTGTCTTGCGTCTCGTAAAAACTGGTTCAGTAAAAAAAATCATAAGATGTGGGGAGGAAATCTTACAGTCAGGACGATATTATTAGACATGAAAGTGTGATTTCTGACAGCTAAGGATGAGAGCCTTAACGGCATGCAGGATACTTTGACCTACAAATCCGATTCTTTAAAAGATTTTTTTTTTTGTTTGTGCAAAGTCTTTAAAGCTAGTAGGACTTACTACTGCAACACCAGTCAGTGCATAAATTTAAATTATTCTGTCATTTTCCTTGAATTATCATTTAGCTGCCTTAGAATAAAGTGCAGCCGGCTGTTTATTTTTACAAAACAGTAATGTTAAATTCATATAGTTCATACATTTTAATTAAACATAGTTCCCCTTGAGTAGTTTGTGGTCAGAAGTAATTGCAGTATGGATCAATGAGGAAACCTGTCAAAATAGATACCTGAGGCATTAAGGAACATGTCTCATGCATCCTTGGGGCGTTTGTCTCAAAGAGGTTCGTTAATTCAAGCTTACATTAACTGCGTTATTCATATTTGATTTAACAGTAAAAAACACGTGATTGCGGATCGTTTGATATTGGCCAGAAAGCAGTATCTCTTAATACTTAAATTATACATATTTCATTTCACTAACTGTATTGCTCCTATCAGGCTACAGAATTGAAGTCTTCGGGTGAACTTCTAAGTATCAAGAGGTATAATATCTATTTTAATGATCTAATAACGATGAAGACTTGGAATATAAATTCTGTTTGTGTACGTGCATGTTATCGGTATTATTCTGTACGTTATTAGAGCGGAGCCCGGCGCTCTGTTGCCGGCTAGTGCCCTTTAGTCACTGCTCTCCCGGGATCACCAAAAGCCAGGGTCTCTTCGAGAAAAGCCACGGAGCAGGCCATATATCACCGAGCCATAATAAAAGCTTAGCTAAATCCTGAACCAGGTCAGCGCGGAAATTTATGGCACCACTTAAGGTGGAAATAGATTGCTTTAACAAAATATATCAACTTCGGCACAACGCGACTCCCTGTTCGCAGTTCCTTATCGCCTTGTGCACACAACACTTCGGTTTTTTTCTAGCACTGTGCCACAAGTTGGGCTTGAGAATACAGTGTCGACAGGATATATATACACGGATAATGAAGATAAGGAAAATGAATACGTATCAAAATAAACATGATCAAGTATATTAGTTCCAAACAGGTTTCAAAATAATTTCACCGTCGATTCGAGCAGCCTTTGATTTATTGATATATTAGGCTACTTGTTGAATCATACACAACTCAGGATGGGCGGAAACTAATCAAAGTATCCACTTGATATCTGCATTTAAACTCATTTAGTTTCTTAACAATATATGCAGTTAGAAGTTTATTTCTTTTACACGGCGGTGATGTTAAAGTCATTCCCAACTGATACCTGTCAGTATTATGGAATGGGATCGATAACGTTACCAAGAACACAAATAAGTCACTTCGTCTCTGAATATAGAGGGGAGTCGTGATACATAAACATAGCAGCGTGTTAAAGTCGTTATATTTGTAACCAGAGAGGAAAGTACGTTAAAGGCAGAGGGTATGGGGATGTGTCTCCTGCCAGGTGGGAATGGTGGCTGGCAGCCGTTTGCTGGAACTGTATGAATTAGTCACCAAGTTTACGCTTTTCTTTTGCATTTAAATGTGACAAAAAGGAAAGAAAGAAAAAAAAACAGAAACGAAAGCATCCAGCAGCCAGCTGATATAAAAATCGTTGACTAATGTTAAAAATTTTTAAACCCAGCTTTCTGTGCATATAAACGCAGTTTCTGCAGTAGACTAGGTTACGGCGCAGTCTCTAGTAGCGCAGTGTTACGCGAAGACATAGACCGTTCGTCAGAATATAATGTTATCGTTTTGTCTTTCGTTATTTAAAGTAAAACCGCAGACATATGTTAACGCGTCACATTTATTATGGCCCTCATTTAAGTGTATACTGTATATACTGTGTTAATAGGCAAACAACGCGTGTGTATCAACACTGATATAAATTGGTAAAACTGTGACCGATGTCATTTAATGTCCAATACATCGGATTTAATTTGAATGAGTACAGCAGACATAAAGAGGGACCCCGTCCGGACGCGGAACGGGCTGCTTCGTTGCTCTTGCATGCAGCTGCAACTTCACTAGGGCGCAGAAGTTGAAGCGCAGCGCCGTTTAATTCCAGTAAAGACGAAGCCTGTAATTATACTGATATCATAACACTAAACATTTAATTGTTGAATTAAATGACGCAACGGACTGGAGAAAATCAGTTAGCGGGTGTATTTTACTAGGGACTTTGATTTTGTCTTTGGGCACCGGTTTACACAACCAAGCCAGAGACGATAGTTTTAGGAAAGGGGGTCCCCCCCCACCCGCTGATAGATCGTGTTGTGCTAATTTCTTTTGAGTGAAACTGAATAGAGGTGCATCACAGACACAGTAATTCTCAATAAACCATATTACGATATCCTAAGGTATAGGTAGAAATTAGTAATGCTTATCCATAGAGGTACACTGCCGTGGTCGCTACGTACATCGGCTTCAGGGGGATTTTTCTAAAACAGCAGGGATCAGGATATCTAAAACAGCAGGGATTTGTCAACTTCTAATATCTCGCATATATACTCAAATATATTTAATGCGATTATCCCAAAAGCGTCGACATACAAGGAACTGACCTGTGTGCATGTGCATGTTTTATTTAGGGGTGTGTTTTGAAAGCGTGTCGTAATAAATATAGTTTCTCTTTATATTTAACTAGTGCGGTTATATTTCTAAAATAATGGAGGATGGGTGCCTTACCTTCTACAGCTAATGCTGCAGGCAGCAAAAAATTGCATAAAAACAGTAAATAATCCATTGTCATAAAGCAGAGAGCGCGAACATGAAAATAAGTTCCAGAGTGAATTTGAATAAAATCCCCAAATGTCTTGAAGCTTTCTCCAGCTAAGTCTATTCAGAAATGTTCAACCATTCATTCATCATATTGTCTTTATTTCTTTTTTCCTCAATGCTCGGAGGAAGAGTCCTCTTGCTGCCTAAGAGAAGACCTTGCGTGGACCAAAGTCCTGCAGCACGTAAATTTAGCATTTGACGACTGAGCAAGTAAGGTAAGTTACCGCACGCCACTCGGTCACTGCAATCATTGATGTTCCCCTGCTGATTCTCAACTTTGGTAGAAACAAACAAATCCACCGAAGCTGTGAAGACTCCTTCAAATTGCCCCCGTCGCTTTCTGCATGACAATCATAATGCAGTCAATCATTGACCGTACCAACAAGTCTATATTCAGGCGTGTTCAACTAACCCATAAAGAATAATAAAACGCTTTACTGCAAACATTGTAAGTCCCTGAGTAAATCATCGGTGTGGTAGCGAGCTTAAGCTGCTGCGGTGCGTGTAGGCTATATAGCTGGAATAAAGACTGCCTTTCCCCGGGCTGCCGAGGAGTGCAAGACTGTGGGGAGAAGAGGAGGGGTTATAGCTAAAGTAGCTGCCAGTCTCTCATGGTCACACCCCCAACTATCCCCGAAAGCTGCCGAGCTACCATAAGATGAATACTGTCACCCATGCTGGGCATTGGAGAGACGATGCAGGGGCAGCGTGGGTTCCAGCGGGGAGACAGCGCCCTCTGCGGGAATACTAAACTTTCAGGAACAAAGTAGACGGATTTAAAATTTGGACGATTACTCAGGCCTACTATCATTGTTAAAAAAAAAGAAAAGAAAAACGAATTTAACGAAGTAAACTGTTAAGAGGGTTAGGCTAAATTTAGTTAAATAGCGACATTATTTCTTGGTGTTTCGCAGAAAGAATGCCATCGTTAGTTTGTCTCTATGACTAATATCGAATATTTGTTTCAATACAGTCGTGTTTTTTTGCTACACGGTGTAACATAGATACCATTAAATCATTAATTACAGCGATATATCTTACCTTTATAAATCTGTTAATAAACAGACAAATGCAGAGCGCACAACATGTCATTTATTTGCGTTTCATATAGTATAAAGTATTATAATAATTCCCAAAATATTCCTGACTTCAACATTTTGTTGAAAGTCGTCTTGCCTATGCAACGGCATAACAAATAATGCGTATTCAGGCTTCACAGCGAAAAATCTTATCGTTACTCTTACATGCAGGCGTACAGTACTATACTCCTCCTACTACTACTCCTATACTACTAATAATAATAATATACTGTAGTCCTACTTCGTTTGGCAGCAAAAAAATCCATTGATGAGAAAAAAAGTAAATTGACCATTAACCTAGCATTAAATTCTGTGAGTACAGATAAGCCAATACAGCTAGCGTTGATTAAATTTATATACTGCTCAAATCGTAGTAGTTGCATTAATGCCGGAAGCCCAAACTGTCCATCAGGGGCTTGCTGCGTGCCCATCTGTCTCACAGAGAAGTTAGATACAGGGTATATACGTCCAGGAGAAGAGAATTCAGTTGAAATTTTACGACGCACTAATCTATTTCATCTTCGTATTACCATCGTATCTCGGCGTGAATCAATATCAAATAAAAAGAAAACAATTTTTTCAATGCTCAGTAATTTCTAATTTCATTCCAGGTGGTTAGAAAACGATACCAAATATGAATGGAAAAGTTAAATTCTCTTCCTTTGAATTTCAGTAATGAGTTATCGTACTAATTATTCATTTTCACCTAAGCATCATTATAACTTTTGTTTTTGTAGTTATTAAGTCTGAAAAATTATACAAAGTGCTTTGGGTTGCTGAGATGTAAGTCTATGAAATCTATTTTTCAATCTGAAAGCAACAACAGCGACTATCATCATCATCATTTTGAAATTATTTTAATGATCAGACAGCAATAGAATTCTGATGTCTTCTAATCGTATGTGGCAAGTACTCCATGTTGAGTAGAAGATGTAAGGCTGCATTTTAGTATCTGAACACGAGAAGGAGTACATAAAATCCTCTCCTTCATACCCATTAGACTGCCCTGAAGTGTGTTGCCCTGGGAGGCGACCGCCAAAAATGAGACACTGCTGACTAGATAGTCGCTGGCTGCATGTCTGTTTTCTTAGTAGGTTTACTCGTATATTGACGCACCAGGCTTAAGGACCTATTGTCTCTAGGTTCAGGTCCTGCTCGAAGGTGACCAGTTACGGAGGCCTGTTTGAAATACTTGTATGAGCTGGTTTCTTACTGAAAGCCTTAAAATTGTACAAGCCAACATTAAGGCCATAAATTGTGTCGAAAATTACCACAATTATAGACCATTGCAGTGTTTTCACTCAATTCGATTTTAGATAGGTATCCTTAAAATCAGTAACATTTAACTTGTGGCACACTTATTACTTATTATATATTAAAGGACAAACAAGACTGTTTGTTAACCGTGGGAGTATTTTGACATTTGGTGTTTGTAACTTTGAGGAACCTTTTAAATTATAGATTAATTTGCTTTTTTACATAAGATTTCCAAATACACCAGCATGAAATTCATGGGTGCATTACTCGTATAAGTGATAATAAATATATTTTTTAGTTATAATGAGGTTAAATATTGTTTGCCTTTATTGGCTTTATTTAATCAGCGCATAAATATATTTCAGATTTATACTGTTGTGAGTGGGTCATACCAAGGACTAGCAATGAAAAGGTTGATAATGAAGTGGTCATATGATTAATCCATATTTAAGTACAATCAGCCAAGACGTACACAAACTTCTAAACAAGTACCTCAGTTGAAGCACTGATTCATTAAGTACTCTGAGTATTATGTCGAAATGACGTGTGTTGTACCATCTCCATGCTGTTTCATAAACTGAACAATGCTACATGTCACTTTATGTGTCTGCTGCGTTACAGTAAAGCATTAATATTTATTGGCGTGTATTTAAGTAAGGCTCCCTACTACCATGACCCTGCATAGGAGAAGCAGGTTTAGATGGGCAGATGGATATATGGATGGATGGATGGATGGATGTAGCTATTTATTTAGAGAAAATTTTGTTTATTATGGCTGATTAAATGTCATGTCAGATCATTTTGTCCTACGGATTGAATTTATGAAAGGATTGATTCACTATTCAGGATAATAATAATAATAAAATAATAATAATAATAATAATGCCTTGGCATAATTTTATAAGTTTCTATCAGCACTTGAAAATGTCCCCTTTGAAATGCATTTTTTTGTGTCTGTATATGTTGAAAGGCTCTTTCTAGTCTAGCTTGCTCAAAAAGTTTACTTATCCTGATGAATGTCATGCTGAGGTGAACAGTAAGAACATTTTGTGTTTATAGCATAGCTAGTATTTAGATGACATCACAGACACAAGAAAACACCAGCCCATAGCTTCATAAGATACATAAATTCACAACGATGATGCCCAAAGTCACAATAAACACAGTGTTTAACCTTTACCAACCTTAAAACATGTTGACTGACTCTTGATCATTTCTCTAAATTGATTTATATGTTGCTTCGGTGACAGTTAGACTTAGAAAGTATCTTTAAATATGTACAAGAAATTCAAATAATTTGGTTTGGTTAAAAAAAAAAACTAAAGCTGAACTAATTCAATCAATGTGGTTCATTTTATTCTAGCAAAACAAAAACAATGGAAAAGACTTAAGCCTGTATGACTACAGTGCATTTTTAGTTGCGCGTATCAAGGCCATGCAGTTAAATCCAGGGGATAGTGCAGAGACCCACATGACCATGTTTCATGTGTCTGCAAGAAGTAAATGACTGACTGATTATATCTCAGAAAGTGAATTCTTTCATATATAATCATAGATAAACATATAATATATTGTATATTGTATACATAACTGTAATTCATAACATTCATATGAAGATTCCTAACATTATACATAATTCATACATAATTGTATATTGTTAGGTATGAATGCGTACTGAAGAGCAAGTTATGAATGAACAGAAAGTCTTTAGTAGTTTAGTTGATTGCTTAATTTTATTCCTTCTAGTTTAGTTTATTTTTAAAGTTTTCTTTATTTTTATTTTATTTTTAATTTTTTGTCTGTGCCTTTCTGTGAACCGCAATGAGGAACACACATTCTCTTTTACATTACATAGAGTGTTGCATAAGGTTCTGTTTAATTATTATTATACTGTAATAGCATGTAAGTTGTTTCAGTATGTTTCTTTTCCAAACAACGAGCTAAGCACTCCACGTCTGACATTTATTTGTTTTATTGTTGTTGTTTTATTGCCATGTGGATATTTCTCACACTTAGGTCCTCCGCTAGTGATTCAGCTAGCCGCTATCTGGCCGAATGTGACGAAGGCACGGTCATATCGCTTTCCCCGAGGTGGACTGAGACGGACGGCAGCTTGGGGAGGAGGGGTGTATGTGTGTGGTGGCTGGTGTCTGGAGAACCTCAGGGTGGAATTCCAGCCTGGGACAGGCAGTACCCTTTTCACAGTCTCTAATCCCCAGGCCTCCCTCAACGCCTGAGCACTTAGGCAAGATCACAGGGAGTCTATCGCACCCCAGAGCCGGGGTCTTTTCCTCACTACACTACATTAGCAGAATTTTTACTTGCCGATTTTCCTTGTACGCAACTGTGACTTTCTTTCATTGCCAAGCTATTTTTGTGTGCATACTTTGTCTCTCTCTCTTTCTCCATTCTCACCATGAAGACTCACCTTTCTACCACTTCTTGTCTTAACTCTTACTTAAACAACCATATATTTCAGATAATTTATTTTACTTTATTAAAAAAAAAATCTGTTTTTTTTCTACTCTGTTTTTGATCATATGTGCCCTACTAAAAAGCTAGAGACGTCAACATTTCTTGCTGCTTCCACCGGCTGGCATCATATTATTTAACCCTTGATTTTAAGCTTATGTAAAAATGCATTTAAAAACATCGAATCCAGCAGCGGTTCTAGGGTCTGCCGATGCATATGAAAAAGATATAGAAGTATAAAATTCTGTCTCTTCCCTTCACAATACATTAGGTCCATGTTCATTGTGGCTCTGAATTTCGTGTTTCATGACAACAAAACCACATTATACATTTTATATATAATGAACAAAACATGACTAAAAAAGATTTGGGCATTTTCCAAAAACATTTGGGGCTTTAGCCTCATTATCCCAATCGTTACACCATCACTGATCTCAAAATGAAAAAGAATAAATAAATCACTTTAGCTAGGTGTATTTCCATTTTTCCACTATACACCACAAAAGTCAATGTCCAGAAATAAAATAAATTCAATAGAATTTTGTTTTGTTTGTTATTTTAATGTCAAGAGACTCACAGCATTGATTGAGCATCAACCATGTCTTTTACTTATATTTGTAATAAGTCTACTTTTAAATCATTGAATTCCATAGCATGGGTCTCCAGCAGGATGTTTTGTTTATTTATTTATTTATTTATTCATTCATTCATTCATTCATTCATGATTACCACTAATTAACAAGTCGCCCAGGTGAAGTTCATGAACCTTAAAGCTAAATACATTTCTGACATCTAGGCATATTGTAGCACTATAGTAACAGACTACATAAATATGTATTAGTGACATGTGTCTCCCCATTGCCCAAGATAATAAAATATTCAAAACTATAAAAAAGATTTTAATTTAATTATTTCATGGGATTAATTGAAGAAACCACGGCACATTTGAATGATCTGACCAATGTATACATGCATGGCTGGGAATCAGAATCTACTGATGGTGCAAATAATTAAATTGTGCAGGTACCATAGCTAAGGTTTGTTAATGATGAGAATGTATGCAATTCAGTCACTTTTAGATGAATAACTATAATGGAAATATGCAACAGTGAAACATTGTTGTTAAAGTTGGCATAGAATTAAAGAGACGAAACAATGTGCTTTGGGTGTCTTACACAGGCACGGCAGAGAAGAAAATATTGACTGACTATGAGAGATGCACAGTATAGATATTTGCAGAGGAAACACTATGTTCTAGGAAGACACCTGGCTGTCTGTCATTGTGTTGAGCTATGCAACACATACCTGCCATCGGCTTGAATATCTCTGCGATGCAGTGGGCAAAACACCTTCTGACATAGAAACTGGCTGTCCAGGGCTTATGACAAAATTCATTTAGTTGTTTCCCTCGTTAATACGCATTCTGTCCACCTCTATTTAGCACAATTCCACCCAGTTACTGGCCCTTTAAGCATTTGATTTTTTTTTTTGTCAAGCCAATTTTATGGAGCAAAATCATTACACAATTATCAGATTTTGGCACTTCTTTATCTGTCTGTCTGTCTGTGTCTCTGTAAAATTGCATTTATTTGTTGCAAAAACTGATTCCTTGGAGGATTCACAATTCTCCAAGGTGTCACAATGTTGCAATGCAGAATGCACGCTAAGGACGCTTAACTCATTGGAGCTATGGTAAGATAAGAAGGCTGATGAGCAACTTGATTTAAAATAGCCACCTTTTCATAGCCATGCTTAGATTCCAAACTATTTCATACGTATAGTAGTAACAGCATATCTAAAATTTAAAGTTAATAACGAGATCACAGATAATCTCAACTGCAGCAATATTATATCGCAGTATATCTTAGTGAAGGGAAAAAGATAAAAATGAAGATACCTACAAAGAGGAAAAAGCTCCTAAGGTAAATGCAGGAGTAAATAAGTAAAGGCCAATGCTATGCTGACACAAAATTAAAAATGGTACAGTGGGCTTTCATTTTTAAGCCAGTGAATTTCATCGTGTCTGCCAGTGACAGAGCCCCATACACAGTAGAGACTGATGCTGCTTTTCCTAAACGGAAAAAAGAAAGCAAAGGACTACAGACATAGAGACAGATATTGGTGCAAATACATTAAATAACTTCATGTCAGAAAACTAGACACATTTTAAAGGAAAGAAAAACGTTTTTCTGGTGCGTTAAGCTTAGGGAACTGGATATATACATATAATAAAGATCCAACTATTTTCCCATAAACATTCAGCATGCAAGAATTAATATGGCTGTAGAAAAAAAATCCATAAAACTTGGTGCTAATAAGCAGCAAACTCTTAACTCCAGAAAATCAGCCACTGGTGGGGATGCTGCGATTTACCAATGGTGATTATTTAACTCCAGGCTGATTTACTGTTACTGAATGCCATCCACCTTACACCTTTTCTCCAACCTGTTTCGGTGAGGTGGCATCTTCATTCAAGATATCACAAACGAGTTAACCCTACATCTTTTATTATGTAAATCACCACTAAATTAACAAATCTAGTAGCACCTTAAAGAACGTTAAATCAATGAACATTAAGTGATCCTCAAAGCTGGGAACTTAACACATCAGTTTCATAAATGTCACCGGTCTCTTTTCCGCTGTATTAATGATTTTAAGGATATCAAGGTGTGACCCTGTGAGACCCATAATGGTTTTTGAAAGGTTTCTCAAGTGAATTATCAAAAAGACCCCCACCCCATTTTTCATTAATCCCTCATATGAATTTAAGACCTTTTGATTTCTTCTTACTGCTAGGGGCGAAGGTGTTCTCAATATGAAAGCTGCAAATTAAATTCACACTTGATGAAACAAACATGTCCTTTATAGTTATCTAACCAGATGAAACGAGATTCTTGTTAAAAGAATCTACCTGGTCCAACTCTATTTCTCACGATGTGCAATCTAATTAAATTATACTCCTTTTATACTGATTTTCTCTGTCACTCTTTTTGGACAAAGGACCAAAAATCCTCACCATAATATGTTCTTATTAAAGTGCTGAAAAACATCTCAGAACCGATACATCGTATGGCTGTTCTTTTGGTAGCAATTTGTCTGTTGATCCCATTGTACACCTATAATGATTTATGTGAAGCTGAGGTTAGTTTCTTTTTCAATTCCAGTCTCATTGAACTAATCGGTTGGGGATCTACTCATTACCCACAGGTACAAAGTAGGCCTTGTGTGATGGGAACAACCACATGGTGATTATGGACAGAGAGATGCAGTCCTATTCCTTTATTAGCTCAATGGAGGTCTGCAGACAGATTTCACAATTGCTTGCTACCTGTGCCGGCTGTTCCTTAGCCCTCATTAGATCATTCTTGCCTTTGTTCATTCTTTTCTATACAGGCAGTCCCCAGGTTACGAACGAGATCCGTTCCCTAGGTCTGTCTTTAAGCTGAATTGGTAGGCAAGTCAGAAAAATTGTAATACAGTAGTAAATAATTGTTCTACAGTAAAAATATAAAATATAAAAAAGTATAAAAGTAATTACATATGATACTGTATCTCGAGTCGACAAACTGCAAACTGTTTTTACGAGTATCACAAAGTAGCGCGTACATTCATTATTACGAACCATTGTATTTCATTTTGATACAATACGACAGTCCGTTCATAAGTATTAGTTGTCTGTAAATTGTCCGTTTTTAACCCAGTGGCTGCCTGTATGTATTACAACCATGGAAAAATTAAGAGATCACTCTATATTTTTAAACAAATCTGCATTTTTAAATCCTAGTTTAATCCTGGTTCTGCTGGCAGAAGGTTATGCTGAACAGCAGGATGCTTCCAGGTTCAAAGTTTGTAAGACCGCAGTACACAAGAATAAGGTGAAGCAGGAGACACTGGGAACGACCAGAAACCAGCCAGGTAAAGGGCGAAAGCGACATTCTAATGCCAGAGATAACCGTTAACTTATCCGACAGTTTCTCATGAATCGTAGGATGACATCGAGTGACCTTCCAAAGGAACGGGGAACATTAAGTGCAGGTGTGAAGTGCACTGCTAGGATAGTTTGCATCAGGCTCCTAGGAGCAGGACTGAAGTCCCATAAAGCAAAGAAGAACATTCATTAATGAGAAACAGGGAAGAGCCAGGCTGCAGTTTGGGGGAAAATGTAATTCTCAGATTCACACCCATAAATTGAGAAATGAGCGAAACACAAAATTGTGCTGTGGTCCCTTATTTTTCCCCATGGCTGTATATATAAGGGTTAAACCATACTGTTTAATACACAATATGTTTTATAAAACATTAAAACACATTAATATGCACCTATAATTCGGATGCTGGAACTACCTGCGTGGTTAAATGAAAATAATCAACATCCACCTGACATCTCTAGACCAATAAGCAAATACTATTTACAAAAGTGGCAATATAAGCAGTATTATTATACTCCTTTCATTAGTGAATAGAGCTAAAAAAATAATCCTTAAAAGTCATGAAAACCAGCACTTTGCAGAGTTGTGTAAATTAGAACTGAAATTAAAATTGTAGGTTTCAGCTCAGTTCCCTGACAATGTAGCTAGTGAGTACTGAGGAAACACAGAGATATTGTCAAGCTGACATGCGTGTTGACATCTGAGAGTGAAATGTGTTTCTTATCAATTCTCCAGTCAATGAGTTTTGAATTGAAAATTATAGTCATTGCAATGTGACAAATCCAGCATGAACTTCAACTACACAGGAAACATGTATTTTCTGTCATTTGTGATGTGATTCACTATGGCCTCTGGTATATTGTGGCACAGCATGTGCTGTGAAATATGTACTGGGTATGCAAATATCTATAAGTTCCCCCACTGGTTCCCTATTGGTGCTTGCCTTAAGTTACGAAGTTATCGATGCTTGCTTTTAGAGCTATCTTCGGAATGACACCCCACCTGCATCAAGTCAGTCATCATCCTGCATTCTTTTCTTCCCTTTACCATCAGCAGATAAGGATCACCTTGTCATTCCTCCACAGCATGGGAATAAGTCATAATAACTAATTGTGACTAGGAATAACTCATTCTAGGCATTTTGCACTTGTGATTCTTCAATGATGGAGTGAGATACCCAGTGTCATCCAGTCTGCAGTCACCCTCATGACCTTCAAGAAACGGCACAAAACTCATAATTTCCTTGAACTCTTCAAAATTGGTCTTCCTAACTAACCTCATCCCCACCAGTGACCCTAACAGGCTCACTGTATACTGCTAACTTGTTTCATTGTGTGATGGTCTGCTTGGCACTTCCTCTGTGTTTCTGTATATTGCACTTAGACATTTTTCTACCTTGCCCTTAGGCATCTGTTCTTGCCAAATCACCTCAAGATGATAAACAGCGTTTGTATATCTCTTTTTATCCCCTTACAATTATCTTACACTTATTTCTGGCCACTCATTGGAAGCTCAGCCTAGCAGAACCTATACCTAAATTGGATCCCTGACAGCTGTTTGCTTGTTATGTATAATCACTTGTAATCACTTTGGAGAAAATCTGAAAATAAATAAATATAAATGCAAATTTGGTGGTTCACAGTCCCTTCTGCAGTGTGCTTAATTTAGGTTGTTTTATTTAGGAATATACCAGCTCAGGATGTCTACTGCTGAAAACAAAGGATGTGAATGTGGCTATTCCTGGAAATAGCTTCTACATTCTGTACCATGTAAATGCAAAGACAGTCATGGTGCTATTTGAACCATAGTTTCTCACGCTAACAGCAGAAATCTTAACTATATCACTGATAAACTGACAAACTTCACAGTGCCTTCTCCCCTGTGGAGTTACAGCAAACTGTCCTGCTGAACGCCTATGGAACTGACTCTGATCTTACTTCCCACCTGTAGGGTTGTTAAGCAAAAGATCTGGTTCAGACACTTCAGACACCAATGCAGTGGCTGCACTGGGGACGCCTCTGGCAGGAATTAAGCCTGACTGCCATGCCAAAAATGCCACATCACCGATTGGCAATGGCTGCTCTGAGCTTTACATAAACATATACTGTAGATAGCGGAAGGAGGGACGTTCCACATCTATTTGGTTTTATCATATTTCAATCTGTACTGGAACAGAGAAACGTTGACATTCTAACAGATACTAAATACTTAACATTAAATAACACTGGCTTATAGCTAAACACCTGGCAAGGTTTTCTTGTGAAAGCATTCAATTTTGTATATATGGGAACATTTTTGGACATTTGACAGCTACACATGTGAGACTTACTACAACTGAAATGCTGACTTCGGGCAGGAATGTTCTCTGCATGCGATCGAAAGTGTGGCCTGTTTGCCCCCTTTTTTTTGTCCCTACAGCAATTTCATTTTATAGAAGAGGCTTAATGACCTAATATCTGGTGGCTCACCTCAACTTTCCTCCCATTTAAGGGGATCAGGCAGGGAGCTTCTACAACAAACCTGATTAGGAGGTGCAAGGTTAGAGGAAACCAGAAAAAAAAAGGATTGAAACTGATGAAGGAAGGCAGAGTTAATTAGCTTAACGACATTGAGGAGAGCAGGGAGTGGCTGAGGGGAGCGATCAATGGGGGCGGGGGGCTTTTTAAAATGTACTCCATATGCTCGGGGCAGTAATCTGCCAAAGTAAAGCACAGGTGCTCCAAGGGGTTAAAGTAGTGCTCCATTTTGATCTTCTGAATGAGAAAATCATATTTCACTTATTATTATGTTTTTCCACCCCAGACTCGAACGCCCATCCCTGATTGCATTTCAGTTGTCCGGCGTGCTCTTCTGTAGCTGCTGGCAAGACTGGGAAACCGCAGAAGGTGGTGTGATGTCTCCCATTGCCACTTATGTTTGCCCATGCTGATAATTTCACAATATTACACTGTGATTTTGGGTGTTACTTCCTCTGCTATGAAGCCTTATTTTCTCTGCCGAAAGCCAAAAACAGTCTTCAGTTTCTTTGCAACTCTGGGCACAGAACAGAAACCGAACAAATTGCAACCAGACACTGTTTGATCTGTTCTGTGTGCATTACAGGGGGGCAAAACAGTGGTATGTTACAGAGAACAGTTTACTGGTAATTTAAAATATTTATGTGGGTACTTGGTATGTATGCTATACTTTTGAACTATGCTGCATTTAAAAAGAGGCTGAATCGCAATAGAATTGTTACTATTGAGCCATTGGTCCTTTCATTTTACCTTAAATTTGTATATTTGAGGGAGTCTGAAGTGGCTTTCTCCACTAAAGAAGGATTTTTAAACAATCCAAACATCCATCTCCAACCATTTTTCTGATGCAGGATTATGGGATGGATTAAATTATACAATTTATTGTAATCTTTAAAATAAACTGGCAACCTATGCAATGGTGTAACACCGTAATGTAACTGTGACCTTGACACACTGTTACCTTGTATTCCAGCACATTCCCTTTCATTCCGATGTGTAAAGTTTGTGTTTTGTTTTTTTTTGCCCCAAACATTTTCTTAATGTCCCCAAACCACCACTGTGCCTAAAGAAAGTCTCTGTTTATCCCGTTGTAATATGTTTCAGTCTGTTATCCTGCCAAAAACAAGATTTATGCCATCCATCCTCAAACTCTGCTACACATATTTTGTATTTCATATCAGAGAAATTTGTATTTTTTTTAGCTGGCATTTTCTCCTATCCACATTTGAAGATTTTGAGATATTACTAGACGTTATTCATAGTATAAAAGCATCTAATTTCAGTAAAGCACAGGTATTGCTTGAAAGTGCATTCAACTGAACTATTGTTTATATGCAGACGAATTGGTGAAGTGCCTACAATGAATAAGCGTGTGCCTGCCAATGAAACTGAATCCTATTTATGATGTCCCACTGCCTGACACCTGAGCATTCTGGGATACGTCTCAGGAGCATTGTGATGCTGTACCAGACTAGTGGTCATGATGGATAGATGTGGTGCCATAAGACAAGTGCGACAGTCCAATAAATACACACACATACATCGGAAAAAATATGGGTGGGTGGGAGCAGGGGTTTATAAGCCCCCAAATAATCAAAACCAGTCAATACAACCACCTGGACCCCCTTACAAGTGTGGAGACCTCAACAGTCCCAGTGCTCAACCAAAAGTTGTGTCTTTGGATGTATGTGTGTAGTAAAGTGGCTAATGTAGATGGGATGGGGGGGTCGATTTATCTTTATTTAGGGCAGGAGGAGGGGGTGCAGCAGGGTTTTCAAGAACTTGACAGCACTGGGAGTGTTGCAGAGTGTGTTGGAGCCGGCCTAGAAGAGCAGGTGGGTAAAGAGTCCATGGGAGATGTTGGAGGGGTCGGCCAATACCCTGGAGGCCCTCTGCGTTTTGGAAGGTGTCCTGAATAGGGGGAAGAGAGACCCCAGTGTTCTCGGCTGTTTTCACTGTCAGCTGCAGCGACCGTCTGAGACATTGCAGTTCTCAAACCAGACAGTGATGAAGTTCAGGACAGGATGCTCTCTATGGTGCCCCTGTAGAACGTGGTGAAGATGGGGAGAGGAAAGCTTGGTCTGCTAAGTCGACACGGGAATTGGAGGTGCTGCTGTGCTTTCCTGGGTAGAGGGGGTGCTGTAGGATCAGGTGAGCCGAAGATGGGGAACAATCGGCACTGCAGGTCCAGAAGTTAAAAATCATCTCCTTTGTTTGGTTTGTCGCTCTTGCGTCAGCCTGCGAGTCGCTATGCCGCCACCTTGAAAGCTGAATCATCAGTACTGTTGATGAGGCCCAGCGTTGTTGTATCATCAGCAAACTTGATGATGTGGCTTGAACTGTACTTGAGAGTGTGGTTGTGAGTCAGCAATGTGATCAGCAGTGGGCTGAGCACACAAGCCTCCGGGCCTCCAGGGCTCAGTCTGGTGGTGCAGGTTATGCCCTTGCCTACCTGGGCTGTATGAGGGCTTTCAGTCAGGAAGCCCAAGATCCAGTTGCTTAAGGCAGTGTTTCCCAACCCGGCCCTCTGGGACCCCCAGAAGGTCCACGTTTTGGCTCCCTCCCAGCTCCCTGCCAGACAGTCCACATTTTCGCTCCCTTCCCACTCCCTATGGGGGACCAAAAACGAGGACTGTCTCGAAGGACTGGATTGTGAAACTCGGACTTAGAGAAGTGTCAAAACCCAGCAGGCTCTGCTACCACATCAGTCTCTGGGGGATGATTGAAGTAAAGCTGCACAAAAATCATTGATGAGCAATCTTACGTAAGTATCTTTTTAATCCACTTGGGACAGAAGCCAAACAAAGGGCAGAGGACATAGTGTCCTCAGTTGGAGAAGTATGTGAAGTCTAAGGGGTCTAGTTAGATACGGAGTCTGTTTTTTTCAGTGGCCTAGACTAGTTGAGTTAAGGATTCATTTTTCCACCCTGTCATTTTTCATCAGTCTAGCTGTGATTATCTGTGCTTCCAACACTCTTGCAGAGTATCATTAATCTCTGTTTATACTGGAAACATGGCACCTAATTTAGACTTTAATCTGCATTACATGTAAATTTCTTAAAGCCAGCATAGTCTAGTGCACAAGAAGCAAACTTACACCTAAAAGGGAACTTTCATATTTACTACTATTTACTACTATTTCTTTTACATATTTTGCAACTATTTCAAAAGCAAAAACTAGTACAGGGGACAGGTTGAACAATAATTGATCTGAGTCTCCACTTGTTATATCTAATTCAAATGTTTTCAGCATTTAAATTAGACATATTTGCCAAAATTAAGGCATTTGTAGCCAAAAAAAAATTTACGGAGAAAATACACATACCACTTCTAAATCAGAGCAAGCAGGAGATAATCCAAAAATCCATTACTTTTTTCTCTTTAAATCACTTAACTATTACCAATACCACTAATGTCCAGCTCTGTGAGGAGGAGGGTTAGAGTGGGCCTGGCCTAACCAATCACAAATCTGGCTCACCCTAAAGCTTAGTAAGTTCTAACCAATCACATTAAAGTATACTGCAACTATAAAGGAAGTAAACCTTTATTATTGTTCAAAAGCACTGCAGTAGTGAGGAAGGACATTTACAAAACCCTAGGATCCACTGTGAACTGTCCCATTGTCTTAGCTTGCGATTTTCCCTGTTGTTCACTTCAATTCTGTGTCCTTGGGCACAGTATGTTAGTAACACACTGGTGTGCCTGTGCTTCTCATTGTTTGCCTGCAAATTTAAGGTAAAACTCTACTTCTATTGTATATTTTTAATTGACTGCTGTGGCCTTTCACTATAGCAAAGACATGATTATAAATTGAAATCTTTTTTCCCCATTATTTTCCATCAGTTTTAATAAGCCCAAAATTCTTGTAAGACCAATGTGTGGATCAGAGGAGTCATTCTGAAACTATTTTAAGTACAACAGATTTCAGGGGTGAAGGGTTTTAGGGAAGCTATGTATTTTGAGAAAAAGACAATGTTTCTGTCATACTGGGGGATCGCGGAAGCAGGACCAGGGAGACGACAGATCAGGAAATGCAGGGTTTATTCGGAGTCTATACGAAAACAACAAGCAAACACACGTAACTTCAATGACACGATAACGAAACAAACTTGAACGCAGACTGAAATACACAAGACTAAAAGTAGGAAACGTGAAACAGCTCGTAAATGGAGGGATTCCACATGAGGTTAACGAGGTAGGCATGGCACATGAAGGGGTTGGACGATCAGGTGTGACAGAACCCCCCCCAAAGGCGCGCACTCTGGGCACGCCCCAGGGGAGCGATGGGAGAAGACAGGGGACACAGGACCTAGGAAATAAGAGCAAAAATGTCAACGAGGCACTGGGAACAGGATCAACGCACAGAACTGGCACAGGGACAGAAACCAAGACAACACCTGATACAAGACGGGAAACGCAGAAAGGCAGACCAGAGAGGGAGACACAAGGGAAATACCAATGGAAAGGACAAAAGGACCGGGAGTGAATGGAGGAACCACAGGGGGACGACGAGCCAAGACAGGAGGGACAAAACAGGGAGACAGACAGCAGAGAAGGGGGAGCCCGAGGGAGCCGCAGTGGGCAACGGGCGGCAGCCGAAGGGGCCGCAGGCGACCGGAAGGTTGGAGCCGGAGGGACCCCAGACGACAGGGAGGCAGAAGCAGGAGGGGACCACGTAGGGGGTGAGGAGACAGGCTGAGGGACAGGCGGAGGAGTCGAGGAGGCAGCCAGAGGGGACCATGGTGGAGGCGAGGAGGAAGGGGAAGCCGCTGCAGGCGACGGCGGAGCCAAAGCAGGCAAAGGCGGCATCCTCCGACTAGCAGTAGTGGGGGGAACCGCAGGTGACCGACGAGGCATTGGAGGCGGACCGAGGGCGGTAGACAAGCCGGCGAAGGGGGACCTGTAGGCGACTGCCGAGCAGGAGATCGGGGGACTGCAGGTGACCGCTGAGAGGGAGTCGGAGGGACCGCAGCCGCCCCAGGAGCCACAGCGATGGGGACAGAGGACGAGCCAGGGGGCAGGGTGGGCGGGACACGACCCCGGTGTAGGTGCCCTCTCCCTTTCCGGGAGATCAACAGGTGGGGTCCTGGCTGAACTCAACCACGCTGGGGCGATGATGGAGGAGTTAGTCCCCTGGAGGGGTCCATTGGGGCCATTAGGGAAATCCCCGAGTGGTCCCATTCGAGCTCTTCCTTTCCTTCCATCGAGGGAGGAGGAGCGGTGGTCAGGTGGTCCGGTATCTCCTCGGGGACAGGGACTGGGGTCTGGGGAGCAAGTAGTGAGTGCAGGAGCTGGGCCAGGCACTGGGGGGATTGGAGCTGGGGATGACAATGTGTAATGACAATAAAGTTGAATCTAATCTAATCTAATCTAATATGGTGGGTGGAGCAGAGACAGGCCAGGCCAGGACCTCGGGCGCGGGCAGAGCAGGAGGCGGCGCCGGGACCTCGGGCGTAACAGCAGGCAGAGGCAGCGCCGGGACCTCGGTCGCTGCAGGCGGAGCCATTGGAGCCCCGGGCAAAGCAGAAGGCGGGGCCGCAGCAGAGGCCTTGGGCACAGCAGGCGGAGGCACTGCAGGGGCTTTGTGTGTAGCAGTAGGCGGAGGAGGCGCAGCGACCTCAGGTAGCGGAGGAGGTGCAGTGACCTCGGGCGGCGGAGGAGGTGCAGTGACCTCGGGGACAGGCAGGTCAGATACATCGAGCAGAACAGGCAGGACAGGCAGGTCACAAACAGGCTGAAGCGACAGGTCGGGGACTGGCAGCACAGGTGGGTCAGGGAGCGGAGCGTCCGCCAGCGCTGGCACCGGAACATTGGCCACTGGGGCTGGTGCCCATTTAAGAAACTGGGGGACCCGCGGAATGGCATCCACAAATTTTCTTGCCCCTTTAAGGGCCCGGCGTGTTCTCAGAACGGGGCAGGTTGCTGACGTGGGCCGCAACGCAGCGGGGATGCGGGCGTCAGGCTGCTGCTAAGCAGCAGTGGCGGAGATGCAGGGTGTAAACACCACCGGGTCCAGGATCAGGAGCGGTTCCCTCCGATACCCAGCGGGCGAGGGAGCAGCAGCGATGGAGACAGCCCCTAGGAATATCACCGGTTCGTCTTCTTCCGGTCTCTGGGTCTTTCACTTCTTCTTTCTCTGATGGGCTGCTTGGGACGGAATCTGGGGAGCTTCCGGGATTTCGGAGAGCGAAACAGGAGGCTGCTCAACCTTGCGGGCCTCCTGCCGAGTCTTCAGCTCCGTCATCCTCTGCAGCAGCAGTCTGAGGTTATTGCACACCTCCACCACGAGGTGCGCGTCTTCTGTATGGGACATCCCCTCCAAAATGTCCCGGTTCCGGCAGCCCAGAGCCCAAGCCTCGGGATCGCCCTGGACTTCGGGCTGGGCGAGCCAGTAGCTTACCTCATTGACTAAACCGAGGTAGCGATCCTCGGTCAGGGGGGGTGAGCTTTAGCAAGGTTGTGTCATTTTGTCACGCTGGGGGATCGCGGAAGCAGGACCAGGGAGACGACAGATCAGGAAATGCAGGGTTTATTCTGAGTCTATCCGAACACAACAGGCAAACACACGTAACTTCAATGACATGACAATGAAACAAACTTGAACGTGGACTGAAATACACAAGACTAAAAGCAGGAAACGTGAAACAGCTGGTAAACGGAGGGATTCCATATGAGGTTAACGAGGTAGGCGTGGCACACGAAGGGGTTGGGCGATCAGGTGTGACAGTTTCACTCATTAGAACAAATAAATGCTTATAGACATTTTATATACAAGCCTGAGTTATTCCTCTGTAGTGAACAAAGCATTTTTGCAAAGCATTACAAAAAGCAGTGGTTAAAATGGTTAAAAACACAGAATATATAGTGAAAACAAAAGGAATGGAATGTATTAAAATGCATAGCAGATATCTCTGGAAGACAGATTTGTCACCTAGAACTAATTAACTTATTTTGCAGAAATATTGGGGGTAAAAAGTACGGCCCATTGCATTTGTACAACTGACAAGTGAAACTATTTTCCCAAATGCTGGATAAATATTACCTATTGTCTGAATAAAATGTTGGACATGCATCCATTATGATATGATGGCTGGACGACATTGTACTGCTCAGTTCACACACGGACTCATTGCTGAATATAATTAGTAGCTCCTTCCATGAATTTACTAAATCCTGAGATATCGGCTATTCAATACTAACCCCTCCATGCTAATTCATGCTAACTTATTGAATGTGCTCTGGTCTTCATAGATGCACACACAGTGGTCCTGAGCGCTCGCAATTGGTGCCTGGTCACAGCCGGATTTAATTTCAAGATCTTAGTCCTGGGCAATCATGCAGCAAATGGCTCAGGACCTTATTATCTATAGAACATCATCAGGGCCTAGAGACTAGCTGGACCGCAACAATCAACAACAGCAGGAAGTTCAGTAGTCCCTGTGCAACCTGTAATTGCCCTTCTAGACCTCATTTTGTACCACTGTCCTCCACCTGAACAGGTCTGGACTGACCCCGGTGGGCCAATAGGCATGTAGCCCCTCCCCCGATGGGCCAATAGGCATGTAACCGCTCCCCCGATGGGCCAATAGGCATGTAACCCCTCCCCCAATGGGCCAAAAGGCATGTATCCCTCCCCCGATGGGCCAATAGGCATATAACATTTTAATGTTGTTTTGTTAATTGTTATTCTTAATTGTTGTTACTGTTTTGTACATTAAGAAGTTATTGTGTCATATTGCTGAGGTTCACATTTATCTCTTATTGGTTTTATTTTGCTTTAAATAGGCGAGACTGTGGGTGATTATTTATCTGGATATAGATTGTATAGACTGTAATTAAATTTCATATCATGTAATTAACTATCATATTAATATCGGCCCCCAAATGAGTCCTCTGGCCTGTATTCTAACGTCGTTTTTACTTTTTGTCAGATTTGTTAATAGAATCGGCTGATTGATTTAATATCATGAGGTTTCATTTATCATGGATTTATTGTACATTATTTATTTCATTTAACTCTGTTTTAAAACTGTTTTTTGATAATGACCTTACGTGATCATTTATGTAAAGCTACGTTCCCAATATTAAATCTGCTAAAGGCACTCTTTATATAATTTTAGAGCAGCAGTTATTTGGACCGGCGCTTAATCCAGATCTTAAACTTGCCTGGATTTCTGCCAAAATGCCTGAGTATATGGATTTCCAGGTGGCATCGTTAATTACATCACTCTTCCTTATACATGTGGAACCTTTCAAATAATTAGACAGAGAAAACCACGCTTATGGTCTTGAGAAGCTTTAAAGTGAAACTGTTCTAATACTGTGTAAAATATTTAAAGCACTATAAGGCACTGTATTTATAATTGTGGCATATATATGTAACGTGTATTAAATTCAGATATTTTACAGGCACTCTTTCCTCCCGCTATTTTGATCTTTTTGAAAGGTCTTTGCTCACCAATACACAGAGTCTTCCAGAAGTACAATGTGCAAGCATTCTGTCATTAATCCCACACAAGTAACACACACTGCACATCTCGGATCAAATTATTCATCTCATTTTTCAGAAGAAAAGTCCTCAATTTATTCCTTACATATGATAAGACTTCTTCTTTGACATGTGGATCAGCAGATTCCTAACAGGTTATGGGTATGGCATACTGACTTACCATTGTGAAATTGTACAAAAATCCAAACCCCTAGGCTTTAAAAATGTGATGACTTTGTTTGAAAAGAGTAATAGTTAATATGAATGTTAGGTATACACACACTTTTGAAATGAAAACTGACCTTAAAATTGTAATAGCTGGCAGTAACAAAATTGTATAGAATATTAAATACATAATGCATTTAGTTACTGAGACTGCTCATCCAAATTTACGAATTTAAATTAATTTTCTGTAAAATTGTTTTTTTGGAGAATGTCTCTGAGAACACAAAGTGGGAGTCGTTTCTGGAATCGGAATGGGGTGGCATGGTGTAAAGCCATGATGAGAAAAGCATGAGTCTTAACGGAGTTCCGCTAATTTTCTTTTGAACTGTCTCTCACAGGATGTAGGAGAAAGCCAAATGGTTGGCAACAGTGTATCTGCTTGGCTTTGACTTCCACCACTGAGTCCTTATTTTAGAACTTCCTTCATGTGTTCCCATCGTAAACTTGCCTACCATCTACCTGTCAACTCCATTAGCATTTTCAGGACAGACACATTAAATTTATGTAAAGAAAACAATGATGTGAAGTAAAATACTTCTGTTCTCCATATGTTTCGTTCACACGGTATTTATTTTCATAGAAGTTGGGTGCATTTTCGATGCTGGCAAGACAAAAACAGCATTCACACCAAATGAATGGAACCATGGATTAATTTACATTTATTAGCAAATCCTGACTCGACTTATCTGATATGGAAAAATATGGACAATGCTTATGTTACTGGTTATCCCATTTCAACTTCCAATTGTGTTTGTATATTTTGATACATGTCTAGTATAACAAAAGTAAAAACTAAAATAAATAAAAATAACATAAAAGCATAGGTTACAACCCCGTTTCCACAAAATTTGGGACGCTGTGTAAAATATAAATTATAACAGAATGCAATGATGTGCAAATCATATAAACCCATATTTATTTGCAAAGAGAACAAAGACGACATATCAGATGTTGAAACAGAAATTTTACTGTTTTATGACAAATATATTCTAAATTTGAATTTGATGCCAGCAACATGTTTCAAAAAAGTTAGAACGGGGCAACCAAACACCTGAAAAGTTGTATAATGGTAAAACAAAGTTACCTGGTTGAATATCTCACAATAAATTGGGTTAATTGGCAACAGGTGAAGTTGGGGAGCGATTTATCACTATGTGAAAGACCATGTGGGTAAATAGTGCAACAATTTAAGGATAATGATCCTCAATGTAACGTTGCAAAGAATTTAGGAATTTCATCATCTACAGTACATAGTATCATTAAAAGATTCAGAGAATCCAGAGAAATTTCTGTAAGCAAGGGACAAGGCTGAAAACCAATACTGGATAGCCGTGATCTTTGGGTCCTCAGGTGGCACTGCATTAAAAACACCCAATTCTATAATGGAAATCATTGCATTGGCTCAGGAACCGTTCTGAAAACTGTTGTCTGTGAAGATGGTTCATCACTGCATCCACAAATGCAGGATGAAACTCTACCATGTGAAGAAGAAACCATATCTAAACATGGTCCAGAAACGCCACTGACTTCTCTGGGCCTGAGCTCATCTAAGATGGACTGAAGCAAAATGGAAAACTGTCCTGTGGTCTGATGAATCACAATTTCAAATTCTTTTTGGAAATCATGGACGCCACATCGTCTGGGCTAAAAAGGAGAGGGACCATCCAGCTTGCTATCAGCGGACAGTTCAAAAGCCAGTATCCGTGATGGTATGGGGGTGCATTAGTGCCCATGGATTGGGTGCCTTGCACATCTGAGAAGGTTTTATTAATGCTAAACGATATATACAGGTTTTGGAGCAACATATGCAGCCATCCAGACAACATCTTATTCAGAGAAGGCCTTGAATATTTCAGCAAGACAATGCCAAACCACATTCTGCGCATATTACAACCGCATGGCTCCGTAGTAGAAGAGTCTGGGTGCTATACTGGCCTGCCTGCAGTCCAGACCTGTCACCAGTGTGCGAAATACCCATCAATATTCGGGGGGGTCCCCATCTCCCTAATGTTGCGCAATACCGATCTTGAGACCCCCTTAAAATTTTGCTTTCGAGGCTTTCGGGGGGTCTCATGATCGAGGTTAATCGGGGTTATTTCGCACACTGCCTGTCACCCATTGAAAACATTTGGAGCATCATGAACGAAAACTATGACAAAGAAGACCCCAAACTGTTGAGCAGTTGAAATCCTCTATCAGGCAACAGGACAACATCACTTTCAAAACTTTAGCAATGGTGTTATAGCTATGAATTGCACTTTTATAACATAAAATCTCTGGAAATAGTTTTTTCATGTAATTGTTGTTCATATAAGTAGCATGAGAAGGATATGAAAAATGAGAAACAGTGCCTCATGCGAAGGGGATCTACTGGGAATCAGCATAATACAGATTATCACGCCAATTTAAATAGCAATTTCAAGCAAAACTGTTCTTATTGGTTTTAGATAGACAGATGTGATTGAAATAAAATCTAATATCCACAGTTATTATTGACACAGATGTTAGAAAATATAGGCTATGTTCATAATTTTATTTTATTAATGTTATAAATTTGGTGTCTTGAAACTGGAACCAGTTAACTTAAACAAAACAAAATGTACTGAAATTAAAAGAACAGATTAAAAAAATACAATGGATAATTCTGTGGTCCAGGGGGTATTTTTCTTCAGCTGAACCAACCGAAATAGGAATATACTCATGATTTGGAATTCATTCTCAAAATAGTTTTTGAATTGCCATGAAAGCTTTTTTTCCAGATAACACAAGTTCAAGCACAAGCTCATCATGTTTAAAACTTCGTTTCACAGTTGCAGTCATGCAACAAAACATCTGTTTCACTGCTCTTCTTCAGACAGTGGCCTGGATTGTGAACCTGGAATCTGCTGAAATGTATTTTTAACCTCTTCTGACCACAAGATGTTAAATCCTGATTTTCAAAAATATATAAAAATATGTCAGAATGTTGGTCAGACCTTTGGTGCTTGTCAAAATGTGCTTAACACTAAATTTTATGGAAAAACAGTAACTAATTGTTTATATTTAAATGCCAGCTTTTTCAAGAATATACAGTATTCTCTTTTCCCTTCCCTACACCAATGACTCCAAAGCCCATCCAGCTTCTGAGAACAGGGATTTTATTGCTTTGCTATTGTCGATGTGCAATTTAAGGTGTTTGAATAGCACTACTAAATTTTCATATATATGTCCTTTATCTAAAGTGCACCCAGTTCTCTGGAAAGGCAAAGGCTCTTATCAGGTCACAAAAATGAATGTCGGTTCTGGGGGATTAATATTTCCACCGTGTTTGAGAGCTCTGACATGCCCTGAAGAAGAATGACAAATTTTGCTTTGGATTAATTTGCTACCTGAGAAACAGTCTGCTTGAAAATATATGGCACATTACCGATTCAATATCTGCAAAATTTTCTAGTGTTTTCACATTTGACTGAGTACATTTTTATCATTTATTAGCAAATGTTATATATGGCAGGCTGATCATCCAATCAGTATTTTTATTGTTTCATACTACAGTATTTAGTTAACTGTTTGCCATCTTTTTTGAAACTCCAGAGCCTTACACAGTCTTAGACATTTTTGCTTTGATTACTAAAGTGGAAAATAGTTACTCTGCAACACAGCAGCACATGTGGACATCCTACAGTGAATCCTGCACAATATTACCCTAAAGACAATGAAATTACACATGTTCCTCAGCTGTGTGGAGAAAAGTCTGATTGTCAAAAAAAACCTTCAAAGGGCATAATATCAAATTCTTACGCAACCTGAAATCACAGCCAGTTGTATTTATATCCAGCTGGAAAAGGCTAATCTGATA
This sequence comes from Mormyrops attenuatus, assembly GCA_026777985.1. Classification (NCBI taxonomy): domain Eukaryota; kingdom Metazoa; phylum Chordata; class Actinopteri; order Osteoglossiformes; family Mormyridae; genus Mormyrops; species Mormyrops attenuatus. The sequence continues at coordinate 7,906,870 of JAODKC010000036.1, read as the reverse complement.
AAAATTTTGACGTGCAATAAGTCTTGGTGTTAAAAGTAATATGAGATTCTTGTAGAATGTATCTAATTCCCATATATACAGTATATATATATATATTAGGGCTGTCAAAATTAACGGGTTAACGTGGATTAATCCATCATCATGATTAATCTGATTACATTTTTTAACGCAATTAACCCATCTGCAGCGCAGAATGACTCAAAATCCCTGAAATGTCTCTGTCAACACATTTTGGGCAGTTTTGGAGCGTACCATTTGCCTCGGATTCTGAGTTTTGAAGCCGGAAGTGACAACATGCGCGCTCCCGTTTCTCGGAGATCCAAGAAATATGTCAGAGCAGCACAGAGGATCACGAGTTCAGAATCCAAGATGGCTGCACCTTTTATCAACAGAAAGGAAGTTGTAGTTTTATACTGTTTAAGCACTACTTCTCATTTGTGGCTCATTAAATCGGTCGCACACACTATACCGTTC
>JAODKC010000036.1:7874927-7904768 GCA_026777985.1 Mormyrops attenuatus | reverse complement strand
CCACCCCCAGGCCTGGCTCCAGGGGGAGGCCCCGGTGACCCGCGTCCGGGCGAGGGAAAACGTGTATCCATGTTTTTACTCATCATAGGAGTCTGATGAGTTTGTACCCAATGCAATAAATGGTACAATCTGGAAAAATGAAATACAAGTCTTATGCTGATAAAATAAAATCAATCTGTTTACGTTGTGGGAATGTCTGTATAAGTATTTTACATTATGGATTAAATCTTTCATAAATCTTGTTTGAAGCTTGATGTCCATAATTATCCCCTTGGGCATTTCTGCAGTGCCGTGCATCTGTTGACATGGTAAGTCGATGCTACTGTTTCAGTGCAGGAGAATAAGTCTCATAATTGACAAAAAAAATAGCTGCCGTTCATCTGCTGGTCACCAGTTGACAGTAATAGACTGTGTTCTTGCCGTCAGTGCAGCTCTCCATGTGTCATGTAACCAATTGGTAAAAAGACCTATCATGTCAGAGGGGCACATGTAACGAGTTCACATGAGCTGCAAGTAAATCATTCTGACGGCTGTGAAAGATGAATCTGGCAGCCATGTTTGATAAAAAAAATGTTTATCAATGTATATGGCTTGTATATTGTGTATTGTCTGTGCTTTGTCTGTCGAACTTGAGAGATACCACTGGCAGGAGCCAAATTCCTCGTGTCATTTAACATAATTGGCCAGTAAATTCTGATTCTGATTCTGAAATCAAAGATGAAACATATCTATGTTAATACATTCTTTGAGTACACCTGTAATGAGAGTCATTGGCTTCGTAGAGTTTAAGTCACACAGATGTTAAGAAAAAGATAAAGTATACATGCTTGGACATGATATCCATTTGAATAAATTTTAAACGATGATTCTGAATTACTTGAGTTAATTGTTCATACTTCTAGCTATTAAATTATGATAGTAGATGGCTGGACAAGCTGTAATTACAAAATGATTCTGGTTGAACATAATCATACATATATTTTTATTTATAATTGCAATGAAACGAAATGAAATCTGAAAATCTGACATATAATGAGCTAAGCCATTCTGTCTTATTTCAGAAAAAAAACATCTTTAGCTTCTGTGTGGTCCTTCATCTCGGCTTGTGCCGGGTATGATGCGGTACATGTGGGATTTTCATTACACAGATAATCCAAATAAGCAGCCCGGGAAGAGCCCTTGACAAAGACGAATGGGTGAGAAAATGAATCTGCCCTCCAACTTGTAACTTCTCTTTCTCCAATTGCAAATTAAAGCACATTTACCAGAAAAGAAAGAAAAACAAAAATGTTAATATTAATAGCAGGACTTAATAGAAGGACTGTCATTCCCTTCTAGCTAAGGAAAATTAGAAGGCAATCTATATGGCAAGTGCGTATTTCATCTCAAGCTGCATTCTTGTGTTGTACGATCTGGAGCTCACGTGTAAGTGTCAAGGGGTTGTGGAGGGATCGGCTTGAGCATAAAGGGTCACTCTATACTGCCGTCCTTCCCCGGCCATGGAGGGATTAGCTTCCGTTCCAGATGTGGTGGAGGGGCCAGTCAAAGGCATACAGTGGTTCACACAAGGGCATGCACTTTGTCTCCAACACTGCAGTAGACTGTAGAATGCCGTCTCCTCCGGCACATGATGTCATTAAGAGTGATTGCTTGATCATACTACATAACATCCCTCATACCCGTGAGTCACAGATCTGGGTAAATGCATCTAGACAACGACATTCTGTTAACCCACCTATTTGAAGTACTCCGCATACACATTTAACCGGTCGCAACTACAGTAAACACGTCATGCTTTCTAATGTTTGAAATGTCCAACGGTGACAATAACACAGTAATGCTTTGATCACAATTCAGTGCATTAAAGTGCCATGTCTACATTTCCACATGACTAAAATCTATATATTGTTTCTTTGCTTTTTATATGTGGATTTAAGCTGTAACATAATATAAGTTCTTTTTTAGTGAAATGTTATCACGTGTATCTCTGCTTCTCCTTCCACGTTGTAAAACAGCATGACCTTCAAAAGTGCAAATGGGAGAAAACAATGTATATTTCACGGAAAAGTTACCCCAGGTTGGGAATTATATTTGGATATGGATTACAGCACCTGACAGTTAACCCTGGTGACTGATTAAATGCAAGTGAACATATTGCAGAATTTAACTCAAGGAATCATGGTGTCTGGTAATCATATCAGGAAGTCACAGCTGTTAAAAGAGTAAACTATGGTAGACTCGTAAATACCCCAAAGATACGAACACGGCACACTAAAATGTGTATTTTTTATCTGTGCTGTTATTTGCTTTTTAATTGTTAAATATTTGACTAGTATTTGAGCTAAGCTGTAGCCTTCAGAGGTAGTATCTGCATATATCTAAAGGGCACACTGGGATGCTTGCGATAGTATTGCGCAATCATCTTGTGCACCATCTTGGAACAACCATATACAGTACACTGCCTATGATGACATGAAATAATGTTATACAAGTGATATAAAATCATGATTTATTTGCCCACAAGTACTGTACAGGTGCATTGCAATGCTTCATATCCTATTTTGCTGTCCTATGAGATATAAAGAGATAAGTGTGTGGTGTGTGTGTGTGTGTGTGTGTGTGTGTGTGTGCGCGCGTGGGGGGGGATGCAGTGGTTGCCTAAGACTTCTAGTACTGGGGTTCGAGTCCCCACTATGGCTCCTTGTGTGTGGAGCAGGGATGGGAACAAGTTGCTCCTTGGTGAGTCCAAGTCAAGTCCTGAGTCAGAACATTGAGCCAAAATCTTTCCATCATTTCTGGTCATCAAATTTGTGACTCAAGTTCACGTTGAGTTGTGAGTTACGTAACTCACATGCTATGTCAGTGTTTTTTTTTACCTTTTGTGAATAAAACTAGCTACAGCAAAAAGCCACGAGTTGATAATAGCAAGGCTTCTCGAGTAATAGGGTAAAAGTCGTGTCCAAGTCTCGAGTCATCTGCCCTCAAGTCCAAGTCGAGTCTTTCCATCAGTTTTGCCGAGTCAAGTCACGAGTCATCAATTTTCGGATTGGGTCGTGAGTCAGTGACTCGAGTGCCCACCTCTGGTGTGGAGTTTTTATGTTCTTCCCGTGTCATCATGGTGTTTCCTTTAGGTACTTTGGTTTCTCCTCATAGTCCTAAAACATGCTGAGGTTAATTGGAGTTACCAAGTTCTGCGCAGGTGTGCAAGTGTGAGCGACTGGTGTGCGAGTGTGCCCTGTGATGGGTTGGCACCGTATCCTGGGTTGTTCCCTGCCTTGCGCCCATAGTTTCAGGGATAGGTTCTGGACCCCCATGATCCTTAATAGAACAAGTGGTTACAGAAAATGGATGGATAGATGGATATCTGTATAGATAGTTAGATAGATATACGCAGTTGAGGATGAAACTTGCTTTTCCTTCTGCAGTCCAAAGAGCTGAGTGGAGCGTGACTGCTTGTGAGCGTATGTATGTGCCGTCTGATGAACTACAGTTCCAGGTGTACGACAACTATGTGCCCTACACTGCCTGGGATTGGCTGCAGCTCCCCATGTGACCCAGAACAGGAAAAGAGATTAAAATATGGATGAATGGAATGATATATTATCATTCAATTTGGGTTTATTCCATCTAAACTTCTGAATCATGAACTTTTCTCTTCATTTTGTTTTACTTAGCATTCCTTTGCATAACAATCATAGTGGAGAGGACTGAAAATAAGAAAATATAGCTGCACTAAGTCAATATGAAGACAGCCAGCAGCCTTGATCTGCATCTTGTAGCTTGTGCCACACAGAGATCTGCACAGCGTGCACCCGGCATTTCACTTCCTGCTTTACGGTTGGATTTTGTTGCTCTACATGTGGAGTTTGCGTGTTTTCTCTGTATCATCCAGGTTCCCTCTTGGCATTCCAGTCTCCCCCTAAGTTCAAATACATATAATTAGGCTAATTGGTGTCTAAGTTGTCCCTGGTTTGTGGTTATGTGTGTATGTGCCCTGTGATAGACTGCCTTGTGCTCTGTGCTGCCTGGGATAGACTCCAGGGCCCCCTGCAACCCTGCCCAGGACAAGTGCTGGGAGGATGGATAGTTTTTCTCTATTATTAATTACTGACTCAGTGGGTAGCACTGTTGCCTCATACCGACTGAGTCCTGGCAATCTAGAGATGCTGGCTCTGCGCATGTGGAGACTGCATGTTCTTCCTGTGTTACACAGGTTTCTTCCAGCTACTCTGGCTGGTCCCTAAGACACGAGGCTAGGTGACCTGGCATTATATGTGAGTGTGTGTGCATATGTACGACTGTGTCTCCTGTGACAGACTGGTATTCTGTCCAGGGTGTTCCCTGGCCTGGTGCCCTGTGCTTCCTGGGATTGGCTCCAGGTAGCCTATGATACTGTACTGGGTAAGTGTTTGGGATCTGTATGATTGGATAAACATCTGTATTTGTTGTCAGAAAGGTAAACTTCGTATAGCAGCTGAATGAAATACATGAATTAATTGAATAGAAATTTATTTAAATTAAATAATGGAAAGTGGTTTGAGGGAAATCTAAGACAGAAAAAGAGAGTCATAACTCATACGTGATGAGTATCACAGCATTGTCTTCATCCAGCAAGATGGAGCAACCTGCACTAAAGTATAAACAGAGAGTTGGGGGTTAAAATGTGAACCACAAGGCTTTGTTGCATTTGTTAATTAACTCCAGATGGCACAAATTATTTTACATTCATAACAGACAAAAATACAGCAACAAAACATAATTCGTTGTATCTCCAAAAGCATGTCAGATTTTTTTGTTGAAAATGCTTACATTGATCTGTTGATACACAATATCAAAACAAATCAGTAACTAATGCAGGCTGCTTTTGAGTGAAATTATTTTTCATGCAGTCCAGAAATCACGGAAAAAGTCCAATTTTTCATTCATAAAATTGCTTCAAACATATAACAGAACTGACTAAAATGCAGATGTTTGCAATAAAGAGCCTTTCACTTGCAGATGTAGTTTTAAATTGCATCTTTATTTATACGTGTTATTTTTGTCTTGCTGACACCGTTATCGACATCTTTGAGTGCTTAGGTGATGCTGTAATCTCTGGGAACTTGATTGCTTTCCTCAGACTTTTTTATCCCCTGACTTATAGGCAAATTATCCCTTAAGGTGTAATATAAATTATAACTCTCTAAATTACATTAATTAATAATTTTGACTGGTGGGGTGGGGAAGTGGGGAATCTGGAGTTGTGCACCTGTTTGTTTTGGCCAACATACAGTGAGGGCCTGTTCACTCACTTCTAGAACCCAAACGAGAGGAAAACAGAGATATTCCCTGTAGCCACCTTAGATTTCCGCCAAAATCAATCCGCCAGGCCGTCTAAACAGCTGCTCTGCATGTGTCAGCGGCTGATTTACCAATATATTACAGCGTTATGTTGCTTAGCAGACACTATTATCTAAAGTAACTTATATAACCTGCAATTTTTTTCAATCTCTTTACACATACTATACCTGAAGAAATTTAGGTTATGTTTCTCCTGGGGCCTGAACTAGAAATTTTCTGGTGACGCATTCCCATGTAACCTGTACTGTTCTTCTGATTGATACCATATATCATCATCTCCAATATTTGCAATTCACTGAACTATCTGCCTTATTTCTTCAGTGCAAACTTATACCAACTAAATATATGAACTTATAATTGGTGTCACACATTTTAAATATCTGTCCATTCTTTTCGCAGATGAGGTAGATGAGAAAAAATACAGTTTTAAACGATTAATAAATGTAAGAATAGGTTTATTAAATGATTAAGTAACGCACACCATCTATGGTATATTACTGAACAATTCAGAAATAAACTTTCCATAAAGAAAATAAAAGGTACCCACAAATGAATTCAAACATCATGTGACTGTGTATAATAATTCAAATGAATAATTATTGAAATTATAATAATGCCATTAGTTTTCATTCATCGTTACAGTAGCTATTGTGGGATTTTTCCATTTATGTCTGTCACAAGGAGACTCATTAGGATAAATCTGACATTGTTCATTGACTAACCTGAGCAGTAACACTGAAATAGTTGCTTGTTATGCACTGATGTCATGATTTTGGAAGCAGTTTCTGTTTAATAAGAGGGCTTATGATCATTCCTACTAGCTATTAGTCTAAATAGGTTTCTAAGATCCAAAAAATGTTCCTTTCCATTCACTTATTAATGGACATCACGTCATTTCTGCCATGTGTTATTGTCCATCTGGATAGAACAGTAAAATTATTGCAGGCTTGATTGCCTTGGTTCTACTTCAAGGAAGCTTTAATGCTCCAGTGCAAACCTGTTCTCTAGAGACAAGGAACTGTCAGGGGGCTTAAGGAAGGAACTCAATGAGGTAAATCAGCCAGAACATGAAGATTCTCTCTAGAGGGGAATATGGCCACAGACTGATTACAACCCAACTGTTGCATGGTGGAAACAATCGCTGTTCTCCGATGGTGGTTTATGAGCATGTGACTTGCAAGCCAAGGATTTTAATAACCAAGATGTAGAGGATTAGCATGCACGTGTTTTAAATAAACCGTGGATAAATAGGTAAAAATCACCTTTTTAAAAAAATCGCCTTTTTCATTAAGCTATAATCAAATATGCCAGCAGTAAGAAGGATTATACCTTCATTTGTGTAATAAATAATATATGTAAGTATTCATGCTATTCATTTATTATTATTATTACTATTATTATTATTATTATTATTATTTTAAAATCACTAACTGCTTGCCTTTTATGAATGATTTATAACGAGTGAAATGTAATGTCACAAAGTGATACCAGTTATTGGGGTGTGATGTTGACATCGATTCAATATATATTGCATGTTGGTGGACCGTGAGAGGATGACATGCACACAAGGAGAACTCGCAAATTGCACACAAACAAGGTGAGATTTTTGTCATGTCTGGTGCCTGTGATATGATAGCACTAGCCTCCTTGCCACTGAGCATGAAATGTTCAGGAATCCCTTCTTGAATGACCTTGTAAAGGCAACTATATTAGACAAAACCTTAATGCATTAGGCTGCGTTATATGCTTGGCTACGAAATGCAGTACTGTGTGTAAGTCTTAGGCAGTCAAAGAACTTGATATTTAAGTGATCTTTATGTTGGTGTAAAACTACGATATTACATCTGTCAAAGTGTGTCAGCTTAGCCATTTCAAAACCTCTCCCAATGTCTTCCAGGTATTTGTAGTAGCTGACCAATACAACAATATATTTTTGACTTGACCATGTTGCCTGTTAGGCTAATCAATACCTCATTGAGTTATTTAACCAATTAAGGAAATTAATTAATTGATTTAGTGGTGAAATTTAATAAATAGCTGGAATGGCTATATACATATCCTTAAACATTTATTTTTACTGCTTAAGACCTTTGCACAATACTGTATGCATTTCAAACATGTCGATATCTCAGCTTGTTTATATAAAATTTCCTATTATTGCTGTGATGATTTTGCACTGAAGCATTTAGGTGTACACATTACCATAACAAAAAGTGGAAATGAAATAAAAATATAGAGCAAGCGATTAGCAGAACACCTATGCGAGTGACTCTGCATATGTCAGTTTGATGATAAATGATATGGTTTGAAGAGGTGAGCATGTGTGTGTTTTGTATGTGGACCACACCGAGAAGTGAAAGCTTGGCAAGGAACAGCCTGGGTCTCAGTAGTGCCATGTGTCTGCGTACAGCCAGCAGTGACAGATCGAGCGAAAGGGAAGGAAAGGGGAAGAGGAAAAATCGAGAGGCTGTGAGCCTGTTCTGGGGGCTGACAGGCCTCATCAGTCGACTAACAGGGCTGTTTTGACAGGTGTCAGATGGTCCGTATTACCATTGCGCTGCCTTGCCCCCGGGACTTTGCATCATGATCCACGACAGAACTTAAATGGCTGCAGAAAAATAAAGAAAGCTGGCAGAGAGGAGAACAAAATCATTATCCTGACATCCTCTTCAAGGCCCTCCTATACGTACAGCTGGAACAAGTGCCATATGTTAGCTTATATTCAGTGGCCGCGTTTCTTTGCAGACCGAAATAGAAGGAGAATCTGACTGCTGTTATCATTCGTCTTCTTTTTTACTGTCCCGTCTCATTTTGCACATTCCCTATTGAGCCTATTAGGTTTCTGTGTGTGGAGCAGGCAGAGAAGGTAATTATGATTGTTGGGGAATGGGCAATACCACGATGGTGGCACAGGAGTGAGAGCTCACATTGAGAAGAATGTTTTTTGTATGCGGATCATAATCAATAAAATTGCCCTTTGAATTTTATTCTCTAAAGAGTTTCATCCCCACCACAGAGTGGATTTTATAAGCATCTACCATTTGCTATTCCCATGTGATGTTGAATGAAATCTAATCAAATCTTGCTATTCATTTTGTACCTCAAATGGATAGAGAAATGAAGGTTAAATGGCTTTTGGATTCACAACTACTTGAAGCTCAAGTTAGCACACTGATTTAATCTCTATATGCATTTTATGTATAATTCCTGGTACCTCCCATAAAGACTGCTCTTTAATATTATCTCAGGTAGAAGGTCTGTCCTTAACTTTAAAATTAACGGGAATTTGAAAGTAGTTTCTAACTGAAATCTAACTTCTGAAGCAATGCACTAGTCACATTAATTGTTTTCTATTAATTATGGAAATATATAGCATTGACATTATGGACAATGTAATCAAAAGACAAAAGCTCTGAAGAACCTTGATTAAAGGAAGAGTTAGATAATTGGCTCTAACTGAAAGAGAGACTAATGCACTGTTACTGGCTTTGAGTCTAATTAGTGATCATCAGGACCTGGGAGTCCTATTGCTTACAACCTTAACAGACTGAGCTTAACAGTGTTCTGGATTTTGTCATCAGTCAGTGGGTGTGCTGTGGTCATGACTACAGACAAGTATGTGGTCATTTTCAGTAGATAACAAACCAACGGTAAATTGATTAAGACCTGAATTGGCATCCCATCTAGATTAGGGGTTCCTAATTCCTGGTCGTGAGGGTCTTGTGGAAGAGTTAGTTTCCATAAACAAACAGTATATTTTTGATATTTCTATGACCCTTCAGGTTTCACGTTTCATTCTGTTTCCAACAAAAAACTGGAAACAGTTAAACTTATGAAGCTGCAATCGATCTGCCAGAATATGCCCCCCCCCCACCCCAAGCCTTTTTAACTGGCCCTTGCAATTTTTCTTCAACATATCCCAGTCTGCAAACATCAAGAGGTTTGGAATAATAGTCTGTAGCAGTGGTCACCAACCCTGCTCCTGAAGATCTACCAGCCTACAGAGCTTTGGTGTAGCCAGAAGCTAATTTAGCAAAACTGATACAGGTACGTTTGCAGCCAGCTATGTTGAAGCTTAGCTGAGATGCTACTGAAGGACGTGATGATCTGTATTAGGCATGTTAAACTAAGGGCGACATCTAAGCTCTGCAGGGTGGGACATCTCCAGGAGCCGGGTTGGTCACCATTGATCTATGTTCCTTATTTTACTTAGGCCTCAGTGACAGACCAAAGGAGTACATTCTCTTGAATACCAGAACAATGCTACCGTCCTTCAAACTCTACATATTTAAATCCAGTATTCTTAATACTTTACATAATTCATGAGTATTCATGAATTCATTTTTAAGTTCACAAACTAAGACATAGTAAATGATTAAGAATACACTACTAAAGGAATAGTTATTTCACAAATGAATGAAATAGTCATTGAAGTTTCCGATCCACGGGGTCGGATGATCAAAAGACCTTTTACATATAGCTGACTGACTTTCTTACATTTTTCAGCAATGGATATCTAACACTGCTGAACACAAGTGGACAGAGCATACAGCTGCTGTGATTAGGAAGGTCCACCAGAACCTTTGCTCCCTTGGGTGTTTGATGAAGGGCCAGTTTCCTCCCTTGGTCTCCACCAGCTTCTACAGGTGTGCTGTGGGCTGCATCCTCACTGGTTGTATTACGTCCCGGTATGACAGCTCCTCACACTCCAATCGGACAGCATTAGTGATGGAAACTGCAGAAAGAATCATCAGCACACATTAGCACAGAGCTCCCAGCTATTCAGGTCATCTATGCCACACACTGCCTGCGAAAGGCAGGATGCATCAGGAAGGACTCCACTCATCCCGTACAGACAATATTCTCCCCCCTCCCCTCTGGCGAGTGGCTCAGAGCCATCAGCACACGCACAGTAGTTTTAGGGACAGTTTTCATCCAAAGGCAATTCGAGAGAATGGGGGGATTTCCCAGTGAGCCACCCTGGTTGTGGGCAGGTAACAAGGGAGTGGGAAATAATTGTATGTTGACGTTATAGCGGGGATACCCCACAGGTGGAAATACAACTTAATCTGGCCGACCCTCCCCTCCCCACACACACACACACTTAGCGTTACTCCCACTCTGAGCCCGGTTTATCCTAAGGTTGCTAGACTGCTCAGAAGTTAATTTCAGGATTTATGCCGTTGATATCTTTGTTATTTTTTGCACTGTCACTACAGTGACTTTAACTGCAGTCATTGTAACTTTTTATATCACTGCTCAGTTTCGACATGCAGCCACTTGTTTAGCGTATACCATTTGTTGGGCTTATTTACTGTATTTTTGAAAATATATTTATTATTTCACTGTAACCCATGTCCTCCCCGTTATCGTAATGGGGTTTCCTCTGGGTACTCTGGTTTCCCCCCAGTCCAAAAACATGCTGAGGTTAATTCTAGTTACCAAATTGCCCGAAGGTGTGTGTGTGTGGGTGTGAAAGTAACCTGTGATGGGTTGTGGATGGATGGATGGATGGGTGGATGGATGGATGGATGGATGAATGGAGTCATCTTCTCCCCATGTCATTGTGAGGTGTCCTCCAGGTTCTCTGGTTTCTCCCCACAGTTCAAAAACAAGCTAAAGTTAATTGGAGTTGCCAAATCGTCCATAGGTGTGCAAGGTGTATGTGTCCTGCGATGGGCTAGCGCCCTGCCTTGCACCCGTTGTATCTGGGGTTGGCTCCGAACCTCTGTGACCCAGAAATGGACACGCAATACAGATAATTAATGAGTTTTATTTTGCTGTTGTGAACTTATCATCTTTTTGGTTTTATAGTCAGCAAGGAAGCATATTAAAAGCATGCAAGCAAGACTGAACTAAGTGCATTGTACTTTGTGCACATGACAATGAAGCATTGAATATATAGATTATTCTGGCTAAACATAGTTTAAAATTTAGAGTAATTATCAGTAAGAGAATACTGGAAAAGAATTATAGAGTAAGTTTTGTTGCACCATAATTCAGTTGCAAACTGTAAGTTTACCATCAACTTCTAAAAATCAGCCATGTGGAAGAAAAATAATTAAGTTTAGTAAAACAGTAGCGTTGTCCCTTTTAATGAGAATTCTTTACTTCGTATTATGTGTCTGTGTGTTGGTGGGTGTGCTTTGTTTTTCTCAAGATCTGAAATGTTTTATTATGTTCTACTTGAATATTGGTTGCAATTTCAACTTTATTGTGACAATTGTTGTCTACTAATTAACATACTTCAATTAAACTGTGCTGAAAGATACATTTCTACAATTATTTCGCAATGATATTTTAAGACTTGCTTTAAGAAAAGGACGAAAACCATTAAAACTCAGTCATTCTGTTGAAAAGGTTATGTGGGCACTAATTAGGATATCTATGACATTTAACGTTCAAAGTAGCGGGAACTTTGGAGTCGTCTACTTCTAAAACCCATAAATTACACTGTTAATACAAAGTTTTTTCCTACCAAACTATTAATTTCCAAGGTTCTGTCCAGAATATAACAATAGGGTGTCTAAAGATGATTTTATAGGATGATCCACTTTAACATTCTTAAGGAATGTGCAGAATTAATGGACCCTTTATTTTCTATGCTACTTCAGCATTGTCATTCTAGATTAACAATAAGGGCTACCGTGACAGTGTAAAACTAATTACCTTGTGCTTTTGACTCCCTTCATTTTATAGCTTTAAATAATGCTGTAAAGCATTCAAAATAGACTGAAACATAAATTTGTCATTTCAAATTTAATCCTGTTACTTTATGCTTTGGATTAATTCTAATGCCTACTTAAGAAAATGTAAATCTATGTAAATTGTATCAAAGTGTGTTACACTTCACCGAATGTTCTCTTATTTGAAAGTAGGATTATCTGGTGATACACATTCATTTGTTAATTAAATGTATTTGTTAGCGTATTTTTGATATAGTTAGAGTACTTTCGTCTACTTTAACCTTTTTGTTATGTATGCTACAGTTGCAGTGATTCAGAATGTATATTTTGCAGTGTGCACTGAAGTGGAATTTTTGAATTAAAATGCCTCTTGGAAAAAAAAAACCTGCCAGTGGATCATATCTCTGATGATAATACATAGCCTAGGCTAAGCAAATTAATATATACGAGTATTATTATCAGAAAGACCAGAGATTATTGCAAGAAATGGTTTATATAATTGGTTTTTATGGAATTGGTTTTATTGGTTTCATCCCATTTGGCATGCATGATTGTCCATTGAGACTGGGTGAAATGAGGAACTGATGCAGCAGTTATGTGTTTGTATTCTATGGTTCTGTAAGTTAAATTAAATGCATGAACGTGTACATTTTTAGATTCTACCAAATGCCAAAATTTGGCTCGTCCATTCGCCAGCAGAGTTGAATGATTTTCCATGATCTATTTGCTGAATGTTTTTGATATTTTAATGATGAGTTTCATTGTCTCAGGACACTGGGCTACAGTGAGACTAAGATGATTTTTCAAAATTCTTAGTTTCCTAGTTGCCAGTTATTAGGCCATTGAATATTAAATACACACTCAGTAAGCCCTTTTCTACATACACCTAGCTAGCATCTGGTAGGACCCAGTTTTGCCACCACCAATCACTTTATGGGCAGATGCATCGTGTGTTCATAGAATCCTTTCTGTACACAAATGTGGTAGTGAGCTGGTATTTTTGCACTAAAGCTTTAGCTTTAATGCGTCTGGCCATTCTCCTCTGACCACTCTCATTAACAGCTTGTTTTCGCTCACAGAACTGCTGCTGACTGGATACATTTTTTTGTGCGTTGATTGCAACATTCTCTGTGATTCTAGACACCGTAATGTGTGAAAATCCCAGGAAGGTAGCTGTTTCTGAGATGCTAGGACCACTACACTCAAAATCACTGAGATCATGAATCTTAGCCATTCAATACTGAGCCTAACACCAAGTGAAGTTCTTGACCAGGGGCGCCGCTGGAGATTTTGGGCTCCATGAAATCATATCATATTGGGCCTTCAAACCAGACCAATCCAATTATGTTCCAAATTTTTTAGCATCTCTGTAACTCAGGGCCATTTAGAGTCATTCCAAATTTCCCCACCATACGGGCAAGAAAAAAAATCGGCCAATCGGCATCAGCCGATCAATCAGACTACATGGCCGATATATTGATGACTGCGCACAGCTATGTGATTGATGCTATGTGACGCGAAGCACTCACTTCGTCAGTGTTGTAGTGTGCGTTATCAGCACCTACAGTAGTCAACCTATTTGACAACCAAAGGTAAGAGTTCTAAATTCCTGCCGCTTACCTCAGTTTCACTTGATGAATAATATTGCAACAAAGCCAAAACAACCTCAATTTTGTCACATTTGACACAATTTTGAAACATTGTTGTGTTACTTTTGTCAGAAATTTAATCATGAAACACCAAGGAGATAGTACTGAATGTGAGTAATATTTGGAGTTATTATTGTTTTGTATGTTATTAATGGTAAATAAACATTTAAAGTTAAGCAGTTGTGTCACTCATTTTTCTACTTAAAAAAATCACCCTAATACAGGACATCACCCCCCCAAAAAACAAGCAACCCAACAAATAGATAGATAGACATTGGCCACAGAAAAACCCATATTGGTGAACTTCTAGTGTTGACCCTGTAACTTCTGGGGTAACTGCTGTATTAACAATTAAATGAATAAATAAACAAACACATAAAAAAATAACGTTAATAATAATAAAATTAAATAAATCCTGTAGATTTATCTAAATGATCTCCAACTATTCCATCCACTTGGAGAACTCCACGCAAACAGAAGAGGTTCAAGATTTAAGCCCTCAGCTCTGGTGGTGTGAGACAGTAGTCTTGCCCACTAAACCATCATGTCACCTAACATACTTTGAATCTCTTTGAATAGTATTGTCACCCTGTTCTAAATTTAAATGTGCCCATGGCTATCTGGAGAAATGTAATATTCCAAGCTTTCAGTTCTTTCTTCTGGGTGTGCAGATTTCCATCTATTTGACATTTTTTTATTTAAGAGAATCGCTTACTTCAGTTTGCTAAATTGCTTTAATAATGTGCTGGGACCAACAATTTAACAGATGGAAATGGATACACATGGCTTTTACAGCCTGCAGATCATGCATCACCAACTACAATACATGTCAGCCAGGTATCACCGCAACTATCAGACCTGTCTCCTCAAGACCTGCAGGTGCAAATTAGCACTGTTGGGGGAAATTCAGTCGTGAATATTTGTGACAAGCAAGTTAACATCAGAAGTAGTTGTAATTCTCTAGTATCAGATTGTTGTGAAGTATTTAGGGGAAGTATCTTATTTTCCATATTTAAAAGCATTTCTCATAGGACATATAACTTAACTTAACATAACATGTTATATATTCTTACCTCATGCCTTATAGAACAATTTTTTAAATCAGTTTTTGACCCAACTATTAAGTGATTAACTATTAAGTGATCCCAGTACATAAAATAACCAGTGATTACTTTCATGCCCACAAGATACAAAAATGTGTTGTTTGCCTTTTAACCTAATTTAAAAATCCTTTGTCTTTCAAACAAGTAAATTGGTTAGGGAACATTTTTCATGTACCCTTCTATGTGCAATTTATGTTTTTGCATGCAGTTATGGATGATAATGACAAAGCCTTAATTACAATAAATATGTGTTCAAAAATTAGATTTGTCACTCGAAAATGAGTACAATTTATTCATTACGCAATTGGTGAAACAGTGATGCTGAACATAGAACTCTCGCTCTGCAGACCAGGGTTCGAGTCTCCACCCAAGCTCTGTGTGTGTGGAATTTCCATGTTCTCCCCATGTCATTGTGTGATCTCCTCTGGGTACTCCCCACAGTGAACTGGTGTTATCAAATTCCCCATGTGTGTGAACGGTCCTTGGTTATTCCTGGCCTTGTGGTCATTGTTTCCAGGATAAGCTCTGTGATCCTGCACATGGTAAGCAGTTATAGAAGATGGATTGATATTTCCACAGCTTGTCCATCCAGCTTTACCATATACATACTTGTTTGTGACCATAGCTGTATCAGCTGAAAGGGACATTGCAAATGTGTTCTGGATTAGACGTATGGGTTATGGATGCATGTACTGAAAAGAAAATTGAGTCTGTCTCTCTTGCTCCCTCTCTCTCTCTCTCTCTCTCTCTCTATATATATATATATATATATATATATGTCATGGACCGGGGCGGAAATGGTGCGTGGACGAGAGCGTGGCATGGTGCAGGCAGAAGGAGAGAACGACCCACTTGCGGCTCAACGGAATGGAAAGGGTATATTCGACAAAACAAAAAACACTACAAACAAAAAGGACCACGAGGGGTCAAAAGAAAAAGGGACTAAACAAAGGCTAATTACAAAAGGGGGGCAGGGCAATCAAGGGTAGGCAGGCAGGTTACAAAATAGAATAGTCAATATACATACGTCTAATAGCAGACTACAACAAACATACCAAGACACACACAAGGGCAGGCACAAGAACAGGCAACAGGTGGAACTAATTAACTCAAGAAACTAATATTAACCAAGGAAATAGGGAAAACAGAACCTAACACTGGGGAATACAGGTAGAAACACAAACAGGGGCACAAGGAACGAAACCAAAACCAAATACAAAACACTGGACACAGGAACTAGAAAAACTCATACAATGAAACGCTGGGGAACAAAAATACAAAGACAGAGGAGGTGGGATTCGAACACGCAACAAAGGAATGTGCAGGTAGAACAGGGAACAGAACAGGGAACAGGGGAAGCACAAAGACTGACAGAAGGGACAGGATGACCAGCGATGCCTGCTGGCCAAACGGGGAAGGGACACACCTGGGTGCTGACCCTGACATATATACATATATACAGTATAAGTGTGTGTGTGTGTGTGTGTGTGTGTGAATCCAGGAATAGACTCACTGAGACTCATTGTAAATTTGCATCAGGAAGCCTTTGCTTGACACGCACTGTGTGTCTAGTGTAAACATATATATATATATATATATATCACAGAAAGGAATTGTACATACATCAATCTGATATTTGTGAGCTCATTAACTTATAGACTTATATAGATGAGAACATAGGAAATTTACAAACGAGAGGCCATCCAATCTATCAAGCTAGTTGAGAATTCAACTAATAGCTTACAGTTGTTAAAATCTTATCTAGCTCTGATTTAAAGGAACCCAAGGTTTTAGCTTGTACTACACTAATGGGAATGGTATTCCATAACTACACACCTTGTAAAGAAGTGCTTTCTGAATAATGCTGCTAGGTGGAAGCTTATCAAGTTGGACTGAAGCTTTCTGTGCTATGCGTGTAGCACACAGAGCTCGCATGAAAACGGGATTCACAAGGAAAGTCAGTTACGGTACTCAATGTTTATTTTCCATGCATGTCTTTGCTTTGATGTGCTGTGCTTCAGAATATGCTTTGCTTGAGGTATTTGGCCCAAACCAGGCCAAAAATGTCCAGAAAGGGCAGGAAGTTTGAAGATTTAAATTAGATCGAAATGTGGAAATTTATTTCAGTGTTCTTATAAAAATACAAAAGCTGTACACTGTGAACCTATTTAATCATTCGACGCCGCCACACCAAATTTTAAAACCAAGATAGAACGGGAGCTTAACATTAACTCACATAATTAAGAAGCTAAAGAGAAGTGAATAATTATTTATGGATTTTGAATCGAGGGCTAATTATATGGCAGTGGTATGTAGACGTCTGGGTAATGAGTATGTGCAAAGCAAATAACACATAAAAGATTAAATTAACTTCATGGCATTTTTTTCATATGAGAATGTCATTCTCCACTAGATTTAAAATGAGCCATTAGCTTTTATTAAACACACACTGACGTTTAGAGTGATGCAGTGATAGTTACAAAATGGTCTTTGTTTGCAATGACCTCATTGGGTTCTGTCATCGAGTCTCAGTTCGGTGAAGTAGGCCACACCCCTTCCCAGGCTTCTGGTGTCTTTAATGAAACTCGAACACCACAAATCAACCGCCGGTTCCACCCGCAATTACCCTGGAAATGCTTCAAATTGATTTGATTTTGAACAAATGAATCGGTGGGTATGAAAAATAATCTGCTTTGAGCAGTGCCGTTACATTTATTTTGTTAATTTCCTGAGATTTTAATGACCACTTGCAAAACGATTTATAAAATATTCAGAAGCGTGTATGGATATGATTCTCCCTTTTACAGAAAACAAACAACAATAATAACCTGTGGAATATATCAGTAACTCCCATTTAATATTTTTCATAGCACCAACTGTAAGCACCAAGTATGATTGCATTATTGCTGTATGTTGTACTTTCTATTTATTCATTCTGCTGGATAAAATGAATCAATTTCTCTGAGTCTGAAGTGAATACAGAAGGATCAGTACATCTGTGTTTAATAAGATCCTTTTCTGAAACTGGGGATCTCTTGATAATCATTGCTTGATACTGAAAATTATTGTCAAAATGCATATATGAGATGTTAATAAAGCCAGTTCAGGCAAATGATTACTTCAGCTTTTATGGTACCAACTAGCAAAAGAAAGTTATAAAAATACTTAATGCCATTATGCAGTCACACTAAATTAAGCAATGTATCTAAGAGATACAGTAAGATTGTACCATATATGTATCCGTCTTCCAAAGACTCATCCTGTATAGGGTCTCTGTGATTATCGTTTCCCATTTTTCTGTATATTTGTTTCTTTTTTAATAATATATTTAAGCCGATGTGTAATATACCTATTCATTCTCATAGGATCCTTTAGACATCTATTATTATCTAGATATTGCTATTTCAAAAGGATTTCGTCTCAGAATATTTTGGTTTAGGTGGTAATCTGCAAATAGGAGTCAATGTGCCACCTTCTGCTCTTGTCCATCTATAAATAAGACTAATCCTATAAACCTTTATCAGAACTGTAATAAAGTGATGGGGCTTAAGTCAAACCAGATTTGCCAGAGTAACTAAGCATTCCAGTACAACGCGAATGGCCTTTTCTCGATGCATTGAATGGATTATTTGTTGGTGAAAGATCCAAAGGTAATTATTGCTTTTCTCCATTTCTCATGTCCTGCCCTGTGATTTCTGAAACGTGTGGCACACATGCAATGCAGTGTTTAATTATATTGTAAACATCCGCAGGCCAAGGTTAAATTCATCTCACATTTTGTTTCAAAATGATCTCATGTACTTTGACAGGTTAAAGTGAATGCAGGTTTGATCTGCAATTCTCTGTGGGAGAATGCGCTCAGTCTTACGGCAAAACTAACACAATACGAAATATTTTCCCTTATTTAAAGACAGGTAGTTCTGTAATACGATATCCATATAAGTTTTATTATTAGTAGTAGTAGTAGTAGTAGTAATATTTCAGAAATTGTGATCTAGAGCAATTCAACATCTCTACTTTATTATAATTCTAGCGGTGTCAATCATTTGTCTATGTAAATCATATAACAAAAAGTTTTACTTCTTGTGTAACTGATAGTTGCAACATTCCAGGTAACAGGTATAAAACCAGATTTATCTTGTGGATACAATGGGTGTTCAATATAAGTTCCCTTCAAACATAAAAGACTCCTCCAATGAGTTTCTGATTATTTCTACAAATACAAACTTCTCGCTCTCTCTCTGTCTCTCTCTCTCTGTCTCTCTCTATATATGTCCCCACATAAAAAGAAAATATAAAATAAAAATGGGTTACTAAACAGACATATTTGAACCAGCTTGACTTCCTGTCATGTCTGCGGTCCCCTTTAAAGAAGTGCAGAGAGTGAAGGAAACAAGAAAAGTGAAAACACTGAGGTTCATAAACTAAAAGTGATATGCAGATGTGAAAACCATAGCAGAGTTTGTTTCCTGTAAACAAAAGCCAAAGGCGCCTTGAAGGAGTGCAGTCCAGCCGTGATAGCTTACAGAAAGTCCCCATGAACAATACAGGCCAAATGCTGGTTAATTTATTCAGCATGAGTTCTGGGCAGGGGTATCATCCCATGCTCCCACTTGAGTGAGGGGGAGGGGGGAGGGGCAGGTTGGGGGAGGGGCAGTACCAGAGCTCACAGGGTCGTATGGTTAACATTATGGATGGCAGACATGCGGAATTCTAATGACTTTTCTCCTGGATTACTTTACACATTCATGATAAAACTGTTACAGGGAATATGATAAAAAGCAAAAGTAATTTAGAATATTCCTGTTTAATGCTGTGAACTCAAACAACTTATTAAAAAATGTCTTAATCATTTTTATTAGGTGTTTTTAATCTTTCTTGTTCTACGGTAGACCTCAGGTCTATAATTTTCAGACAATATGAATCCCAGTTCATGCTGTACCTGTTAAAAATATATTTTGAGGTACTTTTGGCAAGAAGTATAAGAAAATGTATTTTTTCTCAATGTGATTGTTCAGTAAAAAGTTAACATCTAAACTTCTAAAGTCTATCTGAAAGGCAGAGAACAGGACCCCGATAGCTGGACTGTATCTTGCACAGCCAGTGGCGTATATTTGTTAATCAAATTTCCATGTTTTTTGGAAAAAATGTACAGATTTTCTACTGATTTAATCAGTAGTGGACTCCTTACATCTTATAAAGAAGCCTTGGTAATTTGTTATTTCACAATTCTCAACAAAACGTACGAATTTAACTACCTTATCAACAAGAAAATGCACAGTGGGGTAACAGATCAGGGATTTAAGAAGATCAAAGTATATTTCAAGAACACGCAGCTTGAAAGGGGAAGACAGTATAGCAATTTTGCAGCTCACTAGAACCTAGAACATGTCTAATTTTTAGACAACCCTAAAAGTAGTGCTTTTGTTTCTAAGCAACAATGAGCAGCTACATTTCCTACTGTAGAACCAATCAAAGACTCCATAACTCATTTGAGAAATTAACCAGTTATACTAGTATGGTTTTATTATGCATACTAAACCAACGGCTGTCTGCCAGCTGACTAACCAGTCATTATTTTGAACACTCTGTTTCCTTAAAGCCTTGATTTATATAAATTAAGGCAGTATTGTTTTTTAAGGAAACCTGATATACACCCAATTGCCTCTGTTCGCTGCAGTAACACCTACTCAAAATGGAAAATTCAATAAATAGTCTTTTCTTTGAGACTAGTTTGGCAATAAAAAATGGCATTGACAAAACTGGATGTGACATCTATAAACAAATTAAGCTATAGTTTTTCTGTAGATTTATAAGCTGCTCATATTAAACATAACATTTCTAACTGATGGAAATTAATATGGATTCATATGCTGCCTTTAACTACACATTTATAGTCAATGGGAAGTGATTTCTACAGTCATACAAGGAAACACCTGCTTCACCTGCCAAACTGCAGTATAACAGTGTTATTCTAACCCCCAACACATTGCCAGGACATATTTTTTGTTTTATTGCAGATTAAGTTCAGCTATAAAAAGTGGAAACAAGACGCCTGTGTAAATAAAAACCTACCAAGAGAAACAATCTGCACTGATATATTTATGCAAAATGTGTACATCCCACCGATTTCACACTGGCTATACAGGCACACAGGTACGGTGGCCCTGAAGTGCAAAAATTGGCACATTAAGAAAAAACAAAAATACCGTGAAAACATCTGTGTTTTGGCGATTTACTCCTTGTGTTTAGTCAGTGTTTTACTGTATGATTTCTTATGTTCCACTGTGAATTTTTGTTTTCTTATTTGGTGCTTTGCATATCAGGGCCACTACTGATAAACCTGTTACCGCTACACTGTCTCTCGTAAATAAAAATGCTGGCTTTGCTACGTCCAACTGATGTAATGACATAATTATGCCCCGTTACTAGATGACAATACTCTAATAATAGTTCATTACATGGTACACTGTATTAGCAAATTAGTACTATACAAAGACTAGGAACAAGCACTAAACTCTTTATTGGTGTAATGAGACCAGAAATTAGCACTCAGGTTTGTACTTGAATCTAATTATAATATTCATGCAAACAAGTTTTCCCATTTGATTTTCTTAATGTTCGCATATTCCAAATGTTTTCAGATCTTCAGTTAAAACTGAATATTATCTGAATCCAGTGTGAACTTAAAATGCAGTTTTGATCATTATTCAGTTTATTGTAGTAGAGATTGCATTGTCTATGTTACTTTTAGCAACAAAATTCCTGTAGTTATTCAAAACATGGAACAAGAAATGCTTCAACTTGTCATAACTTTGCAAAGGACTCAAAAAAGATTGGTGCATTTGAACATATTAATTCCCTTGTTCTTCAACCATTCTAAGGTAGTCTTGCTATTCTGTCATAGAGCATTATTTACTTGAGTCACCAAGCTAACATTTAGCATTGTGTCTTGATTCTTGCTTATCGACTTTTTTGTAGAGCTTTTAGGAGCAGGGCAAAATTTACGGTTACTTTAATAACAGCTATCCATCCAGATCTGCATGTAGGACACCATCATGCTCCATCATTCATCAAACACAACAGACTCCATTTGATACAAAACAAATCACTTTTAAATTGTTGTTGCAGAACTCTCAAAGGATCTCAGATATTTCTTGGCAAAGCTGAGTAGTCACATTCTCCTTCATATGCAATGGTTTCTGTTTTACTACTTTCCCATGGACTCTGTTTTTGCGCACTCTTAGTTGTGAAATCCTGAACACCAACCCCAGTGTTCTTAGCGACTTCCTGGATGAATTCAATAAAGAATTTTATTCCAGCAAAGGCACAATTTCAGGAAGCGGACTGGCAGTGTGAGGGTCCCTGATAAGTGCTATTCAGTGGCTTTGGCTGCATACTGCCAATGAAACAAACAAAATACAGAGGTCTGGTCATTCCTTGGAGTTTTAAACCACATTGTAAAACATACAAAAAACTTTATCTGTATACTTCACTGCAATAATCCGGTTATACTCGATGTTTATGCCCATCATTATAGACTCAGAGTCAATAAGCTTGAGTCAATAAGCTGAGATTTGGTCTTGGTGACATTAAAAATCTGTTGCTTGCAGTTCCAAATATTCTTTACGGGGGTTTCATTGTTTAGTTCTGGAAATCCAATGTTTAGCAGAGATCTTGGCTCTGCATATTTTGTGATTCCTACATGGCCAGTAGAGAATTTGTGTTTTAGACTGCTGACCCACAGACCACAGACGCTACGCAGATATATGGCTAGCGACAGGATTCAGAGAAAGTGTCCAGGTGTTCGCTGGTTCCCTTCCAATAATTTCAGTATCCTGTATTAACTCTTCAACCAATGACTGGAATGCTCAACCATGATCGCCGCCTCCCAATAAGCCAAGTTCTGACTACTCTCATCTGTACTTTTTTGAATGGTTTGTGATCTGTGATTTGTACATTTATAGACATTGTTTATCTAGGACCATTACTTAAATATTTCGTAATGGTTCTCTGAATAATTTTCCGTGGTCTCAATTGCAAATTGAGGTTTGCTATTTTTGAGTTGCTAAAGAGAATATTCTGCAAAGAATCTGCCAAAGAACAACAGATTATAGTGCCGTGACAATGTGTTTAGGCTGCGTCCTGATTCCCTCTCTGTTTCTGTATTCATAGAACTTAATTGTATCTCATCGGCAAACAAATTTAGCATAATACAAAGGACAACCTGAACAAACATAACATACTGATTTTAAATAACCATTTGATACATTGGATGGAAAGAGATCACCAACACCCATAACACCCCTGCGACAAAGTAAGTGCAAAGTAATTAATCAACAATTGCAATCAAACGCTTAGATGAGCAGTCTTAGATCGGCCTGTGGAAACATTTTAGCCCATTCGTCTTTACATAATTGTTTTAATTCTGCAACCTTGGAGGGTTTTCAACAATTAACAGCCCGTTTAAGGTCCCACCAGAGCAGCCGGGGTTTAATCCATGACTGAAACTGAATGGTTATTCAAAATTGTCTGTTGTGTTTACTGAGGTTGACCTTTGTATTATCCTAAATTTGTTTGCCGACGAGATACAATTACGAATGATATGGATAAGCAATTTAAATCCATCAGTCTTTGTACTGCTTATCATGGTTAGGGTCAAGGGTATATTAAGGTAAAGTGAAGGATAAAATAATTATTTATATTTCAATTAAAGTACCTTATTAACACACAAATGTATTGTCGATTCCTACATGCATTCCTCTCATATTTAGTTATATTCTTTAGATGATTTGCAGATTGTTTAAATGAATATTTCTCTACATGAACATGACCTTTAATAAAGTTACTTTACTACATAAATTAGAATTTAAACTTTTCTGCTGTAATTCTGTTAATTTAGAGCTGCAAATAAGTGCTTGAATGTACTTTGGGTATAATTAGGAATATTTCTTTTAGAATGTAAAAGCTGATTCTATATTACAAGATTCAAGTGTTGAGCTACTGCTGTATGATTGCTAATATTAAATGAAATCATAGTTGTCTATTAACCAGTCTTCACAAAGCAGTATCGACTGGAAAGTGAAGCTTCTCCAGATGATGTGAGGTGCGTCGAAATCCATGAGCTTCCTTATTTTTTTCAAAACAGTAGTTTTTTAAAACTGTCCTCAGGGAGCTCCAGCCATTCCGTATATTTATGTTCCACCGCCAGACCACCTGACTAATAACAGGCTTGATGAGTGGTTAATTACTTGAAACAAGTGCATCTGCAGTGGAACATAGCAAATTTGTGAATGGGGGGGGGTTGTCCTTGGGGAAAAGTTTAAGAACCACCGCTTTGAAGCATCAGAGAGTTTCCCAGTAGTTTTCATCCATAATGTTACCTGATGTTGTTCTTCCTTTTAGTATGGTTTCAATAAGCAGAGGCAGACATTTCAACCAGTTGAGTACTCTGTGACTGTGATTGATGCTCAACTGGTTGGTTGAAACAAAATCCTGGTTTGGATTTTTACTTTCTGGACCTGAAATGTTCACCTCTGGTAATATGATACTGACTGACAAAAAATAAAATAATGCTTTCATTCATCTTTATTCTAATCCATGGCATCTTTCGAGGCTATATGTCCATCTTTTCCTGGATAGCAGATGCCAAATAATAAAAAACTGAAATAGTGGTAGATATGTCTTGTCTGGTGACTGATTTCAGGGGAAAAATCAAATGGGACAGGAAATCACAGGAGGAAATAACAACCAAAGTTACCCAGATAATTTAAATAATTTCTAACAATCAGTTTCTTTTTTTTTGCTGTGCTTCTGTGTTACTACGAGACATACAAATCAAGGTGTTTCAGTCACCTTGAACCCTGTCATTCTTAAAATGCTTTGCAATTAGCAGCCTTTATGATCTATCAAAATACCGCGCTCAAAAATGAAGACATTTGCTCTTTGTTGGCTGTATGTTTTTCAAAACAGAAATAGTTACGGCAGCTTGCTGAAATGGAATAAGCTATTCAACGCTAATTAACATCACTAACTTTCAATCATCCCCATTTTACAAATTCCTATCTACAGTGTTTTAAACAGTGTTAATACATGGACTGAAGGTAACAATGTCAGTCATTGTCCTGTGTCCCCCTTCAAAAGATCTCAGTTCATTCTTACTTTTACATGAAATACTCGTTATGCCAGTCACACTTGCCCTTATTTTTCTTTTATTTATTCAAAATGATGATGTCATGGTTGGGAATTCTGATTTAATCATATCCTGTTTACTAAACAAATCGATTTCGGAAGATGTTGACGATTTTTGGCAAATGTTGGAATGAGCTACTAAGCGACATTTGGTCTGCGCATTCGAGAGCCATATCTCACCTGCACTAATTTCATCACGCCGCTGATCCTGCCCAGCTCCCAGTCTCCGTTGTAAACTGTCCCATTGAAATCGTGTCATTTGGCGGTTATGGCTGCCCCTGCTCCTCGGCACTTAGGCGTTGTTTCTCCTCCAGCAGTAGGTTGGATCCTTGAATGCTGTATGCTTGTGGTCTATGTTCTCCCTAATGTGTATGTTGCTTTGAACAAAAGCATCTGCTAAATAATTAAATGTAGCTAATTAAATTATTTTTGCCATTGAATGTTCCGGTCAATTTGGATTCATTATTGGTGAGGGGTTCAAAACTATTGTTTAAAAAGTAGCTTTCTCTGTTCTGGGATGGACTCGTAGAGGGAGTATATTTAACATCTGATAGCCCATGACCTACACTAATAACATCCTGACCTCCCGTACTTGTCATGTGCAAAAAGCTGGAACAGATTATTCCCCTATGCTGAAGTTATGTCCCTGATTGCTGATAAACACTGATATTCTTTCAAGTGGCCCCCGTCTGTGATGTCCAATGGCACATGCCCCGCAAACTACAGATGGGGATGATTACCCAGCAAGAGGGAGCCTGGGATCTAGTGGAGAGGCCATATTGTCAACCATCGACCTCAAGCTAGTTATTATTTACATCCATAGCAATGAATCCATCTAATTCAGCTCTATCAACATGTGGATGCAGTCTATGCTTTTATATCCTTTCTTTCTAAATCTGGACTGGAATGACAGAGCTGGGTGCTGGCTATAAAAAGGTATATAATGTATGTTATACAGTATGTAACAGATTACTTTATATGGAATCAGTTAGAATATCAGGTTTTTACAAAAAGGAAACAGTACTATTTAGCTAAGCGTAAATGTAAATTGTGCGTAATAAAAAAAAAAAGTTTTCATATCATTTTTGGTCAGCAAGACAGAATATAAAGTTCTTTAAGGGTCTTTTTCCCTTTCAATTCACCCTCATTGGCCTATTACTCCTGTGAAAATTACTGCTGGTGGTTTGTAAGACAAAGCAAGGATTAATAAAGTCTCTATCTATCTATCTATCTATCTATCTATCTATCTATCTATCTCCATCTGTCCAATCTGATTGATTTCTTTATAAATTTACCAATTACATCTATTTGAATAAACATTTCAAAAGAGTTAAGAATCTTGTCAGTATTAAAACTTACTTCACTTTTAATGAAGATTTAATGGTCTCACCTGTACCGTCTGACTCATTGCTGTTATTTTTGATAGTATGGATTTTTATCTGCACTTTAGGTTGTCTTTTGAGAAATAATGGTTCTATGCCTTCAGGGTGTTAACAGCCGTCTGCTGAGGTAACTTGGTGGGAGGCAGGGAGTAGGAAAACAAAAGCATTCATGCAAGACAGATATCAAATGTAGAAGACAGATCTATTTTACTTTAAAAGAATAGGCAAAGACCTTCAGTAAAAGATGTCAAAGGGATAGGATAAATGAGATATCAAACTCAATCTTTTCAGTATTAGTGTCTCATTAAAGCCAATTGTTATAGAAGTCGTGTTAGACATTTTGGTGGAATACAAAAGGAGAAAAAAGACTTGTCTATTATATTGAAGAACAAAATGTAATGTTTAACCCATTTATAAATATAATAATTTTTCATTAGACCGATCTACTTACTGGCGCCTGGGTGAGATAATAAAATGTATATGACAATAATACTAGACCTTCCTACCTTTTTAGCTGTCTGAAAAATCTGGCAAAATTCCGTGTAAACAATTGAAACATGCAGGTCACATTCGACACAGCTGTTGATGGACTGCAGGCAGTACGTCATTAATAGCTAAAGTCAGTGTGAAATGCCTCAGACAGCAGTAAAACAGCACTCTGCACAGTCTCAAGGTTATGAGCCTCCTGTTGGGTAGGGATAATGTTTACAGAGAGAGTAGTCAATGTCGCTTAGAAAACAGACTGTTTTATTTTATTTCCTAAAAAAAAAAGTGTGACGTCCCCTGTAAAATGTAGACCTGTCTAGCATTGGGAATATACCTCACTAAAGTTATTGGAATATACTGAAAAGGGCTTTGAACTTTTGTGTCTTGAGGAGGAATTCAGTTGAAGTATTGTTTATTACCATAAGACCCATTTTGTGCAGGTAATAAACACTTGTGTTTGAACTGCAGATTTATTCTTCTAATTTACTATTTATATATTATTTTTATTATATTATTAAAATATTGAATACTAAAGATACTAAAAATGTATTTGGCCATTGTGGTTACAGCTTTATGTCTAATAACCTGACTCGATGTTCTTCTTTCCATCCATTTTAACATTTTTTGTAAATATTTGGCTGGACAGATATGGCAGAAGTAGTTTCAGCATCATTTGTCTTGCTGTTCGTCTAAAATAAATGAAAAGTATATTTATAAAGTGGTACAGATGTGATGGGAGTTTAAGGAAATGCTTCCACGAGGAAAAACCTTCAATATGCACATGTATTAGAGACAAACTCTTTCCCCCTCTAAACAGATATCAGGACAGCTCTGTATTGGTGTCCCAGAAGACATGATGTCAAAAACATAGTGCGCTAGCTGACTCAAACATCCCCAGTTTGTCATTTTGTCAAGCTTCCTGTTTTTCAAGTAAAAATTTTCAAAAAGCTGGATTTGTTCAGTTTTGGCAGATGAGTCAAGTAACTGTGTTACAAGCAGAATAAACTCCATCGTGCTAAAAAGCAACAAAGACACATGGCGCGTTCGTTCACAGACACACGAGCAGAAATATTTTATTATAGTCTGTAAAACTTCAACATACAAACATCATTCCTTTAACTTTACATTGAGTTGGCACAGCAATAAAAAGCATGTTTTACTGCGAAACTCACCTGCACATATCTGTATGTGACCTGCAAGAATGAAAATAATAATGCGTAGCTGTCATTCTGAACTTTCCATTCATTGAAGATAAAGGATTCCCGTCATGTCTGTGTTAAACCACAGATATATATTTCAGGTAGGTAACCTCTCTGTTCTAAATGAACAGGTACTCTAGAGCAGAGGTGTCAATTTCAGGTCCAGAAAGTAAAAATCCAGACCAGGATTTTGTTTCAACCAACCACTTGAGTACTATTTGACTGTGACTCTTTACCCTCAGCTGGTTGGTTGAAACAAAAGCCTGGTCTGGATTTTAACTTTCTGGACCTGAAATTGACACCTCTGCTCTGCAGGTTGTGGGCTATGCATCATGATAATATAGGCCTACATCCTCATACTATTAATGACAGAGTAGGGGATCTCTCTGTTATAAATTGACAGGTACTCTTCCGGTTCAGGGCTGTGCTTAATAGCATAGGTGTCCAACTGTTACTCTGTTCACTTGTCATTGGTACTAGTATTCAGCCTGCTGCCCTTCAGTCTATACATTCTGATCCTTAGGGATATTATTAACAATCTATCATTGCAGCTTGGTTAACATAATTTCTTATGGTGAATACTCTTAAGATATATGATGTTCAATAATACATGAAGAATGTGGGATATAGCCTGAAAATCACTCTTCATAATGCAGAATTACTGTCTATTTCATGAATTAGATATGTTGAGATTAATGCTTTTTTAATCATGCATCCATCCATCCATCCATCCATCCATCTTCTAACTGCTTATCCTGGTTGGAGTTGTGGTCCATGTCCAGCTGTTTCAAAATGCTGTAGCTGTTCTTCTGTCAGTTAATAGTTAATCGAAAATATAAGTTTTCTATATGTCTCCTTATACTGGCTGAATTGGATATCTTGCACTACTTCTCAGATTTAGTGTTGCAAACATTTTCCTTCTTTGTTCACAAATGCTTAATGTGTCAATATGACAAAATATTTTAGGAGCACCAACAGAACAGTAACTTGAAATGACAGTGAGTGCGCGACCTTACTGAACGATTATGCCCTCAAACCACCGTGGATCTCACTAATGACTGTTTTGCTTTTGATTTCTGATGGCTGCTTTTTTTGGTTTGCAACTGTGGTTCAGCTTTATGGTACAAGCGAAAGGGCTGAGGATTATGGGAAATACTACCAAAATATTGAGGGCAAACTTTCTAATTTCATTAGCTTGAGTTAGTCAGTTTATTTCCTTTCCTGCAATGTGTGCATGATGTCTTTCTACACAACCACAAAGAGTGATAAATAAGTTTAAATAGGAACTACTTCCAAAACTTTTAGAAAGGAAGACAGTACTCAGCGTTATGCAATGTTGTTCTTGCAAAGTTATAATATGTTTTGTCATCTGCTCCTGACTTTCAACTATCTTCATAATATTGCATAATGCAATCCTGTCTACCCACGATTAAGATATATATTTTCCTGGTTTAAATTTAAAACTGAACTGTGAAATCTACAGTCAGAGTTGAGTTTGCATTGAGTTGGTATCTATAATATAGTCCTTGTCTCCTGAGATCACAGTATGGTCACATACATGATGTGCTGTCGTGAAGCCAATACCATCTTAATTAGAATTTAGAATTTGGTGATCAGTGGTCATTGTTGACACACCACAGCTCACAGTGCACTTAACTTTCTTGAATTAGTGAACGGATATTAGGGAGTGACTGACACAAACCTTAAGGGCTGGAGATTCAAACACACACACACACACACACACGTAGGGTATACCTATCCTTATGGGGCCCGCTCATTCACTTCTGTGGGAAAAATGCTAACGC
>JAODKC010000036.1:7847907-7874827 GCA_026777985.1 Mormyrops attenuatus | reverse complement strand
AAAAAAAACAGATATTTATCACGTTATGGGGACATTGTGTCCCCATAAGGATAGGTATACCCGCTCACACACACACAGACACACACACACACACAGACACACACAGACACACACACACAAACACACAATATGGGCAGAGACACTTTGGGTTGCGGAAGGTACAAATCTCACGTAATCACATTGGATCCCATACAATCATGAGGAGAACACCCACACACACAGGGCAGGGAGCCAGACTTAGACCCTCAAAACTGGTGGCCCAAAATTACAATGCTGCACGCTGAGCCACTGAACCAACGGTAAAACCATTTAGCGCATATAAATCTGGGTGTGACCGCAGGTTCCCCTTTAACAGCCCTGATAATAATGATGTATAAACCATTCTCCCTGCATGAGTATTCTGATAAATTTAAATGACTTCTGTCTGTAATATTTCCGCCTGACAAATCCATCTGACAGACATCATCGCTATGTACATTCTTTTCTGAGGATTTGAGACAGCAGAAGTTCTTAAAAAGGAAGAGATCAATTTCCACCAGGAAGGAGAAAATTGCACAAAATGCAAAGTAAAATGCCTTGCCTATCCATAATCCCCACTGAGTGAAAAATCTTTGTAGAACATATGCAGTTCTGTAATATTTATTATTGACTCTTGCCTTATCTGTCATTTTTTCTCCACCTTAATCCATCCATCCATTTTCCAACTGCTTATCCTGGTCAGAAACACTGGGGGGCCTGGTGTTTGTCCCAGGCAGTGCAGGGCACACAGGAGGCCAGTCTTCTCCTCTTAATTTAAAGTATAAGTTACACAGTATTTTGGATAAACGCTGCTGCGTGTGTGTTTGGTAGAAAGGCTCCTGCTCTCGTTCAGTTCATAAGAAACTGATTTTTAATCAACAAAAATACCATAATCTCTAAACCACATAAGCAATCTAAATTGCTCAACAACAGATTTTGTGTCTTGAATCTCACATAGAAAATAAGCTGGAGGGAAGAAAGAAAGGCTCGAGTGAACTTCAGACCAGTAGCAGATCGAGAACTCCGTAATTTGTATACAGTGATGTGGTGTGCATTCATCCATATAGATGTGAAAATCAGTATTTTTAGCCACTTTTCTGGTCATTTCTGTAAAGTTTGAATATTTGTCTCTGATTTTCCACAAAAAAATTCAAATATTATGGAAAGATTTTACTATTAATATCTGTGTGTTACTCATTTAAGAGGCTGGAGGTAGGTACTCAGCAGAATATATAATTTTACTATGCAGCTGTAACCCCAGCAATGACCTTATTTCACTCTGATACGTAACGAGCCCTGCTGTGGGCATATTCTTTGCCCGGAGGCTCTAGATAAATAATGAATTTTTCCTTGAAATTGTGTTTGCAAATTGTGAAGTTACAGCTGTTCCATGGGCGCCCATTTCATTGTTTTCATTGGCAAGAAACCCAGTTTTTATGTGGATCGCTAATTAATTCTAAATAAAATGTGATTTTATAAAAAAAAATCCCTACCCTGAGTGCAACTGATGTTATCCAAATACAGAAATGGCCTCTTTTAGACCACTTCACTTAATGAGCAGGTGGAGCATTGGATTACATTTTAAGCTGAAAGTGTACTCTTTCCTCGTATTTCCTCAAAACCAAACAAGTGCGGTTACGATGCATGCGTGGAGTGGACATTAAGCTCCTTGTTAGTTAAATTATTTTCAGTTACAGATATTTAAGATATCTCACAGTTCATGCATACACACGTATCAGTTTTAACTTTATATCAAGCTGTTTATCTATGTTTATCTTTACCATGTAAAATAATACATTGTGGCATGTTCGGTTTGTAATATCAGCAAATGCTGAATATAGATTTGTTTTCGTTTTTTTGATCCCACAACAGTCACCATAAAGTCTTGCTAAGTGAGAATGGACCATCCTGGACTTAACAGGGGTCCCAACATGAGACGTCTTCTGGCTTACAAGAATACTAAAAACAACATTCTGCTTTCGCCTACGTTCACGAGCAATAGAATGGTATTATCTGAGTACCTAGATAATACAAAAAATAATGACAATTGAATTTGACACTACTGGTCATTGTTAAGAAAAAAAGATTATCTCATTTACTCTTATACATAATTTATTATTTAACTTATATTACACATATCAATTCAAATTACTAATACACATTTGTCATCAAGTAAAATATTTACTGTACTTAAATTATTGAGGGTGCTACAACCAGCTAAACGAAAGGTTGTATTAGAGAGTGTACTAATTTTTCCATCACACCGTTGAAAATGGAGTCTCACAGGGATTACAGTAGATAGTCCAAAAGATAAAGGGACAGGAAAAGAGAGAGAATACGCTTTTATGTACAAGACAGCAACATTCCCATGCCCAATAGGCTAATTGCAATGGATTGGAAACACATGCAAAGCCACTCTGACGTGGGCTTGGGGGACCTGGAGCGCCCTTGTGGTTTGAATGGATAGAGTGTATTAAGAAGGAGAAGGAAGTAGTACGGAAGAAAAAGAAGAGATGTCCCTAAAATTAAACTGAAATCCTGTGCACCAGTTGACTGGTTTATGCTATTATCTACACATTTTATCTTCACCCATTTCAACTTTTTCCGCCTTTCTTATTTCTCAGCTGTCAGTGTTAAAAGTTAATTTGGGCTTAATCAAATTAAGAGAGTACCTCCTCTTGTTTCCAAATTAATTAAATTGATGCTTCTTCTTAATGAGCGTGAATTAATATGTTACCACTATAATTCTAAAGATGAACTGAATTGTCATTTAGATCATTATAAGCATTCCTTATAGAAATATGTTTAATGTTTTACAAAAACTGTAGATGACTTGGATTGGGGATGTTTGCTTTGCATTTAAAAATTTGAGAGGTCACAAGAAATGTATGAAAAAGTTTCAGAAATGATAAAACAACCTTTGGTTAAGGTCATATATATTATCCAAAATGTCATCTTGCCACTTTTCAAAATGTATTTTTTTATGTCTTAGTCGTTCTTTCAGTAAAATACTTCTTAGTGCAAAATCCTTACCTGTGGCTGAACATATAGGTATAACTACATACAGCTGCAGATTAGAATGTGAATTTTGTATCCCTCATTTTTCAATCTAGGGATGAAATGTTCAGCATCTTTAGAGAATCCACTCGTTTTTTGAAATGATCAGAATACTTGCCTCTCTGAGTTAAACACTACCATGTAACGTGGCCAAATATACATATCCATCCATCCATCCATCCATCTTCCAAGTCCTGGTCACCATCGCAGTGGGACCTGTGGTCTTTCCCAGTTACTACAGGGCATATTGATGGGGTACACATTGGACAGGATGACATGCATATCGTTCATGCCCAAATGTGAAGAAATTACTATTTCAGCTTTCCATATGACCTTGATCTTTTGTGAAGAGATTACAAAGAATCTTTGACATGATTTCTAACCTTTCTCATTTTTTTTGGTTCAGTTTCAGTGGGAAGCAGTATAAGTGCTTGGTTTGTAATTTGTGATTAGTGGGTGTTTCAAAGTGGATTTAATCTGCCCCAGGCCCTTTATTCCATAATTATGTTAATTCCCCAGGGAACTCCCCAAAGTGCCAATCGCGTAGCCTGTTCTTTCATATCAGGTCAATCCAGGCTATTGAGCACATCTTGTACCCTATATATTGTCCTTAATTTTAATGTGAACTGTATTCCCATGAATACCTCCCTGTTGGCATGGGGAGTCGTTCTATATTATACGCTGACACCTGACTTTAACCTAGTTTTTACGATTCATATCTTTGCTTTGACTGTGTATTGTGTTTTCCAAGAAAACACTACATGAAACTGATTATATACGTTGGAAACCTCATGTATGTTTATAAAATAGACCTAAGAGAAATAAGTTCGGAGACTGTTTTGGTTATACACCCATTTTGGACGCGACGTTTATTTTCACTGTAAAGACTTTAAAAGAAATGTCACCGGGAGATGAAATTCCTGTCAATAGCTTAATATAGTTAATAAGCAGGTGCAGTTGGTGTCGCATTAACTTGCTGTACAGTTGACTGTCAAAAGTTGCCATTCTTTATATTTTTTGTTCCCCTCTCTGTCCCCCCTGACTCATATTTTCCCTTTAATGCCTACCACTCCCCTAAAAATCAATTTCCTTCCTATAATGAGAACCACTTGGTTCTACTTTAGAGAAACCTCTATTTAGATTCAAGGGAACTGTTTTAATTTCTAATTATGCTGTAATATACAGCATGTCAGCTGGGCTTTAAACATAATTTTCTTTGAAAAATCATTACATTTGGTCTTTTGGAGAGGTAGTGGTAATTGTTATAAACTATTCACAAGTGTGGGTTCTTTTGAGACTGGCTGTCATTGCAGGGCATTTGTTTCTATGTCATGGATTAATTAATTGCCTCATTTATTCACTTCCCTCTCATTTGTGGAAACACTAATGCTGAAATGTGAAGCATTTTGAGTTTCTGTGCCTTAAAATAACATAGGGAATTGTCTTAAATGGCATTTGGCTGTATAGCTCAGTTAATATCAGTGACAGTCACAGATTTGTTTAAGGTCCAGAACAGGTGACATTAACTTCAGCAGATTAGTTAGAGTGGTGTGCAAGTTTAATTACATGGGGGCTGTTTCAGGACTATTTAGCAATACAGTCGATCTACAGTTGAATCTGTTTAGGGTCATTTTCGGCCATCTTTATCTTTATATAATCATGCAAATTTTTATGGTACGTTAAAAGAAGAGTAGGCATTTTGATTGAGCTGTTGTACAATAAAATATGAATCCAGAAAATCAGCATTAGCAAATGTTTCAAGGCTTCAAAGGCAATAGAAAATTTGGTTGTTGTTTGTCTGTTTCCTTTATTAAATATTTTAAAACAATTATGATAATTTTCATAAGAATGTCACATTAATGGTAACATAGCAATCATCAAAAGTATTTTTTGATACATATTGATAAAATCATAAGCAATAAAAGGCAATACTCTGTGAAATGTATAAAAAGGTAACTATTAAATCAGCACACAAAGATAAATAACCCCATGTGATATTAATAAATAATTACTGAATTTTATTTGTCACTATATTTTAGCCAAGACCACAGTACATACACCAGAGAACCACTTATCTGTTTAGCCGATATATTAAATGGGTTTTCAAGTAACCGAAATGCTTTGGGTTCTCAATCAGTAAATGTGTATAGTGTTAAAACAATAATAGATTTACAAATGTGTCCATTTAATGCGTCAATAATATAGAAAAATAAAAGAGGTAGTTAATTTATATATAGAGTATCATTAACTTAATCATTAACTATATAGGATCATTAACTTAATATATGGTAAGCAATATGATAAGTTTTTCTTTTCCTGAAACTCAGACTAAAAAAATTATATGCTAAAAAAATAAGTCGCTTCAAAATCTCTCTTTTATAAGGCATCTGGAGGAATCATTTCATGGACGCATTACTAATGGATCAAGTTTATCTAAACACTTCTCCTCAAAAACTAAATTGCACACCTGTTTTTTTAAATCTAAACAAATATCCATATAATTGATTCTTAATGAGTAATAAATGTAACCTTTACCCAAAAAGCACTGCTCTCAAATAGACTTGGACTAATTTGTATAACGCAGAATTTTACTGAAATTCCTTATAATATGAATCAGTAAGATACATAAATTGCAAACAAAATCAAAACAAAATACAAAGCAGTAAATAAGCAACAGTCTGAAGTTCAAGAATGAAACACTGAACAAATGTAAGTGTAAACACTTTTCAGGTCCGCTTGTACTCCTCTCCTAAGCAATCACTGCAGCTGCTTTCTATCATTGTTGGTCATATTATCAAGATGAAAGCAAGCTGTGCTGATTCTGTACAAGGCTACGTTATTAGCTCTGCCTGTGGAGGGATGTGGCGATAGATCTCTGGCTATTCAGCAAAAAAGAAAAAAAAAAAAATTCCACCAGGATTTGTTGTCACATGAGTTATCTGGAATTTTAATCTAGAAAATCCTCTTCTGTACATTAAACAATGCATTTTCATGAATATGCACAGATGTAAGAATATTTTAAGTAGAAAATGTCCATACAAGAACAATCTATCATATGTTTCCTATATGATGAAAATGCGAGCCACTGTCTTTTTAGACAAAATCAGAATTCCTGGGTAAAAGCGGTCAAATTCATTTTAATGGAGTCACCCCACTGGGAGTTATTGTTGTGTGTGTTAGGTATGAGTTACACAGCTATGCCTTACAGCCTGCTATACTGCGCCCAGCTAGCATGCTGAAAGCACAAACCTGTTGTGTTTGACTGTTTGCCATCTTACACTGACTGCCACGTTATTTTATGGCCTTACGATCCTTTTACAGGGTCTATCGGTTAAACAGGAAGGTTCGCATCGTGAGCCATATGGTGTCAAATTTGGAAAGTAAAACAACACAGGAACTCATAAAAAACATATTTCTACAACACTTCATGTCTACGGAGTCCCATAAAGCTAGGAATTTTAATTCTGATATTATAACCTACTATTTAGTATTTGGTAACAGGATGGAGTTCAGTCATAAAATATGATCTAATGTTAAAATGTATTTATAGTTACAAATGACATGCATGTGCAATTGTTCTCTGCATTAATATATAATTATAATATATAATATTTGAATTTGTGGTCTGTTCTTATCTGTTCTTTGGTTTTTCAAATCAGTAATTATAATATTTTATGATATTCTTTGTCGCATCACTTTTTATGTGTCTTTGTAATGAAGCATAACTCTATCATTCAATGCTTGGTCATTTAATATAATTGGACATTAGTACTCCAATTTGTATCGAAAAGAAACCAAGAAAAAAGCCTTTTGTAGACTTACTTGAGTGCTTATTACTGACTCTGCCATCAAATTAATACTAATGTGCTATTAGCATCTCAATTAACTGTATTAAACAAAACTTTACTGCACCCAGGTTTATCTAAGGCAAGTCTTTCTTAGGGTATATTGTGAACTACTTTATTTCAGAGAAGTTACTGAACATTTCTTTTTCTTTCTGCTTGTGTCCGCCTGTTCTGTAGTACTGAGGTAATGCCATGGCTTAAATACTTAATAGGCTAGATTCACATAAATACTTTTGACCTGTTCTCTCCTCCTTATACTGTACTAGGTATCAGAACCTCTAAGACAGATATATATGCAGCGGCCTGATGATTAAGCACGTTTGCATGCCAATGCAATCAGCCCGTGCTTGCGAACATCCAGTCTTGCGGCTGCGACTGAAGATGGGGTCACATGGTTCATTTACTGTTTGACTAAAAAAAAAAGGAAACACGAGGCATAAGTAACTGCAAAGCAGCTAAAATGATGAAACATCCTGCATCCCACTCATCAGACCTGTCTCGGCCTTTTTGTAAATACAGACGCCCCTCTACTTGCGAACGAGATACGTTCCGAACAACCGTTCGTAACTTGAAATGTTTGTAAGTCGTTATTCAACGTCATTTTAAGGGTATACGCGAGTACAAAGAACTAGGATGCTGGGAGTACGCGCGCTATGCTGCTGTGCGGCGGGAGTAGCAGCCAGAAGTCGTACTAGGCGGAATTGGCGTGCAGAAAAAAAAATTGATGTTGCAGACAGGAAACGGGAGCCCAGTGAACACAATTTCGACTTACAGTCCTCTTCGTTCGTATGTCTGAAAGTTCGTAAGTTGAAAGTTCATAAGTAGAGGAGCGTCTGTACTCAGAAGGTCCATTGCACATGAAGTGTTTGGAGCTGTCACGTAAGACCTTCAAGGAAAAACACACAGTAACCACAGGTATAACCAGCTTGCAAAGTTAATTTCAATAAAAAAAGCATACCATGTGGATGCCTCTTTATTTAGATGTAGCCAAACTAACAAGCTTAATTAGAAACCCAATATGCAAGTGGCCTTGATGAAAACATGCTACAGTGGCTGCACTAGGTTAAAATGCAAAGCTAAATAAGTGAATAGATAAATAAATAAAAGAGGGAATGTGGAAACGACAGAAAAAATAAAAATGCTGTGATGAACATTCAGTCACTGGCATTTGTGGCTGAAAGCACCTTGTTAAAGAGAGAGGTCAGAGGAGAGCAGCCAGACTCAAAGTAACAAGAAGGCCGCAACTGCGAAAACAACAGTGCAGACAAGGTGTGCAGGATGGTTTTTCTGAATGCACAGCTCGTCTACCCTTGAAGCAGTTCTTGAGGCAAAAGTGAGACCTACCCAGTACTGGTTGGGTGTACCTAATAAACAGGCCTCTGAGTTTACGTTCACTAGAAGTCATTTCATACCTTTAAATGTCTGGAATCTGTCTTTCTCTCACTTACTCTGTTTGGAGGCTGTGAAAGACTTTAATGGACACCATAATTCTACAACATAACTTCTGTTTGAGGAACCTATTCATCGACTAATTAGCCACGATTCACTGTCACTTCCAGTTCTTTGTTTATCATTTGTGTATCACACATTCATGCATTAAAAAAATAAAATAATTTCCTTCCCCTATAGAATCAATCGAGACATTTATATTTAAAGTAATCTAGCTATAAAAAACAATGTGATTGTTGTAGGCAAATGTATTAACTATTGGCAGTCAGTCAAAATCACAGTTACTAAAATTGCTCAGGCAAAAAAAAGAAAACAGAAACAGTAGTTTTGCGATTTTTTAAATTACTGTGGAGATGTTCCTAAAACATGTGGTCTCTGGGAATCAGCAAAGCTAGAATTCTCAGGGTTAAAATCAAGAATTATATTAATTGGATAAATCACAAAAAGACAGAATATCTCATAATATTATAAGTAAAATAATATCCTAAAAAAATTCTAGAATGATGCAATTGTAAAAATCACTTGGCTAATGCTACATCAGATAAAAGACATGGCACTGGTTTACACAAATAAACAGTTTACTCAAATTTAATCGTTAATATGTTAAATATTAAATGCCAAAATCAAAACGTCTGTAAATAAATTGTTAAAAAGAAACTTTTAATTTAATTTGTTGTTGTTTAATTATGAGAAGTTATTTTTTTAACTATATAAGGTGCTGTTTGTATAAGAAAAGCAGCATAAAGGTCCATCATTTCCTCATAATTTACTCATCCAGCGATTTTCTGATCACTCTCACACATTCACCTGAAAAAGCAGATTTAATGTGTAAATCAGGTACAAATTGGAGAAATTCTGTAGTGAAGAGTTTGCACCGAATGAGCCTATATCCCTTCCATGCCACAGTTGCACACAGTACAGATAATTTGTCTATTCCTAATTAATGGGGATAAATTAAATAATATTCAGTGTAATTTTCTGCATTTCTGCAATTTCCCCAAATTAATGTAAAGAGACCAAGATAGATGTCTGTGCAAGTAAAACATTAAATAAATTGTGACTTTATTGTTCCTGGTTTTTCAGGATACACAACCGGTTGTTTCCCTCCTTTTAAGAGGTTGGAAAGAGAAGGAATGGGCAGCATTGTATGTTTGGGGTCATGTTTACACACCTCAACATGCTAATTAGCTGCTGAAGGTTACTGGTACCGCAGTGGGTCTTTTTTGGCACCCATGAATGAAGAAGCTGTAGCATTCTAATGAAATATTCATCTGTATAAATGGGCAAAATTGCTTTGTATAAAAGCCCTGGGCAAGCAATGAAATTACAGTGATAATTATTATTTTCCAGCAGAGGAACACCTGCCTTAGCTTGAGAATCCCACAAGGGTAACTGGGGTAGGAACAGGAAGAGAGAGTCAATTAATGACATTTTGTTGTGTTCAAACTTTTTTGGCAGAGAACCCAACATACCTGGCATAGGACTCTGAAAACCAAAACAAACTCCAAAGCCTGGGTCCAAATAAATAAAAGAGTAATTACATCCTGGTATTTTTATTGTAGCAATTTGTGAAAAAGTTTTTTTTTTTTGGAAAAGTTCCATAA
Organism: Mormyrops attenuatus; assembly: GCA_026777985.1. NCBI lineage: Eukaryota > Metazoa > Chordata > Actinopteri > Osteoglossiformes > Mormyridae > Mormyrops > Mormyrops attenuatus. The sequence continues at coordinate 7,864,854 of JAODKC010000036.1, read as the reverse complement.
ACCCAAAGCCTAGTGTCTAACATGACACTGTGATGTGGACAGTACCTCTATGATTCTATGCATAGTTTTAACGAATTACTTCAAAGGAATGCATCTTTTCAGAAAGGCTATATGTCCTAGACAATAACTACATCATGCCTCGTAGACATTCATATCTCAGTGAATCCCAGAACAAGCCCAATGCACGAAAATGCAACACCTCAGACTATAAGAAGAAAAAAAATGGTCCACAATTAGATTTCTCCATCATTTTCAGCATGCTGGACCTGTTCATGAACTGTCACGATATTATTAACATTCAAAACATATGGGATAACTTACTGTATTAATTCGTAATGCATTAGTAATACTCCATCAAACTTGGTCATTTTCATGGCATCAATAACATCTCCAGCTACCAAATTTGCGTTAAAATCACCGTTGAGTGTTTTACAAATGCATTATTTGTTTGTTTGCTTGTTTGTTTGATAGAATTACTGATCAATTACAGCTGGCAGCTTATCAATGCTAAATGTTGTTGCATGGATAGTGGAAATGAAACAGAAAGCGATAGTTTTTCAGGAGTGCTGAATGTGCAAAAAACTGTCCTGGACATGGTCTTGGAGCTAAACATCCTGTTCCACATCCCTCACACACGACACATTCCAAACTGTGGAATGTGCTACTGTACCGATGTATATATAGCAGTGTTACAGGAAAGGATAGATAACCGCTTTGAGCTCGCACAGCAATAACAACCATTGCAGTTACTCCATTGCATGATTATTCTAAGCTAAAATGCTTCTGGCACTGAAGTGTATGTCTATATTTAAGTATAGACATACACTCTTTTTCTGAACCAGTGTTCAGAACCTCCATAGCTAGCTCCCATAATTTATTGCTTTTGTTCCACCTTAAGCTTATGTCGTACTAGACATTTTACAGTAGGAGGGATTTTCTAAATGGATTATAACACTGAGAGCTCTTTTCTTTATTATTTTTAAGCTTGACACATCCCTCCCCCCACAGCATGAATGCTTGTATATTCATGTTTTGAGTTACATCACCATTATTTCACGTATCTTTGTGGTCTATATGTCAAGTTTTTTGTCAGTAAAATGCCATTAAAACATCAAGGAACTATGAGTGTTGTTTGCTCTGGACCACAGTTACATTCCGCTATATGACAATGAATTCTAAGTGTATGTTGGGCGAGCTTTTGTCGCCCAGAATGTTACAGCGAATTGACGCTACGCTCTCTGCACAAGCTCCCAAAGCGTTTCTTTGGGGATCACTCAAGTGCTACCTGCTAACAAGTTTTAAATACAGGGAAGAGAGAGCCAGCAGGGTTATTAAGCAGGCCTGTGTGGAAAGGCGGTGACAGGGGGCCATGTGTTGGGGGTTTAGTTAAGAATTTTGGGACTAACAATTGCTTAATTACGATCCGGAAAAAAAAAAGAAATTCATTCGGCAGTGTTGCCAGCTCATCCTTAATTCCTCTGTGAAATTTCATTCATTTACAAGTCAGTGAATAAGGAATGCCCTCGACTCTGTTTCCATTCTCTTCCTTCCCTGGCAAGCCGCGTTTTAGCAGTGAGTTTGCCAAACTTTAACTATAATCTTTTCAGAGACCTATTTGCTCTTGGGGGGTGGGGGGGGGATGAGTGGATCCAAAAGATTAGGGCTTTATTAGGATGTTGACGACTACATTTCGCCATTTCCAAAAAGCGAAACAAGTCCAGTGTTTAAACAGGGAGCATTTTATGGGATTGTGTTCCAGTAAACCATGTAATTTCCTGAAGAGTAAACTGTTTATGTGAGATCAGCTTGAATATTCATAACGAAGGCAAACTGTCGAAGTCACAGCCTCAAAACTTCCTGTTGGAGTCCTTCTGTTTTTGAACATAGTAAGAAAACTGGAAATCAGTCAAATAAAACAGAAAGATGAACTATTGCTTTTTATCTATCTGTCTATCTATCTATCTATCTATCTATCTCTCTATCTGTGTTTGCTTTTCCTATCCTTCTAAGTGAAGACATTAATTTGAAGCCGCATATCAGGCCGAACATATCTGTTTCCATATGCACTGTGGTTCCTGTGTTCTGGGTGACGTGAGTTAACAATGAGCAGAAATTCGCATGGTAACTCTGCAGAGGCTGGGGGCAAATCTGCGGGTGTAGACCACACACCCCTCCCATCTGTGATCTTTCTTACCGTAAATCATATAACCAGATCCAGTCGTCCTTTTATATTGCACATTAACACTTTTTGTGTGGTGAATTTTTCCTTGGGTACAATAGCACTGTTTTACATTTGTCATGCTGTTCGACCATTCCAGCACAACCTCTGAAAGATAAGAAATCCTGATGCTTGATATCTCTTTGATGGTAGATTAATCCCAGGAAAGCAGTGTACTACACAGCACTTTGGTTACGGGTATGGTGCTATTTAAAACCAACACAATATGACTGCATTCTGTGCAATTTCCACAATGGAGCCCACAAGCTTGAAGTGAATGAAAGCAGTTAAGCAGTTATGATCTCTAGAGTGTTTAAGAGCTTGGCAAAATCTCTGTAGATAGTCAGCGTTTCTTTATTACAGGGTATTTTAGGTCATTGTTTGAGGGAAATACTACCCCCTCTTTCCAATATGCTAGAAGGCATAAGTGTTTGGACAGATGAGACCACCTTTGGCTACCACGCAATCAGCCGTTAGTGCGGTTAGTGGGTCACGGGTTGATTAATGTTATGCGGTAACACATAACAGATCTCGGAGGTGGACTGATGAAGGAAAAAGGAGAAATGTAGTATAAAGGATTTATGGCACTCTTAAATACAAGGCAGGTCAGGAAGATCAGAGTGTCCCAAAATGAGGGATTTAGGGCGAACTCACCAATTGTATGGATCTGAATTCCACTACCACCACCCCCCTTAATCACTGGACCATAAATAATCTTGTCTATGGGTCACTGCCAAGGTAATTTATATGTTCATTCTGACATGGTCTTCTTGCATCGTGGACTTAATAAGATGCTGGAACATCCATGTAAAATTTTATTACTCTCTTATTGTCAGCTTCATACTCACACTGCACTATTGATGTAGAGCATGAATATGTTTGCAGGAGGTACTAGGAGATGTTTATTATGTTTATTAACTCTAGGAGTACTTTTCCCATAAACCACTGCGTTGTTTAATTTTATAAGCATTTGTAAACAAAAAAAAAACAGTAATTATAAATGTGTATTTGAAATTTGTAATTGAATGTATTTAAAATGGTTCTTCTTTAATTTTAAATTCATTAAATCCTGTTGACAGCTGTGTTTAGAGGGAATCAAGTGTAATCACTGGTGGCAAATAGCACATGATTTTGGAAAGTTGAAGTTATAAAAGAAATATTAATACAGTACATGCAATCAAGTGCTAAATTGTGGAATAATTTTGTAATTATGTAGCTCCAGGACTCACAATGGATTCTGAGGGATCTATTTATAATAACAATAACATATTAAAAAATGTTTAAAGCTGCTACTTGTTAGGGGTTTTTGCAATTATGGCAGAATAGAATCGAAATATTATGGCACCGTTTAATTAAATGTTTGTTGTGTACAAAGAAAGAACCCAATAGAAAATTAAATAAAGCGTGAGGTTATGTAGGCCTGGAATGTGTCCCAGGGTACATGGATGAGGATGCCAGTCCATTGCAGGGCACACACTAACACACACACATTTATAGGAAATTTGCAGATGCCAGTTCAAGTAAGAGCATAACTGTGGACTATTGAAGGAAATCGATGCACTTAGAGGAAACCTGCAAAACACAGGGAAAACACAGACAAAGTCAGAGTACGGGTGGGTTGTGTTGGCCAATAAAAGAAGCAAGTATTGTTGAGCTTAGTACCAAGTAATAATTATATAGCGATGACAAGACACTATAGGGCGGGATTTAAGTACCCTCCCTGGCATTGACAGACAGTAATTCTACCTGATTAGAAACTATTCTTAACATGCACCCTTTCAGAAATGTTTTTCTATCCCTTTTTAACCTATGTTATGCAAGCCAAAACGCATGGGACGGGCTGCCTTGTTATCAGAGATCTTTCTGTGAAACTGGAATGTTTACCCGAGGTGGACAGAAATCTGACTTGATGAATGGATATCCCTTCGTGGTACCCATCCCTCACATCCTATGCATGGCCGACACATGCTTCATGCATTAGTGCCAACATCAATCACGCAATTAAAATGCATATAAACACATTTGATCGGGCAGGGCTTTGTTAGTTCAGACCCTTTTCATTAGAGATCTGGTTTTAGCCACTCAAAGCTGTTTCAGAGAAGATGTTTACTGTTCGATCCTTAAATGTGCCGAAGACACCGTGACTGATAAGCACCGTGTATCCAGGTATCTAATCCTGAACAGAAATACATGAGTTACTGATCCTATAGATGCCTTTACTATACACGTTATATAGGGAGTTTTTTGTTCTTATGTGTTATGTTTATGTATTTTTTTTTTCCAGTGTATCGGTGCCACCTAAATGAGGATAGGTTCCATTTTGAGTCTAGGTTACTCTAGGTTTTCTTCCTGTCACTTTTTACAAGAGTTCTTCCTTACCACTGTCACCCTAAGCTTGCTCATTAGGAACTGTGCCTGGTGGCTTGTTTACCTGCTTTGTTGTTATAGAATATACTGTATTATCATTATGCAATTAATTACAATTTAACTTTAAAATGTTTTAAATATGTGTGTCATTAAAAAGCTATTAATGCTTTTGTTGTGTCCATGTTGCCCTCTTGTTTACGCCGGTGTTGACAGGGAAGTGCATTTTGTCATTATTTCAGGAAGTAGGAATGCCGTTTTTTTATTCAAACCGAGCTGCAAGCTTCCTGCATGTTTTTTTGGTTACATGAGGCTTGTCTCTGGACATTTGAGTTTGTTGTACTTCTACGTCCAGATCCATGGACTGCCAGAGTCTCCCTTACAGGTTTATGATTTCTTGTTTGTTGGAGTTGGCTTTGTGATTTTGTGTTTGTGTCCTGGATGTCTGGTTTTGTGTTACTTTTATTCAAGGTTCCTGTGTCCTGGTTCTCATCCTCTGACTCCAGCAGGCCTCTGCACCTGAGTCCCCCTTCTGCAAACCTCGCTCCAGAGTCCCCCAATCCAGGCAGATTCTTCCTGGCGGTCCTGGTGGTCGCCTGTTTCCTGTGCTGTACTGGGAAACATGTGGCCACGGGCGGGATGGTCTGGCTTGGGGTGTTCTCTTGTCTGCATGATGTCAGACGTTGGAGTAAGAAAAGAGAGTTTTATAAATATCCATGAGTTTGTTTGTAACATTTAATATACACAGAACAAAATCCTGTCCTGATATTTTGCAGATAAAAATAAATGATCGACTGATTCCGCATGATCACTCTTTATATTCCTAACACAGTAATTATCTGAGATAAGCGGAGCACAAGCATAAGTGAGTAGTTTACTAAATGTTACAAATTTAAAGAATTTTCAATAAAAAAAATACGGAGAGCAGATATCATTCTTTGAGCATTGTAAATCTTGAAAAAAAATAAAATGGTAATCTAATATTGTCCTCTAAAAGAAGGCTTAGTCGGGGCTGATTCGGTGAAACATCCATCTGTTTGCCTTCTAACCCAATTTTTCTCACTCCAATTCTCAGGGACCCTGAGACAGTTCAGCCCCCTGTCAGACAGTCCACGTTTTTCCTCCCTCCCAGCTCCCTACATGAGGACTAAAACACTGTTATAACCACATATTCTGGTCAGGATCATGGTGGTGGTGGGGGGGGGGGAGCTGAAGCCTATTCCAGGCACAAGGCTGGGATACGCCCTAGAGGGGATCTCAGTGCTATCAAACATTTACATTGTTTATAATACCAAATGAGTGATGAGAACATCTCCGCATAGCCCTGTTTCTATACTACATCCATTCAGTCTCTCAGTCGTCAGCCAAAGTGGTCAGAAGAATGTAGCAGGTGCACGTTTAAAAGCCAGCAGGGAAAGTTTTATGGGCACAGAGAGAGCATAACCAGGTCACCTGAAAATATACCTTATAACAGATGATTGATGAAAGGAGGGAAAAAATATTGTATTATTGTGAATTAATGCTGTTTGTCTTTGTACAGTTGTTTTCAATGGCAGATTAAGCAGCTCATTTAGAAGGTCTTTGTTGTGTATTGTTAAAGGTAAAATAACAGACTTACATAAAAAGTAGATTAAATACTCAAAGTTGAAAGCTACATTTCTCCAGGATACTATGCATGACTACCATAATTCCTAGGAATGCAGCCTTGAGGATTTTTTGGAGCTTGTTTTCGGTCAGTGAAGATCACACAGACGGATTACCCAAATAAAATGAAAGCACAATCATTTTTATGATGATATTTACACTTTTCTTGAAGCTATCATCCATAATGCATTATAGATACCTTCATAATGCAATATAATATTTAGCATAGGAATTAATAAAGCATTACAGCTTCTACTGACAGTCATAAGGCATTATAGTGTTGATTATAATCCTTCACAATACATTATAATGTTTGCCATAGGAATTATGGATGCTTTGTACTGCATTATGAAGGTATCTATAGTGCTTTACTGATGAGTGTCATAAAGCATTCACAATGCATAATAAACATGGCCATAATGTGTTATGCCTTTCTATAAATATTTATAGGCATGTTTATAATGCTTTATGAATTCATGATGATGTGTTGGGAATGTGTTCATAGATTCTTACAGACATGGCATTCTTTGAAAGTGTTATCAAACACAATGTACATACTGAGACTTCAACAACGTTCACCAATAACCCAACTCCTGAATCCATCCAGGGTTTGCAGTTTGTCATTGCCACAGAGGTCATGCATGGTATTATAGAGGACTTCCTCACCCATAATCCCTGTTTTGCCTTGGTGCCATTTTCCTTCGGCTAAGTGTACCTGCATTTGTCTAGTTGATTGTTGTTTTTTTTTTTGTTTTGTTTAATATAGGTTTCGTGTGCATCAATATTCTGAAGCATAAGGTTTACAACATAAAATGCCTTTCCCAATTAAATTATACAATTTACATTGTTCTGGTCATCTGCATAGAATATGGATTGTGGCTCTTAGAAAGAATGATGACTGGATTTGAATGTTTGGAATTATTAAAGTTTAAGTCAATGGTTTGTCCAGTGGAATCAAATGCAAAATCGGTTGTGAGGACGGGCCTGTTCCACGAAGCAGGATTTTTTGGTTAGCCAGAGCACGTCGTATTTAAAGTAGTCTAAGATAAATGTAAGTGAATAAAGATGAAGTCCATTTAAACTGGTGTACCAAGTTTCGGTTTACCAAGAAATCCTGCTTTGTGAAACAGGCCCAGCATTCTTGTCTTACAGCTAGTTATAAATGCATATGGAAAGCCCTGGAAAGTGTTTGCTGACTCCGTTTTAATCTCTGGGTTAGCACTATGTATGCCAGATTCTTCCAGATTACTTAAATAATTCATTTGAAATATTGGGTACATTTTTTGCCCTGACTTGATATCCTTTGTCATTTCTGAAAACGTAGAACTGTATTTGAGTATTTGTATTGGTAAGAAAACCAAAACTAAATGTGAACTTATTATCTTGCCCTTATATAATATATTAATATAAAAATATTGACAGTGATAGTGGTGCACTTCTTTTTACTATAATGTTTACATAATGTAAAGTTTAACGATTGATGAGGACTAAGCTAAATAATTCTAGTTTTATTTGAGTTTTGTGAAAGAACAAAGTGAAATATTCATGGGTTTTGTAAACTTTCCTTGACCTTTACTGTATTGTTTAAGCGTCATTTAATTTAATGAAGTAAATATTTTTGAAAACCTTTATGCTTACAGTATAGTGCATGCCCAAGCTACAGTATTGACAAATCACAAACATCTAACCCAAACATAGCTAGAAAGACTATCCTGGGTCTTCTGTCAAATAACTCAGTTATTTTGTGTTAGATAAATCTGTTATTGGGCGTGTGAATTTGGATGTGCAGTGCATTATGACATTTTAATTTAGCCCAATTCCAAACGATTACCAAACTACTTAAACTGCATTGTATAATTTCGGGTCTGACAGTCATATCCGGTGTTTTTCCATTTGGCAAACCATTATGCTCCATAATTTCCAAACTTGCGTTATCCCGCTGACATTGAGCAATCCAAAAGGGATTCTTGTATGGTTCTTTATTGTAAAATTCTTTCATGAAATACAACATCACTTTGGGCCGGAAGCTGTTTGAAGCTTTGATAGAGATTCCCAATGGCCTGTGTTTATAACTCTAGGTGAAGTTTATTTAGGTCCTGGGGTTCATCAGAGACGGTGTACAGTTCCATTTAACCCTTACCAGGACTGTTGACACTAGGATCCCTAATCAGTGGAGGTGAAGGTTTGTGGGGGTTACGCCAACACCAGGAGGATACTCAGCAATAGATACATTTTGCCACAGATGTTTTTAAATAAGAGACACCTGTCCCAGTCTGCTCCAGAACAGTGGGGTTAGGGCCATATTAATTTGTGTGAAGCAGTGTACTTTTATCACAATAGGGAATTTCAAAGTTGCCCTTTACATGTACTGTCCATGCAAGTCTTTTCTAAATTTCTTCAAATAAGTCCTTTATTACCAAAAAATGCTACATTTTCTCCAATTTATCCCCATCAAAGATATTTTAGTCAGAAGAAACAGTGCTTGTGGAATTGATGTGGCATTCATATACTGAAATAAAGAGACTTAATTGGCTGTTTATTTTTATGCATTTTGTAGCAATAACCATAATAGAAGATACCTCAAATCAGTTTATTCATTCAAAATGTGGCACATCATTTCACAATATCATGTTTTGAAATGTCGTCATGCAGAGCTCCGATTTCCATGTAGTGTGGTGGAACTTCCTGGTAAAGCTAATATTCAGCAAGCAAAGTGTTCAATTTGGACCAGGGGTTCAACACCTGCTTAAAGAGAGATGACTGATGTTCACTAGTACATCTAGTTTGGCTGTCACATAAGTGTCTCTTTCTGGTAGCAGAATACCGCTCCCCTGAAAGTACCCTCCACCATCTTCAGAGTGCTGTGTGACATAGGAAGTTAGGAAGGACAGGGACCTTAACAGGGAATGTCCTGAAGCAGTGGAGTTGTGTATTTCTATGCCTCTGAGTAGACGTGGGAGGTATTGCAAACAGCTGAGTCTGATATAGAACTGGAAATAACCAAATTAGTGTGAAAATTGGAAAAAAAATATAAATTGTATCCACATATGTTTTTGCTTTATTCATCGTGTTTGGAATTATTTGTAAAATGCTTGATGTTTTCTTGATGATTTCTGTTCCTATTGCCAAGCCCTTTAGAAACAATTCGGCCATCTTGGTATAGACAGGTCCTCAACATCTCTCTCTATAGTGTATTAAAACAGTTATCATCTTCCACATGTCATGATAAAAGACTATCATAGGTCAGCTAATGGTTTACTACACGACTAAATGAAAGGTTAAAGGGTGGCAAAGTTGGGAAGGTTCACTCCGTCAACGTCATTGGTATCTCTTATCTTATTACAGTGCATTACCATCCCGGAATTACATGTCCTTCACCCTATCAAGTACCCAGATCGCAATTCAGTCCCACAGGCTATATTAGCTTGCTCCTTGTACAGACATCGAGGCCTTCTTCTTTCCTTTCAAGCTTCACTTGTGCAGGCAATTAATGACAGTGCTTGTGTATTGCTGCAAAATACCATGTCTGTATGCTGCCAGGCAACAAACTTTTTTTTCTCATCTCTGGCTGGAGTTTAAGAGCCAATTTAATTGTGTTTTCCTTGGTGCCATGGGGGTCAACAATTAAAATTTCTGAAGCATGAGCTGGACTGTAAAACCACAATCAGCATAGCTGAAAATTCTTGGAGATTTCAGAACATTTTTAACAAATGTAGTTCAGTATTTCCTTTGTTTTGTAGTTGTACATCAGAGTATTTCAGAAAACTTTGTGAGATGATCATATAAATGTTTAAAAAATGTATAATAACTTCATAATACTGGCATCGAAGTAAGTACTAGGTTATTTAACTTTTGATTGTGTTTTCATTGAATGTAACCCTCATGCTTACTACTTTTTAAAAAAATTTTCTTTTAATTTTTAAAATTTTATGCTTACTGCTTTCCGAACCATGGTATACTTGAAACGGCATCTGTTATTTCTTCCTGCAGTTTGGAGAGTTTAGAAAAGTACACAACAAGTACACAGTAAAGCAACTTTGAGAAATTGGATAAAATTGGTATTATCTAAAAACATCATTCTTGGTGTACAAGGCTCGAACAATGAAATAACACACTTTTTATCCGTAAAAGAATACACCAAAAAAATCTATTTACGGCCATTCGTGTCACTTCGGGAATTTCAGGAGCTGTTAATCTCTCACAATAAAAATGGGGCAGCAGATGCGAAATAAGCCAAAGGTAAGGAATTCAAATACGAGATAAAAATAAATCTGAAATTATCATCAGTAACGGTGCTCAATTCTATTAGTCCCTTTGAAAATACACAGCATTTCTGTTGGGAGACACTGTGCACTTAAAATTCATGTAAGAATTATTGGCGGAAATTTCCCTAAAAGCATTTGAAAAAGGTTCAAATGTAATCAACTTAAAAAAATCAGCCCCATGTGTAATTAATAAACAAAAAGTGCTTACTTCATATATTTCCACGGGTTTCCAAGTATTTTTTCTCATTACTGGCTTCTATTTCTTTATCAGCTTCCAGTGGTTTGATAGGACATGGCCTCTTTGGATTTGGGTGAAGTAATTAATCCCCTATCCCGCCACAATTGATTTGTAGTTGTTTACCTTAATACTGCACGATGTTTCTCATGGTATTGCTTCCAGCTGAACAGGCATTTATATATCCATATTGTTATCTGCATATATTGTATTATATACACACATCCATGCACATTGTTGTTATTTTTAGAGACCTATTTAAACAAGGCAAAAGCTTGGCAGAACATATTTGGATGGCATTTTTTCCCATTAGCATTGATTAAGGAATAGATTCTCCTTCCTCACTTGTTACACCAGTGAAATGTAAGCCGGGCTGCTTCCAGGTGGGGTTTTCTGGGGCAAAGCAAGAATCTACATGGTCTTTCTAGCTAATAACTGAATTCTATCACTAAGCGCTATGGGATGGCAGCTTTTAGATACAGTCTGATGAGATATATCGATGCTGTTTAGGTAGAGTGTTGTTTGCGGTGGGTTCATTTGTTTGTTTATTTGTTTGTTTTTTCTCAATCAGTCTCTGTCTCCTCATTCCCAGTACAAAACACATCATGTTTAGAAGCAGATAACCATAGTAGTACCTGAACAACTCACTGAGTTACTAGCTGAAATGAGACTCTAATTTAGTCACTAATAAAAAGCAGATCACATTATCACGCTTATCCGACGTTCCGTATTATCCGACGTCCCACCGCAAAAAAAAAAAAACGCATCAATTGGCAACAAGAACTGCACATTGCGAGCGTGAGCGTCGTCTATTTTTTGTTGCTCTTGACTCTACCACAGCTAATTAGTTACCCCGACTGTACAGTGGCGTGCCTGTCACAGGACTGAACTTTTTAAGTACGTACTGTATTTAACTTCAGACAATTCTGTAACCGTAAGTTCATTTTTTCAGTAAATTTTTCCTGTTGTTTGTTGTAAAACGTGATTATTAGGTTCGTAATGTGTAGAATTATTACATAGTTTGACGTTTAATAGGCTTTGTCGTAACACCTCCCATTATCCGACATTTTCGCTTATCTGACGTTCTGCCGGCCCGTTTATGTCGGATAAGCGAGACTATACTGTATTTAAATACATGTATTAGTAAATGGAAAATATCAGGTCAAAGCATCAAGCATATATAAATACGGACCCTGGACTTGACTGTTCCCCAAAGGTTTTGCATTCTTGTGTAAATACGCATTATATCTAACCAGCTCTAATCTTGCAGTGCTTTAAAGTCAAAACTGATTTCTCAAAATCAGTGGTAAATGCAGCCGATACATCCAATCTGAAGTGGTTACCAAACTTATACACTGCATTCTAATATTGAAAGTACGTCATACTGTCTGAGCATTACTTTCGTCAAATAGTCTTCACACTCACAGAATCAAAGCATTTTTTTCTTCACAGTATCTTCTGGGCATCAATTTAACGTTAAATCGCTGTGGAAAGTGCTTGTGGTTATCTTGGATTCCTCCACTTGCTACCTGTAGTGCTGTTATTTCTCATATCAGATCATGTGTCTCGTGTGGGACTGAGTTCAATCGAGACACGCCTTTTTCCCTTAACTCCCTTGCTTCCTCCGTGGTGCGGCCATCCCCTCGAACATGGAATTATACGCTGTTGGAAAAACTTCAGAGAACTTTCCCATCTTGTTGATTTCTGTCAGAGCCTTGAGATGAAGTGTACTAATCCACAAAAGATGCCCAGTGGTCCTGCCTACAATTTTATGCAGTATTGCATTACCATTATGGGTTCACTGCTTTATCAAGCAGAAAAAAAGAAAATTATTAAAAACCAGCTTTCTGTCCTAGCTGAGGCCCTTCTCTGAAAGCCTCAGTAAAGTGTGTGGGTCTGCCTGGGGGGACGAAGATGGGATTGATTACACAGTTGCATCAGATAATCTTACCACTAATCTGATGGTCTATCTGCAGCCATATATCTTTATTCATCATCCTCCCAAGTCCGTCATCGGAGGCTCACAGACCTATATGAGCATGGTCGACACTGCTTCAATCACGCGCTGATGTCATGCCCCCTGGATACTCTGTAAAAATACATCAAACACTCTACTTGTGCATTTGTCCCATCTTTTCTGACACAAGTCTATATGTTGACAGTCAAAGATATTCTGAGATAGTCTGTCTTGTTTTATTGTTAAGAACACCAAAGAAAATCCCCAAGCAAGTTTTTAGTTCATTGCAAATAGATGTGAAAGTTGAGAACTGGATGGTTATTTTATAAATATATTTCATAAATATATTATCACATCATCCCTCTTTTTAATTTGTACAAAGGAAAGTACAGATGAGAGGATTGTTTTTAATTATTATGTTCTTATAGAGTCTCACCACAGCACCTCCTGCAACATGTTGTGTAAAGTGAGGCTTCAAAGTAATTTAACTGGATATAAAATGGGTCGCCAGTCGCTCCACCCCGCACATACACTGCCATCACTGAATAACCAGCATTTAGCATGAGATGCATGACAGTGTTCAATTTTTTTAAAAGGATATGTTTTATATGTTTCATTTATTGTGAAAAACTTGCTAAGTTTGCATCTTAATTGCAGGTGGAGAAATTGTACATTTTCAATAAAATGTCCATGCATTTGTATAAGCATGATAAAGTCAGCATCAAAGTATAAAACAATAGGTTGACTGGATGAGAATTAGACTTTAAGAGTTCTGCATCGGCATTCTGTCACAGTCTGAAATAGCAGTTAGCACCTGCTCACTGACCTCTATTTCAAGCACGTTTGCAGATGAGTCTTTTGTGCAAGGCCTTCTACGAGAAAAGTTCAAGAGTTCAACAAGGTGGTTCAGTGGACGCATTCCTCAGCAAAACAACAGTGCCTGGGAGAAAACGCCAATGTACGGTGTTCATACAGCAAAACGTAGCCTACCAGGATTATGGCAAGGACTTCTACCACCAAAACTGTTACCAGTACATGTAACGGTTATTGGGAATTCCAACATGCATTCTGCGATTTCTTAAATCATTAATCTAAATTTCTCCAGTTCTGTTAGATAGACGTGATTTTTCGACATTGTGAAAATGTCCACATTTATTTAGGAAATTGGTAAAGAATGGCACTGCCAAAGGAACCTAGTTTTTAAATGTCTTGTCTAGTGAGTAAAGTCTAACTATATGGGAAAATGGGCCCCATATTTAGCCGACACTCCTCATTAACTCTAGCATGTTCTTAGGGCACCGGAGTGACTGTTGTGAAAACTAATCTACTCCATCAGCATTCTTTCTTTATCAGAATGAATTGCATGCCTTGTGCTATTGGTTCACAAGGTTAAAGCAGGCAATGCACCAACTAGGTGTCTTTAAAGGCAATAAGTACCAGATCCAATGTTGGATAGTACTACAGCTGCAAAACTGGAAAAAAAATACCAATCTGTAAAGTTCAAAACTTCAGTGGTAAATAAAGTCAAATTATTTCCAGTTTTTGGCTTTTATCTTTAATGTACTGTGTGTGTGTGTGTGTGTGTGTGTATGTGAGTTTACCCCAGACATTCATTTATCCGGAACATAGCTAACATAGCTTAGTTTTATACGTCACTCCATCATTTGCAAGTCCAGGTCCTTATCCACAATATTACCTCCTGCCGTAATAAATTACCGTATCACCTTTCCCTTTTCCAATTATGAAAACAGTTTTTATTCAACAGAGAGGAGATGTACACATTAATAAAACACTAACCCTTCATCCAACATCATTTACTGACTAGATTAATGAGACCACAGTGATGTTCTGTTGATTTATTCCATGTTGAGTCATTTGCAGTTTCCTATGGTAATACTTTTATTAGAATTGATTAGAAGTAGTTCATAGTGAACAAGCCAGGAGGGCACGTGGACAGACCTCAATTTAAATTTAATAAATTAGCCCAGGCCCTAGTGAAAATTAAATAAAGCTGTTTCTTTGAGTATAGAATTTGAAATTATTAAGTCAACCTGTTCAAAGCCATACAGCTGACTTGCAAGCATCTCAAATGGACTATAAGGGAAAAGCAGCCGAGATCACATTTTCCTGTCCAATTAACATAGGGCCTACTATTTTCTTTCACCTGAAATATAGAAAATAACTTGGAATCATGATTTTTTTTCAGCAAACTTTAATTAGAATTTCTGCAAAGAAATTAAGTGCTAACATAAATGGCACACACAAAAGTGTGTGTGTGTGTGTGTGTGTGTGGGTGTGTGTGTGTTTATAAGATTGCAAATGTTGTCAGGATGCTGTTGTCCTCCAGTCCTCAAACTGACTTTTCTTTCTGAGCATTTTTGTTATTTCAGTTATTTAATAACTATTGTGACTAACTAGCTTGAAATTAATCCCAAAACATAAAAAAGTATGTCCCTGTATTGTTACATTTCAGGCGTCTGTAACATGACTGTAACATTTTCTTGCACAGACTATATACTCTTTAGAAAATATATTCAAAGTAAAAGAAGGTGATATCCTCCAGCAACTTTAAATGTGGGAGAATGATGAAAATACACTGGAAATAATGCTGTGAAAATAATACCATTTGTGCTTGTCTCTCAATGAATAAAAACATGAATGGAATTATTTCCTCTTTCTTTCATGCTTGAATTCTTGGCCAATGAGGTAGTTTTTACAATCAACATTTTATCATTCACTAAGGCACTATTCCTCACGACATTAAGTCCTATTGTGTATGATTACGATATTTAAAAATTATGATTTAAATGACTTCATGGATAATAACATTGACCCTTAAGGACCATTTCATGGTAATGTGGTAAGTGTAAAGGCTGATAAATCTTGATATTGCTCTCCTTTGCATGTTTTGACAAGTACACAATCAGGTTATCATTCACATAAAGAACAATGAGATGTTACTAGACACTCAATGGACGAGTGTGATTGTCACAGATGGCACTGGCTATATCTGTCTGCACTGAGCAGTGACTGAAATACAAACAATCCTCTCAAATTTCCCTCAAAAATCAGTCGTTCCCTGATGTTTCTTATTTTTTTGCTAAATCATATGTAAGCGTACTAAAATCATATGCTTTTCCCCTTTTTCGTACAAGTGAGAAGGTCGAATCATTGTTTTACTTGTTCTCACTGTTTGATAAAGATGCAATAACTGAAACATGACTAAAAAAAGGTTAGAATTTTGACTTGATGATACAGCTGTTCGATTATAGCAAAAACCATAATTATTTTGGTCAATATTGGGATTTAATTGAAATTACCTTACTTGAATATAATTCAACTGAGAAACAAATAAAATGGGACTGGAAAGGTGTGCGCTGGATTTATAACACAGGACAAAAACGGGGGCATCATTGCAAAACGAAATGTGGCAGAATAATCATTTGATCTCAATTATTTTGTTTTGATAATCACTGGGAGCCAAAATCGTAATTGAAATTAAAATTCGATTAATTGCCCAGCCCTACTTGATGTACTGTAACTGTCTCTGCAATTCAAAATGAAATGTATGTCTTAAAAATACAAAAAAAAATTATGTAATGAAAATGTAACTGCAATGTTGAGCTGTTCTTCAGTCACTCTTGCATTGTGTTCAGGCCTTCCTTAATACTGTAAAATAATATACCTAATTCACTTGGAAAATGGTCAGGATTTTATAATATTATTAAATTTATTTAGTTATTTAGTTAATAAATATACAGGCAATAAAAAAGAACGTTACCGTCTCTTCTTATCTGTCTTGGATGTGTCTTGAAGTCTTAATCTGTTTTGAAAGCAAATGTGGAGCCACAGAGGCTAGAAGAGCAAATGACAAGAGCGTTTGCCCTTTGACTGTGACAAAACAGAGCTAATAGACTGGTCCTTGACCAGTGAAAATGTATGGTGTTATAGAGGATGAAAGAGAAAGAAGACTGGAAACCTCCTTCATCTTCGTCTCAACTCAAAGCGAAAGAAAACAGAACTGAGGAATGTCCCATCTCACTTCAGTGACACACAAGTGGTCATCCATCATTCCTGGCAACTTAAATCCCGTTCATTCACTGCACAGAGCTTATACATAGAGAACTTTAAACTGCAGATATTAACAGAAGTAAACTTGATACAGGATGAATTATTCATATGAGAGAAGTCGTTAAACCCCATTTTTCCATATATAATTGTCACAAACATATAGGGTCCTGCTACTTTGTCAATTTTTAAATAT
>JAODKC010000036.1:7830562-7847807 GCA_026777985.1 Mormyrops attenuatus | reverse complement strand
CCCCCCCCCGCGCCGCCCCCCCGCCCCCCCCCCCCCCCCCCCCCCCCCCTCTCCGGCTGTTAGGAAAAGAAAAAAAAAACATATGGTAGTGAGTGAAACTTTGAGTGTGACTGGGCCTTGGCCACGAATCTAGAAAGAGGGTCAGATTTCAACCCCATGACTTGGATGCCAAGAGAAGTGAAAGGGTGCAGTATGTGAATCAGGATGAGAAGTAAAAAAAGAAAAGAAAAAAGAGAGAAAAAACAATAACAAACTAATGAAATGGGAGTGAAAGATCTGTCACTGAATCAGTAATGACTATTAAAATGAAATTCCAGTGTGTCGTGAAGTCCGTTATGTATTAATCCCCTTCTCTGCATCTGTTAGCATTGTTCATTTGTGCTAAATCTTAATACACTCAACGAAACACAATTTCCATAAACCTGATGTCTAATGTGTAGGCTTATGTGGTTTGCTGATGCTGGGAATTGGTAAATCCACCTAAAAATGATGAATTTAGTCAAATAGTATAAGGGTCAACTTGCACAGGGAAACTTACAGCAGTGCATGTCAGGTTAAGTGCCTTTGCTCTGGGGATGTGAACCAGTAAATGCATAATCACAGTTGTTAACCCCTTTCCTGCTTGATTTTTAGACCCCTGCCCTGCCTGATAGTATACACAGAGACCCTACTAAAGGTAATCATAACCTCAGTCTGACTGTTCAGTTCTATATCTGCTGATTTTTCTTGCGCTACACTGAAAGGTGAAAGAATCAGCCAATGCCGAGGTAACGGTATGTGTGTGAATTCCGGTTTTTCCACAAACTATGAACACTGCCTGTTAATATACCAAACATTAGATTGCTCTTTTTTTGTGCAGGATTGTCTTAAAATATATTATTTATCAAACAACCCGTGTGCATGTATTTTCCGCCACCTGCGAGTGACGCGCTTTCCACGCCACCAAATGCAAACGAGATCTCTGCCTCATTAATAATTGAGCTTAGAAGTACATCTTCAAAGTGCAGGCAGCAGATGTCTCACATCTCAGGAGACCTTATCTTGGAGGAATCAATAAATAAAGCAGAGAAGTGCTAAAAAAGATGCTGATCACTTTCCCTGATGCTTGGGTTGAAACGTGCTCAGTGAGGAGAGCTATTCCCTCAAAGAGAACCTTGCCCAGATTAAAAGACAGTTCTTCTTCTGAAATCTGCTCACATCCATTAAAGTAGACAATATGCTCTTGTCATAATTTACAAAATCTGTTGCTAACAGAAATCAGTTTTAAATTGTACTTAAAGAACACCCTGTACCTGCTTTCAAGATGAAAATGTCCCTTTTGTAGTATATATCTTAATGTATTCTGTTTGGTTTAGTGCCTGTAAAAGATGTATACTGAGAATTCATTTCACTAATTAAACATCACTTTACCCACTTTGTCGATGATTGTATGGGTGTTATAAAAAAGTCTTTGACAATGTACTGGGCAATGAAATGGGAAATTGGCAAATGATATCGCTTCTCATCTCAAGGGCCACAGAGTCAGCAGAACAGGCACTGCTAAATCCTCATTAAATGAGCAAAACAATGGAAAATGCAGAACCCAGGGTTCCTTCACCATTCCTCTCTGAGAATCAATAGTTCACACTTCTCCCAGACACGGATGAGGCATTAATGAGCTTCAAACTGCAGTGGGAGCTAATTAAGACCTATCCAGAGTGGGTGACTCTACTCTTTTAATAGATTTGTGAAAAATGTCATCACTGGGGGATCGATAATCACAGAGACGAGCAGCAGCGGTGGGTAATGGGGACTTCACTGATAACTCGCCATCGGGAACACGTGTGGATCACCTTGTGTCTGTACATTTTAAACGGCATAAAATAACAGGGACCAATATCTGCATTTCAAAGCACACAGACCAGAGCACACGATAACTCTTACATAGGCCTTCTACATAACACTAATACTGAGGGCAATGTTTTCTGATCTTGAACAATTAAGATATTTATAAGAGTAGATATACCAACAAAAAGTATACTGCTAATCTATACCGGGATTATATCCTGGTGGATGGTCTGTGGGGGTTATCTAGCACATTTCTGAGAGGGCACTAATCTAGCACTTTTTTTGATTGAACAATCAGATTGATTTCTCCCCAAAAAGCACCTTTTTATGTAAACAACAACCGCACAGCTGAAGAAGCACCGATTGACGCAGGAATGTATGTGTTTTAAAACACAGGATTCTAAACCAATGACATTTTCATTTTTTTTGCCATTTATGAGACCTCCAATAACACTGGACAACAAATGGCAATTTTTTTTGTCATACACCCCTTCAAAAGGAGTACAAATATAATTGCAGCTTGGCTGTATGACCTGGGAATTTCGAGAAACATGAAATTTTATTGAGTAACAGATTAAGATTAACAATGTTTCAGATACACAGCACAAGTTCAACGGGGCTAAAAGGGTTTTGCCTTTGATTTTCATTTGATTCATTTCATATGATGCTTTTGATTTTTGTTTGCTTCGTTTGTTTGTGTTGTGAATGTCTGGTGCATCTTGTTTTAGTGTCCAACAGTAGTCAGACAGCATAGTATTTATCCATTTTGGCAATGCGACGGTGAAACCATGTTCGTCACTGATGACGCCAAGATTTGGGGGTGGGGAGGGGGGCCACATGTGAATGCAGGAAATGAATCTTGAGTGATGTGTTGCACTTCATGTTTCTGTATCTGTCAAGTAGGTTGTCAACCAGTTGAATGTAATTGCTGTACTGTACGCGTTCCCGTTCTTGTGACCTTCTTCCAAAGATTTATATAGCAAAATTTAATGTTCACCACATGTTTATCATGTAAATTTTGCCATGTCTTGTCATTAAAGACAAGTCCTGAGAAGTAAATAAAGCAAGGAAGGAAATCCCTCTAAACAGTTAGCTGTGAGTAACTCAGGAGTACAAATTTGCCAATTTTATCACTTCTGATTAAGAGGTCAGTTGGACCAAAGCCAGCCAGCTAGTCTGCTGTAGAACAGGTGATGGGGAAACATTCGAGGGGCCTTGAAGCAGAAGGGATATTTAGAGGCCCCCTTCAGGATATGCTGGGTGGCAGTCCACCGAGATCAAATGGAAAAGCTGGAACAGAAGGAGCGAGCGGAAGCCAGCGAGTTGGATCAAGAGCCCCTTTCAGAAGTTCTGCTCTCATGATGACTGGGATCCACTGCTAATTAAAACAGAAAACATCTTATATGAAACCTAAGTGCTGACATGCACAATCAGGAGCTGCATAGTGCTAGAGCTACACACCCAGAAGCTCAGAATCAATGCTGTCTTTTTATATTGATGCTTTATTTATAGGAGGAATGATAATAGCATAGCATGGTTTAGTAGTGAGTTCCAGGAAGAAACAAATAAGCTAATTGAGAGTGGTGCCCGCAGTAAAACAATGGGGTAAATAGCAAACTGCCATCACCTCTCCCTCGAAAAACCCGCTGCTTCCATGGGCTTTGCTTTCCCGGGAATGACTGAGGGATGAATAGTTACCCTGTTTCCCTTCTT
Organism: Mormyrops attenuatus; assembly: GCA_026777985.1. Taxonomy (NCBI): domain Eukaryota; kingdom Metazoa; phylum Chordata; class Actinopteri; order Osteoglossiformes; family Mormyridae; genus Mormyrops; species Mormyrops attenuatus. Next base: position 7,844,267 of record JAODKC010000036.1, on the reverse strand, counting down.
CACTTCTGAGGCAACCTCCACACGGCCTGCGGAGGATCGTGTTTCTCCAGACACGGAAGAATTCTGATGTTTCAATCAGACTTTAATGAACCTCCCACTCCCAGCCTGACGAGCGCGTGCTCTATCAGAGGAAACGGGGTTTGCATAAGGATCGGGGAAATGCATGCAGATTGTGTCCCGACTCAATTCTGACAGGAATTGTGACAAATGTATATCGCTATTGAAAATGGTCATATTACGCCTGGGACAGACACGCAGAGCTGTTAAAGGAAGTGCTTGAGGGAGAGTTTGAAATTATTAGAAACTTAATTATTGATCAGTCACACGTAGCAATGCAAATACTGCCCAGTTTGAACATTTTGCTGGAATGGAGATTAGACTTCATTTTGGAGACTGAGATCAGGTTAAACACGTGTTGATTAAAATAGAGGTCATTTTCATATCCTGTCAGCCGTCCTTTTTTTATCGCTGTCTGCAACACTCTGAGCTGTGGCTGACCATTAAAAGTGCTCAATGCATTACCGGTAGCAAACATTTCATCCTAAATGTCTGTAATGTGAATAAATTAACTTCCAAACCCAGTTTAAGTCCAAGACTGAAAGCTTACATTGTCTGGGTACACTTCCCATTCAAAAAGTAGTCAATGAACAAATTCAGTAAAGAATCATAATTATTGTGGTTGACAAAGGTTCAGATCACTGAGCCCTACTCTGTCATTTTCGTTTGCTAATAAATAATATATTATACTGTACATATTGTATTTGTTAATAAATAATTGAAGGTGGAAATGGATTAGTTATAGCAATTTCAAACTAAATATTAAATGATATCACACCCAGAGTGTGATGTAATAAAAATTATGTTGATTTATGATAAATTTACGACAACAGCAAACTTACTACCTGAAAGCCGTAGTGTTTGTCAGTGTGTCCTTGCTCTCGCCATTGTTCATGTTCCTGTCTTTTCCATAATCTTGTATCGGTACAAAGGCATTAATTAGTGTCAATGATTTATCATTTTCTCTTGTAGTTGTCTCATTACTCATTACTTCTTTCCCCCAGTCCGGTGACATTCCGTAAATAGTTCCAGCACTGGCAAAACAGTAAATTGTTCTGTTTATTTGTTTATAGCTTTAGATCAAACAATATAATCCCTCTGATTTGAGCCAATTATAAAGCTTCATACTGAGCTTACAATCCGGTAAGTTGGATAAAGGTTTCCGATCAAGGTTTTTCATCATCTCCCACCTCCTCCGCAGAGCATAAATGACAAGTTGTAGACAGAGCACAAAGCAAAAAGATTCCTTACAACTGTAATTTCTAGAACTGTCTAATTTCAGCTTGAAATATTATGCATGTATTGCATAATATATATGCACAGATTAAATGCAATTATGCATTTATGATGATGTTAGTTTTCTGTGTAAGTAAACAAATCATCCATTTTGACACATCAAAATTTATATATTCATATTCTGACTGTAAATATATATTTTTATATACATTTAGGCACACTGCTTTCACATGACTTGAAATTCTAATTTTTGTTGTTATTCTTTGGTTAATGCTGTTTTAGTAAATAAACCCTTTACTGACACTTTTAACGGCAGTTCATCAGTTTTGAGTTTTATCAATTTTATTGTTTTCTTTGTATAGTGTTCATTCTAATTTACAGTACTGTATAGCTGGTTGGGTTTGGAGAAGAGAGAACATTTGATCCATTGTTTTCTTATTTGCAACCTAGATTGTGTGGTATGTGTGTCCAATTCAGTATCTACAGTTGTGCATGCTGCTGATGGTCATGTAAGTCATCACATTTAAAAATATACTGTATAAAAAGGTCGAGTTTATAGTAGGTTGGTAAGTGCCTGTAGAACGTGTTGCTCTGGATGATGAACTAAATTTACGAACAAATGGTTGCAGGTTAAACTCCCCAAGGACCAACTATTGTTACATACTATTGAATATTATAGAAACACATGTAGCTGAAATATGAATTTCTTGTTTTCTGCAGTAGCAGTGGCCCTACTAATCACAAAAAAGTTTGAACCAAAAGAGTTTAATATATTATGTAAATTGTGAGATGTATATTATGAGTTAAGCTTTTATTGTGTGGCAGGAATTCTCAGTCTTTTGTAAACTAACGCACATGGAACATATGTGGGAGGGAATTGCGGAATGTGGTATGTGACTTTGGATGTGTGGTCTGTGGGACATACACTGTGGTTTAGATTTCTTACATTTAAGAAACGGAAATGTGTTTGAAATTAGCTGCTGGACTCATAAATTCCTCTACCTATCAGTACTTAATGACTATGTTCCATACATTTTTACATTAAAATTAAAAATTCTTTCATTGATTTTCCTCACAGTTATCTAATTTAAGTCATGTGTGAATGCTGAGTAAAATTTTCACTGCTGTTTTAAAAATGTGTTGGACCAGTCCATAAAAAATGAATACAATAAATATAGTTATCAGAACATTCCTTGAAGTACTTTTGATAACTGCCTCTGGCTTTTAAAGATAGTGAGATAATTAGACAAAAGTGAAGCACTTTGGTGTTTGCTTTTTACTGTTCAGGGTTTGAGATACTCAGGTTCTGTAAATTGCATCTGTGAGGACTTGGCCTGTGGTAACGAACATGAAAGGCTGTCTGTGCCCCTCGCAGAAAAATGACTCAAGGACAATTGCCTTAAGTTTCCTCAGTGAAAACAGTGTTTCCCAACTGCTTGAATTACAATGGCTAAGAAAAAATCCAGATGTCTAACCTGTTCTGAACAGGCCAGTTGTAGTTAATCAAATTAATTGGAATGAATCAGACTGACCACAAATAATACACTAGTTGTATGCTGGTGGGAGGTTCATTTTTCTCCCATTATCCTGTACAAACTGGGGGCTTCAGAGGTCAGTTTAATCACCAAAAAATGTAAAATTTCACAAAAAGGTTTATATCCAAGTACCTGTTATTTCTTAACCTGCTTACACCCAAATGAAAAATGAAAGTTTTTCAAATGAAAGCTTTTACCATCACTACTCAGTGTACCTTCTGTGAAATTTTGCCCCCCCCCCCCCCACACACACACACACACACATTTGTTCAATCCTCAACACTGCAAAAAGGATAATCTACTCTCTTTGGCACTGTTTCCCAATGTGGTCCTCTGGGACCCGCGGACAGTCCATTTTTTTGCTCCTTTCCAGGGAGCAAAAATGTCTGGCAGGGAGCTGGGAGGGGGCAAAACACATGGACCATCTGGGGGCCCCCGAGGACTGAGTTGGGAAACATTGCTCTATACAAACCAGCAGTGTTGGGGAAGTTACTCACAAAAGTAATCCAATACAGACAGAGCTGGAAAGGTCAGGTCCAGAAAGTACAAATACAGACCAAGGTTTTGTCTCAATCAACCAGTTGAGTATAAACAGCCTCAGTCACAGAGTACCGAACTGCTTGGTTGAAAGATAAGGTGGAATGATGTCTCCGCTTCATACCCTATGATGGACTGGCATCCTCTCCATAGTGCATCCTAGGATTGGCTCCAGACTCAGTGTAAACTGCTTTTTATGGAAAAGAGATGAAGTGGAAATTTCACAAGCATTCTTCCCAATCTTCCTCTATAAAACACCAAAACAACTTTATTTTTAGGCAGATTATAATACTTGTTTGTTCATGTTATCATTTCCATATTTTCTTTATCAGACGTTTGAGACATAGCTTGATATAAACCAAGTTCAGCAAATACCAACGGCACAGATATTCCCCAAGAGGTAAACCCTAAGCATTCACACTGTAACATAAGCGTAATATTACACATCATTGCACACATAATGGGCTTGATGAACATTATGTTATGATAATGATAGCATACTAAAATGACACAATTAGTTTCAGGTTTTTCATTGTCTGTTACCAGTTCAGGATTTATTACATAAATTTACTGTGGTGCACATGTTTCCCTCCTTTGAATGTGATATTGATTTTAAAAAGTGTAATCAAAAGCACATATTATAAATCAACTAATTATTGATATTTCTTACAGTTAGATATATTACACAAAAATTCAGTTCTGTTGTGTGTATGTTTTCTGTGTCATACTATTGTGATATTTTGAATAGTGTGATACAATATATCTTTAAAATACCAAAGATCCTGTAATTACAGATGTATATTTATGAGCAAATTCATTTACACATGACAGCTAACCTTTGTGGTCAGAAGATTATTCATCTCTGCATATAATTTAAGTTGAAGTTGAACTACTTTCTGCATATTCAAACAGTATATATGTGTTTAGTTTTGCTGTTTGGAAAAAGATCTCTAGAGCTAAACATTTTACAGTCACACAGCTAACTGGGGAAAAGTCATTTGCATATTTATTGGATGTTGACACACCAAACATAACATGCATTCAATTGTATTGCCAGGTAAGATAAACATCTAAAGTCCATATCTGTAAGTATCTAGCAACCACCAAGGCTGATGCTACCTAACAAAAATGTATTTTCTAAATTAGAGAAGAGAGGCTGAATTCAGGTCGGCATGTCCCCTTTGTAGGTTAGACAAAATTCTTAGCTAAACCTACACATTAAAAATAGCAGATTCACATGCATTACCCTACATTCAATCTGTTTGATAGCCTAAATACATTTAGACTTATGTAAATAATTTATTCTGAATTCATGGTCTGTTTGAAATGAATATAATAATCTATCATCTATTCTTTACCAAGTTTTGCAGTCTCATTAGCTTATTCAACATGTCACAGTTTTTGGAATTAGTTGCTGATGTTCCATCTATACAATGGGTTAGATTTGACGCAACAGATATATAGTTGGCTAGCAATTAGAGACCTGGTAAGAATCTGATAGATAATCCTTTATTTTTTTACATAATTAATTAGAGTGTATGTTTGGTTGAGCCTACCACTGGACCATTGGGTGCAACTAATCAACTAATCATCAAGCCTTTAATTAGTTGAACCAGGTGTGCTGGCAGTGGAATGGAAATGAAACGGTTGGTGGTAATAGAGGAGAGGTTTGGGAATACTGCCTTAGGGGATTCATTAAAGGTTACCAGGCTCAGGTCATGGACAGACGATGCTCCGCACAAAGAAGAGGATTTATAGCAAGAAAAATATTTACAGAAATGCGCATAAGTCTTTAATCTTTTTAAATGTTTAGCACATTGTGATGCACAAATGCATTGTATTGCCAAAATCAGATGGGGTTTGTATATTGCAAGTTTTTCTTAATATTATATAATGCTCTTCTGATACTAGCAATGTGTTTTCAAATGTGTACACGAAGCTGGTCCACAAGCAGTGATAAAAATATACTTTTCTGTACCTCTTCTGTTCAAGGCTAATTTATTATGAACTAAACTGGAATGGAAGCTATCAATGACTTGCTAGAAACGAGACTGAAAACCTTGCTACTGTGCAGTGTAACGAACAGCAGTACAGTCAATGATTGTAGTGGCTTATCAATTAAAATGTTTAAAAATGTTTTCCGTAAGCATCTCTCTGTCTATCAATTTACAAAAGTACTGCTTTAAAACTAGTATCACTGCACTAAAGCGACATCTGTGTCACACAGCATTAGTCCCACCAGTTAAACTGTTAAACTTTTCTAAACTTCCTGTATTATATCATCTATTAGTGAAGTATAGATTATCTCTGAAATTCAAGGTAATTCTGCATGACCCTCTCCTGATATTTAACCTGATTTACTTCCTAAAATCTAGGTGCTTTAATCATATAAAGTTTCATGGAACAATTCTCCTCAAAAAAAGTAATGTGATAAAAAAAAAAATCCCATAAAATATAGTGCTGACACAGATAACCTTCCTAATTAACGAATTATTTATACCCCGTCAAATGACATCTCCAGTCCCTAAAGAACAACCTCACTCCCTCAAATTTACATTCAAATATACCTTTTCCAAATGTGTTCTACGTAAGCTTTAGCCAAAACAATCAACCAAAACAAGTTCAAGGAACAAATCAAAGGCTTTGTTTCCCCCTTTCCCCAATGTATTATATATTAAAAATGAACATGAAATAAGATTTAAAGAACATTTTTTTAATATAAAAATGTCAAAATCGCATTTTAACATATTTCTGAAGAATTAAATTTATTACTGGAATTTGTCATGTGTCTTTTCCGTAGCTCTTCACATTAATAAAATATGCAAAAAATCTTTATTGATTATTGATAAAAAAAAATTAGTTTGCCTTTAAAATATCAAAATCTGTAAGAATGATTCTTTGTTTTCTAACCAAGAGGATGATCAGCATTTTATAGTTAATAAAACTTGACAAATTTTCGTGAATTACAATATATTCTGTGTTTGCTTCAGGGTTTCAATTCGGTCCCAGCCATGTGTGTTTTCTTATTAAACCTAAACAGTTAAACGAAAGACGGAAAAAGTAAACCAGACGGTACCACTAGAAAGTAGGGGGAAAAAAACCCAAGATCAAGGAAAATTTTCCTTTCTTTCAAGTAGTGAATGTTAAACTAATGAACTTTAGAAGCGGCTGTATTTAGGTAACATACCAGGCTTCCGTGCCACACTGAAAGTCGCAGTAAAATCCTTGACTTGAATAAACAGCTTTTTGACATACAATATATGGATTCAGGGTAATCTAATTACATGCTGTTATATATCCGCCTGCACATACCCACACGCTCATACAAACACGTGCACCACATGCACGTCTGAATTTCTCTTTCAGAAGCATATTTATCTGTGAGTAACCCCTGTGTTACACTGTTGTGCCAATTTGAAAGAATAGCTACAGGGTTGGCTAGGAAACATCCAAATGTAAAATTCTAAAACCCCTTCCTAATATAACTAATATATGTCAATATGCATCCATCCCCCTTGTCGTATTCAGGGTTGTGGGGGTATGGAGCGTATGCTGGAAGCTACAGCCACAAGGCAAGGAACAACCCAGGATGGGGCACCAACCCATTGCACACACACACAGACTAGTTATCTAGGTAACAGATGTGGATATTGCAGGTCCAGAACGTAAAAATCCAGATCAAGATTTTGTTCCCATCAACCAGTTGAGTATAAAGAGTCACAGTCACAGAGAACTCAGCTGGCTGGTTGAAACAAAATCTTGGTCTGGATTTTTACTTTCCGGACCTGTAGCATCCACCACTGAAATGAACATGCAAACTCCACACACACAGAAATGAGATGGAGACATGAACCCTGGCCCCAAGAGTGCTAACCACTGCGCCTCCATGTTGCCTCGTTATATATGCATATGTAGTATTTCATAGTTATACATTTTCTGTCAATTTTTTATTTTTTCCTATAAAAAGATACAGGGCAACACGTTGGTAATGTCAGGGGTTTGAAGGTCATCCATGTTTGTGTCTGAGTTTGCATGTTCTCCCCTAGTTGTGTAAGTATCCTGCAGCCCACAGACATGCTGTGCAGTGAGTCAGTGCCACTGCATTGCCTATTGGTTATGTGTACGTTCCTGTGCCCTGCTATGGACAGGCTTCAGCATCCTACCTGGCATGTACCTTGACCCTCTTCCATGTACGATAGATCGGTTGAAGGATTGGAACCAGTGGATGCGATACAGCAATGCAATTGTCACACATGATGTTCAGGTATTTCGTTGTATTTCAAACATCTGGGAACATAAAAATTTGTAATAGATACATTGAATGCTCCGGTGCTTGAAGTATAAAATACAAGTGCCCATACTCACCTTGTTATTCCTTCGTTATGAGTGGTACATTTATGTAGGACTTTTCAAGACACCCAGAGCACCTTAGAGGACCAATGGGGTGCCACTTAAACCACCACCCCTGTGTAGCCCCCACCTGGATGATGCAACAGCAGCCATTTTGCACCAGCACGCTTACCACAGTAGCTAAGGTGGTGAAGGGACAGGAGAGAATTCACCAATTATAGTGGATAATTAGGAGGCCAGATTGGAAAAGGCCACAGTGGGCAGTATTGTCTCATCCATAGGATGGCACCATTTTTACAGCACAGTGTCCCTGTCACTGCACTGGGGCATTGGGATCCCCACAGACCACAGGATGGGCTAACCTGTTGGCCGCACCAACACCTCTTCCAGCAGCAATCCAGCTTTTCCTCCCACCCAAGTACTGGCCAGGCCCAAACCTGCTTTGTTTCAGATGGATTATCTAGTCTGAACTGCAGGTGGTACAGCTGCTGACAGCACGCAAGAAATGTTCCGGGTCCTCTGGATAGAACAGCAAAAAGTTACCAGTAATATGTACCTGTAAGTACTGGCCCAGTTCAAGCCATACATTAAAATAAAACATATGTTGTTGAAAAGCATATATATATATTTGTCTTTAGAAGTGGCCTTTGATTATAATCTTCATGGGCAAAAACTGATGTTGAAGTTTGTGGAAAATACTCTCGTTTACCTCATAGTATCACTTTGGAGATGAAGATGTGTTAGTTAATTAAGTTTTTTAATAATGAAGTTGTATGAAATGTACAGTAAGAAGTCAATAATGGCTTAAGGTCAGTTGGCTGACATCTTTCTTTCTGTTTGACTGTGTCCTGTGAATCTGGGAATGATGTTGAATGACGGGGAACAGCTTTGCTTGCAGCTATATGTCAGTCCCCATAAAAAGCCTGAATGGCATCAGCTAGGGTCTCGGTATTAGCCAGTAATGCAGGGCTGTTTGTTTTTGTGCGCATGCCGTTAAATAGAAGGTGCTCTGGCTATTGCTGAGCATCCGAGCATCTGAATAGTTTTGCACGAATTAGCTCACAGAATTTAACAAATGGGCTGGATTTTAAATGCGCCTTTGATGTGCACTGAATGCGAAAAGCCAAATAACAGATGGTTTCATAGATTTATCGGAACTACACTCCGAAGAAAAGCATTACACATTTTGTGTCTTTTTAAATAAATAATTTGGGGAAACTTCCTACAAAGATTGTGTCTGGTTTATATGATAAATGTTCTGGTAACTTCACCATCTCCGGAAAATCAAAAGCTAAACAAATACAACATAAATGCTGAAAACTATGTGACAGAAACATGTGTTACCTGGGGAGATGGAGATAAGCATGTACTACTGCATTTTTTCTCAAAGCAACCAGACCGAAAGACGCCAGCGAGCCCCTGCTTACATTGACATATTACAGTCATTTTGTGTCGGACTGCTGGGAAAGAATTAAATGCTTTGTACTGGTATATTCTCTGTGTTGGGCCATCCTTCAAAATAACGGCAATATAGCTGATTACGTTCAAGTAATATCATACTATATTATACGTAACTAATTTCATTTTTGCATCAGGTCTACTGTTATAACCCTTGAACGCAAGGGTAGTGCTATTTCAGTTTCTTTCTAAAAGCCATACTGCAAAAGCGATTGTACAATATACCATTGTTGTTTTTTATTTATTGAGTGGAAACCATGAGGTGACGGATTTATTTGTCTTATATTGGCCTGTTCTTAGCTGACTTTGAGCACTTCTTTAATCTGTGAATACAGCTGAAAGAAGCGATTGAGAGAAAACTTCTTTCACAGGTGAATTCTCCGGTGTTTAAGGAAATGGAAGTGCAAGGGGCATAGCCGGTGGGACGAGTGGGAAAAGAAACGGATCACCAAATTATGCTAAAACATTTAGATTGATGGTGTACATTTGGTGATAAATTAGAAATAAATTGCGGACGAAGTACGATGAAATGTAGGCCAGGGGCGTTGATCCTTAAGACAGCAGGGGCTTAGACCAGAGAACCAATCTCTCCGTGGATCCACTCCCCCTGCCCACTATGACCTTATGATGATGGTCGCACTACACAGTTTTTAGGAAACATAGCCCTGGACTACGACTGTTATCAAGTGCATAATTCTCAAGCTGAGAGCATGGCCGTTCTGAGTTAAACAAATCATTTGGGGCTCGTTCTGGATCAATCAGGCTTCATCCTCAAATGCCCCAGGCTGGTGAAGTGTCTGACATAGGCTGCAGAAGCAGATAGACATCCACCAATTTCCTGTGCCCTGAAACTTTTTCATATTTCTAAATGAGGATAAGTAATTTGCCAGTGTAGTGCTGCAGCATACTCTCCATGCAATAAGAAACGTAATGCGGATTACTTGAAATATAAATTGTGAGCAACTAAAATTAACTATAAATTTTTATCATACGTAAATCAAACATTTATCATATCATACATACATTTATTGTATGATGTATTTTCATATATATCCAGTGAGCCAATATAACTGCAGCAAGCAACATATTTTGCAATCTGTGACAATGTCTAGTTTATAGTATAATGTTGACCATATGTTTTGACATTGATCAATTTGACATTGATTTTCTTTCCAGGCTTTGCCTTGTATGCAGTTGGCTAGTACTGTACATACAGTAATTTACTGTCATGATACTTTGAACTGTTTAAATTCAGATCTTGATACAGTATGGATTTTTTTTTAAAACCATCACTGTATACAGATCCACCCTGAATGCTGAGCCTCATTGAAAATTTGCTTTACATTGGGTCAACTTTTCAGACACAGGCTGGCAATTGGCACTTGCAACCTCGTTATTTATCTAACAGAGAAGATCCATCTCCGCTCCGGCTGTTTTCAGATACTACCAAGTCTGATTACAGACACGTCCGTCATCACATTGATGGAGTCTGTGAGGGTAATGCAGTCAGGTGTCCTGCAGTGTCAAATGATGGGCCGGTGCCCCACATCCCTAAAGCACTGCTGATCATTTAGCATCTTTACACACACATTTACACTAAGTGTATCTCATGGAGGGCTGATTGTTAAATTATACAGAATTTGTTTTGACAGTGTCAGCATTCATCAGAGGTGAGCAGTTCAGGTCCAGAGAGTAAAAGTCCAGACCAAGATTTTGTTTCAACCAACCAGCTGAGTACTCTGTCACTTTGACTCTTTATACTCAACTGGTTGGTTGAAACTAAATCTTGATCTGGTCTTTTACTCTCCGGACATGAATCACCCCCCTCTGACATTCATGCTTCTGTTCCGGGTGAGAAATACTGACCAGTTTCAATGGAACTCCTAACAAATTCTCTGTTCTCAGGTTCCTCTGGGGAGCTGTTGTGATGCATAGAGGCAAAGGGTTTCAACATTCCAAATTCAGATGCTTTAGGTGGTTGTAATGCTTGCAGGTTGATGTCGTGTAAAGCATGCAGAATGCATCCCCCAACCCATTGTTGTACTGCATGATAAGTATTCAGTGTGAAATGGGATGACCGTGTGGCCTGACAGACATGAAAGACTCGATTGGCAATGAGATATTCAATGGATGCTATGAACGCGGCTACATATAGAATTCCAAAAGAATACTATTATTACTTAATTGTGCATACATATGGTATATATAGCTCTTCAGATTGCTTGCTGTGTTGAAAATGCATATGCAGAAAAGAAATATTTTCACAATATGGCACACGTATAGATTCATGTAAGTTTTGGAATGAATACATATTTGGTCAGCTGTAAAAAAATAAGTTAGCATTTATTAAGAATCTGGTGTTGAGTATATCCATGTAATTTCTGATTTGCAGTTTGCGTTTCAGTGCAATGTTTAATATTTGAACTCTCTCAGCAGTTATTTTCCTACAGCAAATTTTGATTTAATGGGACACATTCATACCAGGAATGAGTGTAATCATTGTGGAAACAAGACATTGCAATGCGTATAAATCTTTAAAAATTGCATAGTTATATTTTGTTATTTGATTATGCAGATGTTCAGCTGTATTTCTGTGGCAGTATCGTAAATGAGACTTAACGGTGACTTTTTAATGCCAAAGTACCTGACTTATCGCTAGTAAAGTCATTCAAGTGCAATGAAATGTTCTAGGCAACAAACTACAACAAAAATAAACATTTACTGCAAAATCATGTCAGAAGCACGACAATCTGTGTTTCTTGCCAGAGCTGACTGGAGGCGCCACCAGATAAACTGGTTTACAAGTAGATGCATTAGAAAAAGCAGAATGAAAATGTAATTAGAAACTCAGTGTTGCATTGAGACTTAGAGATGCTACGTACGATCAAATGGAGCAGACTGAGACAGCAAGGACCAGAACGGGGATAAAATCCTTTCCCATTCGGAACAGAGGAGACAAAAAGGAGCCACGAATTAGACAGCGCCAGGCATGGAATTAAACCGCCGTATTAACTTTCCCTTCATCCCCGTTATCGCCGTGTGTAACTCGTTGTACACATTTGTGTTGTGCTGTTTAAGCGTGTTTGCCAAGTCTGGTTCTGCTCTTTCAGTCTAACACAGAGGAATGTTCAGGGTCGCCTTTCTGTCGTCTATTGGGCCATAATTCCCCATTTTTCAGAAATGAAAAACAAAGTTTATACAATTTTTATGCAGATATTATTCATCCATCCATCATCTCCCGCTTCATCCGAGATCGGGTCGCGGGGCAGCAGTCTCAGCAGGGAGACCCAGACTTCCTGTCCCCGGCCACTTCATCCAGCTCCTCCGGGCGGATCCCAAGGCGTTCCCAGGCCAGCCGAGAGACATAGTCCCTCCAGCGTGTCCTCGGTCCCCCCCGGAGCCTCCTCCCAGATATTATCAGTTTCATTAAATGCTATTTCTTTGCGGTTAATCTCTTATCATTGCTATTTTCTCATATCAGATATAAAATTCATCAATCGTTCAAAGAGTAGACGTCAGACTATAATTATAGTGAGTACTACAAACTATAAACATTTATGCAATTGTTGGTGTTAGTGATTAGAATTAAAGAAAAAGTTACAGATCAGTTTGCAAATGGTCAATATGAATAATAAAATATTTATGAATCTGTTGGGGTTTTTATTTGGGAAGCGACTGGCAATTATTGGGATAATTTGTGGTATTGATTATTAAGTAAATAATGGAACAATGAACAATATAGACATATCTATGTACACAATTGCTTACATACATTTCTAAATGCAATTCAGGACTGTGGGATATTTTTGTGGCATTCCAAGGTTCCAAGGTTGTTGGGGCAAAGATGGGCTTTGGTGTCTGGGCAAGAAAAAAGAAACTGAATGTTATATAAGGAATGACTTCAATTCCCCCCCCCCCCCAAAAAAAATGACTGCACCTCCCCCCTTCATTTTGTAACGTTAAATGGATTTCATGTAAAACAGTAATTTTTTTAAAACGCCGGTAAGATATTGCTTTCATTGTGACCAGTTTTTGCACTCCTGAGAGAAATAGCTCGCGTCGATGATAATAGATTTAAAACCGATCCTTCTTCCTGCCACCAAACTTCATTTGTTAAACCGCACGCTGCGGCTGGTGCCAGGTGCTCTCTGCCATCGCGGCATATTGCTTTTCTGGATGAAATAGGGCGAAGCCCTTTCGCAGAGATAGGAGCGCAGATAGATGGGAATGCTTACTATTTTTAGAGACTGTGTTAAACTGTAATTGGAAAAAAAACAAAGCCCATTGTCCACACTGTTCGCTCATGAACAAAACAATACTGCTATTTCGCTGGTATGTACTGTAATGTGATGCCGATAAGATTATTTGTGCTGTATATATACACACACACACACATATGTACTATATATATATATATTTGAGGAGTACTTTCTTTAAAATACATTACTATTAAAAGGCACTGCTTTTTCAAGTTGCCTTCATTTAGGCTGCTGTTTTATTATTTAATTTCAAATACACCTGACAATCCCCCC
>JAODKC010000036.1:7812264-7830462 GCA_026777985.1 Mormyrops attenuatus | reverse complement strand
CACCCACCCACCCACCAACATGCAGGGTAGTGAGTTGTGTCCATGATAAAGCAAGAGTAGTGATCCAATCGACACAGTAATAAAAAGCTACCAACACTGATTGACTGGTTTTCTTCAGAGTCAAGTGGATAATGTCTGAAAAGAAAATTCCCCTGATTTAGTTTGCAGGACAGAGGGCTTTCTCCCATCTGCATTTCACATTCTCTCATGGTCCAGTCAAGCATTCATTTCCTTACATGACAGGCCAATCCAATTTGCGCAGGTATTCTCTGGGAGAGTGACAGCCGGCATTCCTGCAAGCCCAAACCTCATGTTTAATTCTGTGCTCAGCCATGAAACTTCCAAACACATACTCCGGAAGGTAAAATGTGCTCTGATTTTATAAAGCTGGCTGTCTCGTAGAGTTCACTTTCACCTCTGTAGAAAATGAGTTTGTTTGTTAATACAATGACACTGCTGTGATCCACATGTAGTTATAAACCTGGTCAAAGTGATTTTAGTCTAAAGATACCGTGACTCGGAATATCGGAAAAATGGCATGACCTGAATTCTACACTTATTGAAGAATGTGTTATTATTGCCGTATAGCCAGTTACCCAGCCCATTAGCTTATAACTGAAGTCGCTATTGTACAAAATGGGGTGCGCAAATCATTAATTGTATAAGAGAAATGTAATCCAGAGTCCAGGTTTAATTAGTGGCTCCAACTGCAATCCACTAAAAGATGAAGTTTATAAGGTTTTGCAATCATGAACAGTTGCCTCGTGTTGCCCCATGTTTCCACTAATTTGCAACACGTGAAGCGTGTTTGCACACGTGTGCGTGTGTATATATGTACCCAATGGCTACTTTGTTAGGTGCAACAGTTCAATCGCTTGTTGAAACAAGTATCCGATCAGCTAATCACATGTCAGCAGTATACTGTATGTATAAACATACATGCAGCTACAGGCCAAGAAGTGTTCGTGTCAAACACGTGGGAATAGGGATGAAAGGTGATTTTAGTGACTTTGACTGTGGTATGGTTGTTGGTGACAGGCAGGTTGGTATGAGTATTTCAGAAATTATTGATCTACTAGGATTTTCGCACACAGCCATCTCTAGGGTTTAAAGAGAATTGGCCCAAAAAGAAAGAAAAAAAAAACATCAAGTGAGTGGCGGTTCTATGGATGAAAATGCCTTGATGGCAGAGGTCAGAGAAGAATGGCCAGACTGGTTGAAGCTGATAGAATAGAATAGAATAAACCTTTATTATCCCACGAATGAGAAATTTAAATGTTACAATGTTACAAAGGCAACAGTAACTCAAATAATGACTTGCTACAGCCAAGGTATGCAGAGGAGCATCTCTGAAGGCACGACACGTCGAACCTTGAAGCAGATGGGCTACAGCAGCAGAAGACCACACCGGGTGCCACTCCTGTCGGCTACAGAGTACAGGAAGCTCAGGCTACAGTGGACAATGGAAGATTGGAGAAATATTATCTGGTCAGATGAGTTTCTGTTTCTGCTGTGACATTTGGATGGTAGGGTCAAAATTTGGCGTAAACAATGTGAAGGCATGGATGACCGAGCATTGTTTAATTGTCACAGCCTACCTGCGTATTGCTGCTGACCATCTCCATCCCTTTATATACCCTTTATATACTCCATCCCTTTATATACCCTTTATATACTCCATCCGTTTATATACCCTTTATATACTCCATCCCTTTATGTACCCAGCTTATAATGGTTACGTCCAGCAAGATAGCATGCCATATCACAAAGCTCATATCATTTCAAACTGATTTCCTGAACATGACAATGAGTTCACAGTACTCAATTCACCAGATCTCAATCCAATTGAGCCCCTAAGGGATGTGGAGGAACAGGAGATTCGCATCATGAAGGTGCAGCAGACAAATCTGCAGCAACTGAGTGATGCTACTGTATAATATCAAAAAGGACCAAAGTTTAATAGTGTATATATATATATATATATATACATACATAGATATACACACACACAGACCTGTAATCAGATCTTTGTGGGAAGCGTCCATTCATTTCTATGGGAAAAATGCTAATGCTAACTATGAGAACTTAAACCCCCACCCTGCCCCAACAATAACTATTAGTAACCAAATAAAATACAAAAGCTTTTTTGTGCATTTTTAGGTTGAAAAAACAGATATTCAAGGTAAGGTATATCTGGACCACACACACACACACACACACACACACACAAGCATGTGCCCTGACATTTCATTTTTGAAATAGGAATAATAAAATTCATAATGTTATATTGGGGCATAGAAATATTACAACTCATTAAGTATGACCTCAATTAAATGCTCAGATGTGAATTTTTCTGAAGATAAGCTTTGTCTTTCAGAGTATGAACAATCACTGCATAAGTCAAGCAAAAAAATTATGAAGAGACAGACAGACAGACAGATAGATATCAGTCAGTTGTTTCTAAAATGTTGAAAATGTTTATTCTGGTGAAGCAGCATACAGTCATTTACAGTACACACACACAAGCCTAAGACTTTTTACATTTGCAATCTTGGGTTGCACTGCTGATGTAGTGATGTTCCTCACCCCAGTGGAATTCACATATTGGCAATAAATTACAGGCTAGCCATACATTTCAGAGAACCACTATAAAACCCAATCAACCCCGGGCTGAATGCGACTCAACCCAAATCGCAGCAGGTTACTATAAATGATGAATCACTTCAGCGATTATTTGGCTTTCTTATCTGCTCATAATTCTTCTTAGGTTTTAAAAAAAAAACAAAATCCAGGTTTCATTTTACAATCCTTGCCCATTCGGCATCTTTTCCTCTTGATAAATCTGTGTAATAAAAAGAGAAAATAGATTACATAAACAGTATTGACAGTATATATATTTCTCCTGTTAATATGACCCCTTATGTGCAGGTCTGTGTTTTTCCCCTTCAGACAGCCAATAAAAGTGTTAGCACAGAAGTTCTTTTTCATCCGGAGAAGGTGAGGGAGTGTGGATGGGTTATCCGAGGGACAGAAACAGTGGCAGAAAGTGAACAGTGGCTATGGGAGCTGAGAACATCTCTGAAGGCGGAGATTGGAAAGAGGGAGAGAGAGAGAAAGAAGGAGAGCGAGAAAGAGGTAACTGCAGAAGTTCATTTTTACAGGTTTTTTAATTCCGCATATGTGGACACTACCAGGCAAAAGTTTGGATATATCAAGCCTCCTACAAAGGAGAGTGGAAATAACCTGGCCACCTGACCTAAACACAGTAGGTTTAGTTTGGGAAGACATTGACCAGAGAGTAAAGCAAAAGAGGCCAATGAGTGTTCAGCATATATGTGGGACCTCCGTCGGGCAGCAGGAAAAGCATCCTGGGAGGCCACCTCATGAAACTGATGTAGGGGAGACAGTAGGGTCAGCCAGTCCCTGGAGTAATTGGGGTTAAGGGCCTTGCTCATGGGCCCAATGGTGGGATCACTCTGCCAACCCAGGTATTTGAGCAGGCAACCTTCTAAATCCCAACCCAGTGAGCTGCCCCACCCCCCAAACAATTTTTTAATAGTTTTTTGTTTAGTACGTGATCCAAATATGTTATTTTATAGTTTTGATGTCTTACACAAATGATGATGATGTCTCTACAAATAACTCTTTATATGGATAGGTGTGTCCAAACCTTTGCTACTGTACGTCAAGTCAAAAGTCAAAGTAACTTTATTGTCGTCTCAGCTCTGTGGTGGATGAGTCAGTCATTGAGGTGAAATATCATTCCTCATTGGTCTTAAAATTAATTGGGCAAATAGAATATAAATATGTATGAGATTTTAATGTTATGAGTCCATGTGTATGTGTGAGATTGTGTGTGTATATATATGTGTGTGTGTGTGTGTGTGTGGGTATATATACATTCACATGCAAGTCTTCATACCACCCTCCAACAAATGGCACTGAAGGTTAATTATCACCTCCAACAGAACGGCGCCCCCTAACCATGCCAAACAACACTCACAGCAGCAGAAAAATTAATGCAAGAAACTAAATCTGGAATGGATGTGGTAAATGGGTTAAATACAACATTGAAATATTTAAGTCGCTCACAAAAAAGGAGTCTAACTACCTTTTATACTAAACTCCTTCACATCAGAGCTTTTTTTGTGTGAGTTTCTGGTCTGAAACCGTGCCCAGTTCTTTAGAATGAGAAATAAGGTTCAACAGATCATTTGACAGCTTGATGGCGTTTTGACCCGACTTTTTAAAAAAAAACATGTGGGGAATTTTGGGGGAATATTGTATAGCTCCAGTGTGTACACATCTATTTTTAGTAACTGTTTATCCCATTAGATTCACTGTACTCCAAAGTCTGTCTGGGGGAGCATAGACCACAAGTACATGCTAAGCTAAGCCATACCATGTGAAGCACATACGCGCTTGTTCACAAACATATGCTAATGGTTTTAGAGGCATCAATTCTCCAGAAAACCATACCAGTGAATTGTGAGAGGAGACCGAGGTACGTAAAGGAAACCCACATCAGCACTGAATAGACATACTGGACTGGATTTCATGTTGCAAACCTGAAAGCACAAGGTGAAAAACTGCAAAGTGCTAACCACTGATCTACCACGCCACCCCGATTCAGATATCACATTGATAATTCCAGCATACATATATTCAGAGTCAATATGTAAGAACATCCAAGACCCCCACAGCTGAACACCAGTGTAAGTTACATACAAGCGCGCTGAACAAATGAAAACTGCTGCTAATAGATTCCATATGTAACCTTTGATGTGTAAGTGAGAGTATTACCCACTTACATATGTACTATACAGGTAACGTACCCTTAATGCAAACACCTAATGTTAAGTAGATAATGCAAAAAGCATGAGAAACAGATGTTTCCCTGTTTCCTTTGTTTCCAGAGCTCAGTCAGGAACTGCCTTTGAACTCAACTCCGTATGCCCTTCCCAGCAGTAGATGCCTCGATGTCGAGCACACACTGCCGTACTCAAGCACAATAGCCAACAAAATTACTCAGGGGGAAAAATGTAATAATAACAATAATAGCAGTTAAGATCTAGTCTCAGAATCGAATAGATTAGAAGCTCTTGGTTATTAGCTGTTGACTGCTAATATAATTGCTGAGCTTTCTAAAAAAAAAAAACATATTGAAAAGCCATTAAAAAGATATTGTGGGCTTTTTTATTTTTTATACCTAAATGAAAGTGCAGTTGTTACTTTTTATCTTGAATTTATACCTATAATACAGACACATAAGTGTGGCGTCACCTTTCCCTCAAAAGAAAAGTAAAATAAGCTCACTGGGTCTGGGAGGGTGGTCTGGAAGGGTGGGTCTGGGAGGGTGGTCTGCAACCGGTGCTTTTTGCCCCCAGTAATTCTATTTGACAGAGAAGCCTGGGGTGGATTACAACAGGGCTACTTGGATCCTGCTGGGCCCCAGAATTAGGAAGACGTGCTAATATTATTCCGCATCTTCGGGCTCACTCGTGCTGACTCGATTTATTAGATTTACTCCCTTCTCGGAAATCATCCAGCTTGGGCGGGGGGCAGGCAGACAGGGAGCATCTGGAAGCCATAACT
Organism: Mormyrops attenuatus; assembly: GCA_026777985.1. Classification (NCBI taxonomy): domain Eukaryota; kingdom Metazoa; phylum Chordata; class Actinopteri; order Osteoglossiformes; family Mormyridae; genus Mormyrops; species Mormyrops attenuatus. Next base: position 7,824,867 of record JAODKC010000036.1, on the reverse strand, counting down.
ACTCTTATCATAAGCTGAAAGGCATAATGATAAGGGATCTTTTTTCATGTGGTGGACAAAAGAACTTTGATCCCGTCTTTCCTAAGCCTACATATTTCCAACTTCACTCTGCGGATATCGGCAAAACAATAACTGAATTTAACTGGATGCTTCTCAAGGATTTGCCAGCACCCCTATCATTTGGTTTGTTTGTACAGGCGAAAGAGACCAGTGTCATTACTGTATCAGCTTTGTGTAACTGCTTATCTGGTATCCAGGAAGCACAGGACAGCCTGAACAGGATTCCAGCCAATCACAGGGCACACACACTATGGGCAGACACTAATTCAGTCAACCACGTCTTCCTAGCCTGCTGGAGGAATCCCCCACAAACAAAGCATGGATACACAAACAGAGTCAGGGGCAACATTCGAACCTGGAGCCCTGGTGGAGGTCCTTTGTTTAAGTGTCTGAGTAGAGAAGAAAATTTAACAAATTTATACAGTCCAAGAGAGCCTGGAGGGAGCTTGGAAGTGCAGAATTTACCAATTTGTCCTGATTTTGAACATTTTAGCCACAGAATTCAGGTTGTTGCGTGACAACGTTGTACTATTAAATATGTTATTAATCTAATAGCAGGATCTACTGTGGGAGAAATGATGACAGTGATAGATACTTCCATCATACTGTATGTCAGCAAATGGAGTTCTTTTAATTTTCTGATTGTATCTACATAATAGAGTATTTCTTGGCAACTTAAAATAGAATTATGAAACTTACAATAGAAACTTACAATAGAACCAAAGAAGTGGGAACAAATGAAGTTTAGACAAAGTTAAAGAACCCGAAACCATCAAACAAATCATCTTGTTACTGCAAGTATCTATTTCAAGCAATATTAGAGTGACACCTGACACCTTTGTGAATATATGATTATTTTCGATTTCAAAACTCTTTGAGACATGTAATTTTGGCTGACATTAGAACAACGGGGTGTATATACGTATTCCCAAATGCTGCTTAAAGATGAAAGACTCCTGTGTAAATCTCATTGCTTCACAGAACGCACATGGGCCAACCATTTTTTTTTACCTGCCGTGCCACGGCTGCAGAGTCGTGGGGGGGGGGGTCGCGTTCATGTCTCCCTAACACCCCTCCCTGCTAATCGATTCCCAGTAAGTGCGTGGAAAAAAAAACCTGGGATTAGTTTGCAAAAGGCTTACGAGGTGTGACCAGTAATCCGTGAGTGCAGACACGGAGGACAGCTGTAACAGCACAGATATGCCGTGATCACCTGGTAACAGAGCCACAGCAGGGTCAGTGCAAAGCCGCTGATTGGCTATGCTCTTAACATGCTCAAACTGGGGGATTTACACCTCCCGAAAGTACTCAGGTGTGACTGCTAGTCAGCAATTATAATAATAACAACAATAACAACAACAATTCTGCATTGAACAATGCAATCCCACGTAGGATCTGTACATGATCAAAATCAATAGATATATGAATAATGCACCAGAACCCACCAATGGATAAGCAGACACCATTTTAGCTGTTTTGTTATTTCTTGCTTTAAAGTCATTTATTATCATGGCATTCAGATTGGCACACATAGATCAGAAAAGTCTAATTACACTTAATACAATATATGCTTGATAGTCTATTTTATTTTTAATGCAGTCATTTTTTTCTACTGTATTATGTAAAATGAATGAATTTTTCTTATATGCAACATGGTGTAAGGGGTTTCTGTCTCAAATGCAGTGTTGTTTTCTTTGGAAAGCAAGTTGATTCTGCTGTAATGAAACGTATTAACCACACAGACATGCATTATTACAGAACACATCAGTGAATGAGTAAATGAAACACACAAAAATTGAAGGTAAAGTGAGGGCTGGAGTAGTTCTCTAAATGAGTCACTAGGCAAAAATTCAGGTCGAACTACATAACTGTTTATTGGCAAAAGGGAGACCTCAGGAAGTCTCCACCAGATAAGTTTTCCAGCAGATACATTCATAGTTTAAAAGCCCTGCTTAGGATATGCCTGAAATATTAACAAATACAGGAAGTGAACTAAAAGGTCAGTGTGTCTTCATGTTGTAGAACAGCAGACTGTGAGGATGAGCTTATCTAGCGAAAGATGGGCCTTCCTCGCTGGATTAATCTGTTAGCTTCCCTTCGTTGTTGACTCCCTCATCTCGCTGATGAGTTTGATATCATAAGCGTTAAAACAGTCCTACTGGAAAACCAGTACTAACACTAATCATCTTAAAAGATTTTTTTTTGCATTTTCTTCCTTCATCAGTCAGCAAAGTCTTTATTAAACTTTTATGTCAGTTTTTTTGGGGTCCTATATTTCTTTATTTTTTTCTTTAATCAGTTTATAATTTCACCTTACTTCATTGTACATCTGGTCTATGTCAGGGTTGACTCTTGGCCCGGGACATATAAAGTGTTGCCTCTGACCCTTAAATCTGGACAACTATCACTACTTTTTCTCTATAAAGGATTACGCAAACATAGTAATTTCTGTTTTAAATGCGCCCCAGGTGCTTCCTCTCTGCATAGTTTTTAAAATGTCTTTTTGTCATGTCACATAAGTCCAAAATAAACCAGTATTAAATGTAAGAATTCTGACGCCAAGATGTAGACGTCCTGTATCCACTTATCCAGCTTTGCTTTATAGGTTATATTAAGGTTATATTATCTTTATGCAAAGTATATAGCAAAGTCGTGGTGAGCCTGTGGCTTGTGTAATGATAAAGGGGTCACAACAGGATGCCAGTCACACTCCCACAATAATCAGACAATATGAGCAATTTGGAGTACAGATGCTCGATTACGGTAAAAATCATAATCACGATTATTGACATCACGATTATTTAATGCGATTACTCATCGACACTGGATTTCCTTGAACTCTAAATATAATTCAACTGAAAAGCAAAGAAAAAGGGGTGGAAAGGGGTGCATAACACAACACAAAACGGGAGCATCTTTGCAAAATGAAATGTGGCACAAGAATCGTTCTATTTCAATTATTTTGTTTTAATAATTGTTGGAAGCCAAAATCGTAATTGAAATTGAAGTTCGATGAATTGCTCAGCCCTAATTTTGGGAATAAAAATATCACCCTGTAGTATATAATGGATGGATGGACGGATAGATGTGTGACTGGGTGCCATTTGGCGCCATCCAGCTTTTATTCATAGAATATTCAGTGTCGTAATATTATATAATATGTACAAAATCTCCCATTTCCTGTCACCAGAGACTGGGCATTCAGTTCAGTTGACACTTATATAGTGAGTTTCCCAGCATGACCCCAGAGTGCAAAAATAAAATCAAAGAAATGTGCCTTTTGCTGACATACCACAATTTAGCGTAACAATGGTGTAAATAAATAGCTTTTAAAAAGCCTGAAGACAACAATGGAGGGGAAACAAAACTTCATAATTTGAAAGGCAATAGGTCAGCACTCTTTTCAGGAATCTTCAATCGGCTGCTGACCATTTGCTTTGCCTGCGGGCTGCTGTTTCCCTGACATGAAACCCGTTAGCGGTCACCGTGAGAACCGCGCATCTGGCCGGAGTGTGAAGGGGACAGTGACATATTGGGTCACTATTGATGCTGATAGGTAAGCGACTGAACCTCACACCAAACAAGAGGATATAGATAATAATAATGAATTTATTTAATAAATACAATCAAAAATTTATGGAGAGGACACTCATTTTTTTCTTCCCATTGTTTCAAGATCGTGACTTATTTCTCTTGTGGTCTTGAGATCTTTTGTTTTCCTGATGTGATCACGTGCTTTAGATGACTGCTTCACTGTACACACCACAGCATCAGCATACTGTACATTGCTGTCAAATTAACTGCCTCTTTGAACCCTATAAAGAAGGTTAATAATCAATGTTGCTCAAAATATATTGTTTCTTTCCATTACTTCCATTAACTGTCTAGTGAGTAGTGATCATTACCTAGCAGTCTGTAATTATGTCCTTTCGATTATGGATCAAAAGTTAGAATGCTTTAACAGCTCAACGTTCTCTCATTGTAATGGTCTCTTTTATTGGAAAATAATTTCAAAGCTGTGTTTTAGTTGTTCTCTTTTTGTTAAGTGAAGAACACTAATATGATAATTGTCTAGCACTGACAGACATGCTGCTATTTCTGCTTGTGACAGTCCCCGATCAAAGTGAAATGTAATGCGTTGGTCCATGATAATGTATAACCAACTAAGCTATTAAACCTGTTGCAAGGGGGCAAGTAAATCATAATCTCAAAATACCAACTTTGGTTATCTTGTGATAACGAGTTACATTTCTTAAGATCTCAAGATAACAATGTAATTATCTTGAGACTGCAAGAAAAATAAGTCATGATCTCAGGAAGAAAAAATAATGATGCTGAATGTCCTCTCTCCAGGACACCCTCTTCGAGTCCCCACAAAGATCTGTGAATGCAATCAAAAAACTAAAAATGCCAAAAGTTTCGTATTTTGTTTGGTTACTTATGGCTAAGGTTAGGGCTGGGGAGGGGTTAAGGTAGTCATGTTGGGTTGAAAGTTTTCCCTATAGAAATGAATGGAGAGTCCCCACAAAGATATAATTACAAACCTGTGTGTGTGTGTGTGTGTGTGTGTCTGTGTGTAATAGTACTGAAATAATGGCCACTCATCTTTCTTAGGCTGGCTGACTTTGACGCTGGACATGTCTCAGTTTGTAATGTGAGCTTAAGTATTAAGTACAACCCCAGGTTATGCAAAGTTTACCCAAATTAGGTCTTGATAGTGTACTGTATCAGACATACACATACATTTGCGTTAAAAAACAAAGCATTTACAAAGCAGCTTAACTGGGAACGTGAGTGTGTGTGTTTGTGTGTGTGTGTGTGTGTGTGTGTGTCTGCTATTGGGATCTTGTGTGAAGCATTTAACACTAACAGTTTCTCCTCTTGGACCTCTTCCGAAGCGCGAGTATGATGGAGCACTAGAGACCTCGTTTTGCATGGTGTCCTTCTCACACGTCAACACCCCCTTAAGTAATCCGATGGTTTCTGTCTTCAGCCTGGCTTATGCCGCAAGGACAAAGCAGGGAAATTAAGCATTATTGTTATTAATCACTTTCCTCTGGGTTTGCCTCATAATTTGTCTTTCAGGTTTTTGCTTCCTTTGTTTCGTTGTTTCATGTCGAAAAAATAAGCTAAAACAAACCAGATCCCTAACCTTTGCAATACCGACACTCTATCACTGGGCCAGGACAAGTGGGGCTCTACTTTGCAGAAAGATGAGGGCTGGGTATCCATGTCAGTATATCTTTTTGTTCTCTTGGAATAAATGCTTCCAGCTAAGCAAATAAAACCCAATTAATGTTCACCTTTATTTTACAGAAGAAAAAAATTACCTGCCATGTTTGATTTTCATCTTGTTGAATTTCTGGTGGAAGACCCAAAACAAGACCACATAGAAAATCACACTTTGCCCGATTGAAATAAATAAATAAGATCTTACTCTAGAAAGTTTCTTTCTTATTACTTTCAGCATTTCATTCCCTATCTGAAACTAAATCTGTCCTTGTATGCATGAACTGTAAGCAACTGCAAATGGGAAACATTAAAAACAAAACACAGAAATTATTCAATGTAAGCTTATCTCTGTTAATAATGAAACAATAAAGTAGTTACACATTCACACACAGAAAAAAAATGTGTCTGATTCTCTTTCAGTAACATAATTTACTGATATGTAATGGTAACTCTTGTAAATAATTCACCTTAAATTATTTTTCCCTTCAGGAAGTATAACTCTATTCATGTATAAAACTACCTTTAATTTATTTGTATCTCTTAACTTAATATGTCATGAATTTTCACAAATTTAAACAATATTCTGTATCTGTCCACTAAGGGTGACGATACACAGGGCAACTGTTTTTCGCAGCGCTGCCGGGCAGTGTTGCTGAATTGCCCTGTGTTTCACTAGAAGGATTTTCCACAAAGCAAGATTTCTCAGTTAGATGGGCTAACTTAAGCTAGAAGTCATGACTGTCCAATAGGAGAAGAGTTTAAGTAAGGAGCACTCCTATTGGACAATCATGACTTTTAGCTTAAGATAACTCAGCTAACTGCGATATCTTGCTATGTGCGAACGCCCCCCTTGGTGGTTGCCCGGCAACATTGCTCAAAATGTTGCCCTGTGTATCCTCGCCTTAAGACTTGGGATCTCTGAAAACACGTTTTATCTGTTGGTATACCTATGCGATGCTAACAAGCAAAATATTTATGAAAACAGCAGTTTCAGAAGAAAATTTACTGGAATGCATCACCTCAGTAGCCAGGTTATTAGTTACACCCAGCCAGTACCAGGTAACACCCACTTTTGCCTCCAGAACCACCTCAAGGATAGACAAACTGCACATTCAGAGCAGCCATTTACCACTGTTGTACTGAGCTGATTTTTGCATGTGTGGTCTTCCTGTTAGCTTTAAGTACCGCTATTCTCTCATTAACAAGGTCTTGTCAGCAAGAGAAATACAGCTGACCGTGTGTGTTTTGTCGTTTATAAACTCTAGACGCGGTAGTTTCTTAAAATCCCAGGAAGGTGCCTGTTTTATTAACTCACCCATCAATAAAAGTACTTTTACAGGGTTGCCATTTGGTTTTAGGCTGTCTATGTATAATCAAGAAATGAAGCATCCCATTTACCAGCAAGCTTCTTCAATTTAGGTATTTTATCTGAATATCAAGTCAGTATAACTGGTAAAGTGGATTTAAAAAAAAACAATATGTAATGATGTTCCAGTTCCTTCAAAGTGAGCTATGAAATCTTGAATGTTACTGCCAGAAGCCTTGACGTTCCTGCAAGATGAACACTCAATGAATCAATTTTTAATAAATATGGCATATTTTTCAGCCAGTGAGATGGCTCAGTGGTGAGCACTGTTGCCTCACATCTCCCGCTTTCGGGGGTTGACTACCGTGTCTGCTCAGTGTCTGTGGAGTTTGCATGTTCGGCCCGCATCACACGGTTCTCCTCCCAAAGGCCACTCGGTGCCTCTGAATTGCCTGCACACTATGACTAATTATGCTTCTGCTTTGGTTTTCATGTGTCCCTTCTTGCTCTCCATGAAACACAAGTGAGAGCAAAGCTTGATCTGAGTGAAGAGTCAGGCATTTATCCTGCAGCCCAGGCAAGGTTTTTGGGGTGAAGAATTCTTAGGGCACAACAGTGATTATTTGGCCAGCCTTAGGATTTGAACCTTGATTTTGGGAGAAGATGCAAACTCTACACACACAGAGCAGGGGCTGATATTTGAACCCCCATACCTGGAGGGTCGGCTCTTCTCCCCCTCCCCCATCCATGGTCTATTAAACAAGGGAAGCATTTCAGTGATTTTTATGGTGGGGGGAATTACGATGTTTTGGTAAACTCAAATAGATACATTTGCATGGATGTTATTTGAGTTTGGATGTTCTGGCCTGTACAGGTTTTTTAACTACTGTGAAATGCAAGAGCAGCATCTGAGCCAACTGGATACTGTAAGTTTTAGATTTCAGTTTGTACCCTTTGTTCCTGTATTACAATTGATTCATGTATTATGAGCTGATTGACTGATGCCATTGACTCACTGTTGGCATCCATCAAAGGGCCAGTAATTAATTTGAGTTGGTTTATATAATGAACTTTAGGTATTTAGATGCTGAAGTTAGTGGAATCCTATATGGCCTGATTTAATGCAGGTGTTCCTAATTCCTAAGGCTCTCCAAATACCACAGCACAGCTCGCAAAGTCTGTGCGGGAATCTGAATGACAAATTCGGGTTTTTATTCCCCCACACACCATGTTATCCATTTATTTTTTTCAGGAAATAGTCTATTTTTATACCAAGCAAAATAACAATATAAATAATGAATTTTAAATAAATGTTTGCAGCTACAACATATCAGAATGTTTTTGTTTACACTGACACCCCTCTTACAAATTTGCAAAATGATAGTGATCGGTAGATAGATAGATAGATAGATTAGACAAGATAAGATAAGAAAAATATAATGAAATTCTCATAATGATTATTGTTATTACTTTTCATATTCTTGGTGATATTATTTACTTTTTCTTTTTCTTCTGCTTCCTTCTCTTTACATTAACTAATATGAGAAAGTTAAGAGAGTGCAGACCAGAATGAATCGCTTCTACTCTGACAGCATGTCTACAGGGAATAGCAACAAAATATTTCATGCATATCACAATATATGCTCTAGATTTCAAAGGGCAGGCAGATTTTTTTTGCATTCTCTGCACTTCCTCCTTTCACGTTGTTTGCTGTCTTCTCTTTCAAACTTTCATTTGCATTCAGGTTCAAGGGTGGCAGCTTCCTTTCTTTGAATTTGTTTTATTTCTCCTGACCATCTTTCCAACCTTGCAGAAGTGGTAATAAATTTAATTTCCACTGCACAGTAGACTTCTTGTGGTCAAAGATTTCAAACAAGTACAGTAAATAATGTGATGCTTGTCAAAATATAAAGCAATATTTTTATTGGTTTGAAAACTGTATACATTGAGTGAAGCTAAATATGCAAAATACATGTGCTAAATACTGCAAGGTGGTGAGTCATATAGCAAGACTGGTTTTTCAGATAACAGCATTTATATTCATTTAATAATTCTATACCCCCCCCCCCATACATTCCCTATATCAGGTATCATTCGGTATTCTCACTACTCATGTGTGTGTGTCAGGCGATGGGTTGGAGCCCCTCCCTGGGTTGTTCCCTGCCTTGTGCCTGTAGCCTCCTGGATAGGCTCGGGACCTCCTGCCACCCTGAATAGGACAAGCGGTTTCAGAAAATGGATGGATGGATGGATGCATGGATGGATGCATGGATGGATGGATGGATGGATGGATGGGATTCTCACTTATATGAGTTTCCGCACCGTTTCCCGTTTCTTGAACTCCCCAAAGCATTCTTGGTGTTTCCTTTTCATTTTCGGCTATCTTGTTGTTATTAGCATTGCCGTTGAGTGCAACAAATGCACCGTGGCGATGCAGTCCAGAATGGATGTGCAGCCGCCCGTTTCCTCTGTCCTCCCCCTTGTGTGGGGGCTTAGGGAACTGGAGATTAAGCCAATGGCAGGTTGCCTAACTTAGTTCAGTGTGGGAAGGAAAAATTAGGGTCTTTTCAAAACCCCTTTCCATAACCCCCACTTTAGTTTCCACTCATCATTTCCTTTTAACAAAGGAGAAGAGGCGTGCCAATACTAATTAGTCACATCAAATCCCTGCAGTGGATTCGGTGGTCAGAAATCTCCAAAGTTAACCTACAGAAGTGCATGCGGATGGAAGAGCTTAATAAAGTCTAAAGACCAGGAGGAAATGGGCGAAAAAAGCATGTGAGTGAGGTCATTCCTGACCTTCTTTGAAAATAAACGACAAAGTCACAGCAGAGGGCAATTGATAATCTATTATGTCTAATTTCCCCCTTCTGTGTTAGTGTTCCTCCACTAAGACCGCTTCAGGGCAGTGAAACGGGGACGAGGTGATCAGGGGTGCTGAAATATCATTCTCATCACTCTGTCAACAAATAAATGTCCACGTTTCCCATGTTAGTGGCACCTAAATATTTACAAAACCTACTATGTTTTTATAAGTGGTTCTTTGGAAGAAAAATGAATTGCACGAAAACTTAAATACTACTGTATGGCAGCAATGGAACGATAATAAACAAAAATGGCTATTGATCATGGTTTGGTGTATTTTGTCGGGAAAGAGTTAATTACTAGAATACCAGTAGTCCAAATAACGCACGTTTTAAATAATGCCTACAAAACAAACTTCAAATCTTTACATCAAAGATTAGTTAAGGCCTATTATTACCATACGTCTTACCATGGATTTCATTGTTTTGCTTAACAGTACAAGCCAATGATATTCCATAAGAAAGACACTGTTTCCCTTTGCCTACTTTGACTTACATTGTGTTGACTTGCATCGCAAATGTACAAACAACATACCTTTAGAGCACTGTGTGAAATACAGGGGGGTCCGGGGGAGTCCAACACCCCCGACTAACCCATGAGACCCCCCGAAAGCCTCAAAAGCAAAATTTTAAGGGTGTCTCAAGATCGGTATTGCGCACCAATAGGGAGATGGGGACCCCCCGAATATTGACGGTTATTTCGCACACTGCTTTAGAGCCTTGTCTTAGGGAAAATCATCCCTGTTTTGCTCTGCCATTCCACAGCGTTTGAGGAAACCAGATTTTTCAGCTTGAAATGTGCATTAAACTGGTTAGAAAATAAAATTAAATAAAATAGAGGTATGTTTCCTCGACAGTAAGACAGCACTCAATAGATGTATGTTCTTTAGTGCATTTACAGGTTCGCTGTACCGTGTTAGCTGTCAGCGGTGAAGAGACCCAGTGAACGGAAAACTGGCCCGCGTTCTGTTGAGTGGGTTAGACAGCTGGGTCCCTATCATTGCTTGGCAGTGATGTCTGCCGCTGGGTACATACAGAGCTGTAGGTGGAACTGAGTGAATTGCAATCTCTTACACTGTCCTGTGAGGCCTGCAGCTTATGGACTGATAAGCGGGAGGCTGGCTGGCTGGCTGGCAGCGAGCGCGTTGGAGGCAGCGTGTTCAAGTCCCCCACCCCCAGTTGCCACGAGAATTAAAAAAAATAAAATAAAATCACCCATTCCAGATTGGAAAATGGGCAAAATGACACAGAAATGAAAATGTTGGATCTAAACAGGGTCCTTTCATTTTGTAGTGCAGAATGCAACAGGGATTCATTGCAAGATGACAAATAAGCAGCTGGCTGTCTTCACATTTGCTGTACATGTGACATAAAATAGGGAAACATATATATACACACACACACACACACACACCCAGGTGCAGAAAAAAATTAAGAGGCCACAACACAATTTTGTGTTTCACTCATTTCTCAATTTATAGGTGTGCGTCTGTGAATAATATATGTTTTTTGCAAATTCCAATCCAAATTCCAATTCCATATCCTTGACCTAGCAGTGGTTCACTTCACACCTGCGCTTAATGTTTCCCATTCCTTTTGAAGGTCACTCGATGTCATCCTCCGATTCATGAGAAACTGTCGGATAAGTTAACGGTCATCTCTGGCATTAGAATGTCGCTTCTGCCATTTACCTTCCTGGTTTCTGGTCGTTCCCAGTGTCTCCTGCTTCACCTTATTCTTGTGCATCACTGTCTTACAAATTTTGAACCTCAGCGTAGCCTTCTGGCCGCAGAACCACTATTAAGCCAGGATTTAAAAAAGCGGATTTGTTTAAAAATATAGAGTGGTCTCTTAATTTTTTCCGCAGTTGTATATACATCCAAACTATGCCCTGTGCTTCCTAAGTTAAGTCCCTGGACATCGCAACCCTAATTTTCTAAGCAGTTATTGAGTCAGAATCAATGGATGTATAGATGTAACAGAATTGATGGGAATTACCTAGTGCTCGTCTTCACCCCCCCATGTCCGTCACATTTCACATTCCTGATTAAAGTAAGCAAGCAGATTTATAGCTAGTTCCCAAGGAACAGCTTTGGGTGCATTGTAAATCATTTATCCCATTAAACTGGTTGAAGGCAAAGTGCCTGAATGATGCCCTAAGCTGGAGGAATAGGTAGAGTTACACACGCTTTCATTCTGACTGAGAGCTGCTGCTGCATATTTAATTCGACACTCACTGTACTTCCTTGCTTGGCCATAAACCTGGCAGAGGTACTGAAGTGCTTGAGTACGGAAATGGCAGTTTGATATTCCTAGATCAAACAAACAAGTAAATAATCATTTGTGGCATTTTTGTAAAGAGCTCTGTGTTGATGTGCTTTTTACAAAATGTGTATTTTTTTTTGGTCATAATTGTAGAAAAATCACATTTTCAGAAAAAATTTACGTTTTCATAAGACACCATATTCAGTTGAACAAGGAAGATATGTATATATCAGTTTTTCACAAAAACAATTATAATATTACATTTGAAGGAAAAGTTATCCATGGAATCTGATATTTTCCCACAAAACCAAAAATAAAAAATTATTCAAAGAATTTAAACCTCATGGGAACACATCTATTTCATAATAACTGCTTTATTCTTGTATATCATGATGATCGTATTTTCATAAATTATAGTCTCATACATCTGTGTAATAAATAATGGCTTTGAGTCTTCAACATGCACTATAGCCTTAATTGAGTGTAAAATTGAGATAATGTTTTAAATGATTCTGCTGGAAACTGAAAGTAAACAATCGTGAAAAGTGGCTGAAAGTAAAAAATGTGAAGTGTGTGCATCCAATCGCAGCAGACTTTCCACAAGATCAGTCACTGTCATAACAAAATCTAGACAGTTTGACTGCATTACACTAATGGACTAGGAAAAAATGTGTCCCAAAGCTTCAGCTGAATACATAAAATCCTCAATATAGGACAATTAAATTGATTGGCGGTATTTTGGATTATTTGAGAAGGGTCTGGCTGCAGACCTCCACCAGGAGATCTCCACTAGAGGGCTGGAAACACGTGACCTCCACAAGTGAGTCCGGACGTGACGTTAATCAAACTCGCCACGGAGGCGGTACCAGATAGCAC
>JAODKC010000036.1:7791704-7805380 GCA_026777985.1 Mormyrops attenuatus | reverse complement strand
TCGTCACCTGGATTAAACCCCGTTTTCCCCGTGACCTGGGTTCGCTCGCCTCCTTCCCCGCTCGCCTCCGCCCCGCAGCGTGACAGTAACATTGTATTTTATCATTTAATATTTTTAAACAATTTTTTTTTCTCATTACTCATGATACAATATTTGTAAGTAGGCTATGTTTTTTCATTGTTTTTTCATCGTTTGAGGGGTATATAAAGCATGATTTTCATTGTACCATCATCACTTGATACATCTATCACCAAATATTTCTGGCAAAGATATTGTTTCCTCAGACTTAACATTGTTTAGCTTTTAGGTATAACAGGAGGAGTCCCAGCACCTGGTACTGAAGAACAAGGGGAGTACTGGCACCTGGTGCCGAATAACAAGGGGAGTACCGGTACCTGGCGCCGAATAACAAGGGGAGTACCGGTACCTGGCGCCGAATAACAAGGGGAGTACCGGTACCTGGCGCCGAATAACAAGGGGACTTGAAGAAGGTAAAAAGTCTCCCCATGGGGATAAATAAGGTATCAGTATTCTATTCTAAAGCCAATTGCCCAATGTATTCGCTGCTGTCCTGTCCTGTTACTGTAGTTCAGCTCCTTGCCAAAGGCATGACACATGCAGATTCTATGATCACGCTAGATAAGAAAGAACCTAGAGTTAACATCTCAATGGGATCTCAATCAGAATGTGAGACATCAAGTGCACTGGATATCACAATCCATTATGAGAGAAAGATTTTACCATGGAAAGAGAAAAGCCTGTGGATTCCTAACTTTTACAGGAACCATACGATTGCAAGTTAAGTTGCCTGCAACCACCAAACAGGAATAATGACTATGGCATTTCTCACTAAAGTTGAATAATAGCTGCTCCCTGCATGTCGGAAATGTGGTTTGTAAGCATCTGCCGCTAAATGCTTTCTTTGGTATTATGCATGTTCAAATATTCGTACATTTCAAAATTCATGTGTGTGAACAGCATTGTTACAATATTTGGAAATCAATAAATAATACTGATTATTAAATAATACATAAGAATTATTATTTATATGTTTCAGCTTTGCACATACTGGAAGTTCAGTAAAGTTTGATTGTATTGATTATATTATTTTATTATAATACGAAGAAAAATGGTTGTTTCTTTGTTGAAATATCTTTTCTTCGTTATTTGTAACCTTTAGCTACCTAGAGGAAGGCAGAATGGGTTTAAGATATTTGTCCATTGCCCTTAATAAAAAGAAAATGATATCAATTCAGATGAAACATCACATTTCTGAGATTTTTCCTTTCTTTCAATAAATGGTCACACTCACAGACGGCTCACTTCAACCTGAAGGAAATGCAAGTGTTTAATTTTCTCCATACATCTCACATTCAACTTTCAAAAATAATATTCTGACACATATAAATATAATCAAATATAAATACTTCTTCTTGGTTTACTTGAAATGGATGGCCTTTAGCACAAGCCCCCATTTTTTGTTTTGTTTTGTTTTTTAATAAGGTACCATCTGCAATTTGTTTTCCTTCAGAAAGTATCTAAATTGAGACAAGCTAATTACACATTACACCTAACAAGGTGGTCTTTTTCCAGACATCATGATCATCAGCATATGTTTCAAATACGGCGAATCTTTCAAAGGCAGATTATTTTAGTGACTCTTCTTCCTCTGAGATATTCAGTAATAAGCAGTATACCAGAAACACTGTTTTATTTTAATGTACTAGAATTACACTTCTTAAAACACAATTCTTTCGGCTTTGAGGGAATATTCTGTGATAATTTGAATAATCAATTTTTAAGGTCATATATAAAATATATGTTTCCAAATGGCCCACATTTCAGCTCTCTTTGCTGCAGGGCTGTAAATGAATCCTCTCAAATTATACAGGGTCACTTCAACAACGCAAAAGATTATTTTCAAAGTACTCCCTTCAGCTGACTGCATTCCTAATTCGTGATATCTGATCACTAAAAGCTGAGAATATAATCAGATTTAGTGAAACTGAGTGTCCGTGTCATAATTACAGGGGTTTATTCATGTAGTGAGAAGCGGAGGGCTGACAGTGTCATTTTTGTGCCCTGCCCAGAACATATACAGAGTAGATGCAGAAAAAGTTCAATAGCCTCTATTAACAAAGAACATCCATTTCTATATACCGTTATTCTTTCAGGGATAAAATATGAGTAGAATTTTCAATATCAGCCCAACCTTTAACCGAATCTTGCCAACACTATGTAATTATTTGCACAGAATTAGAAATTACTCATTTCGTCTCGCAACCCAAAGAACTGTAGTTAGTCAAACTGGCACGTCTAACTTGCCCATAGTGTGTGATTGGGTGAATGTGTGTGAGTGTGTGTGAGTATGTGTGTGTGGGTGTGGGTGCTTAGTTGTGACCCTACGCTGGATAAATGGCCTTTTAGATGGATGGATGGATGGTTTGCAATCCTTTATTTGTGTTGAATCTTAAATAAATAAGTTACATTGTTACAGATTTGTGAAGTGAAATTTATTGTAATCCCATCCATACATTTGCACAATGTATACACATAGCGCAAGTGCAAAATGTGGCAATGAATACAAACTACATCAATATAAATAAATACAGGAAAATGCCGTCATTGACCATCATAGTTAGTGTAATATGAAAGGTAATAAAGAGTGTAACAGTGTATCGATACATAAAAGGAAACAGGTATCATGTAAAATGGCTAAGGGGCCGGGGGGGGGTTAAAGCTATGTTGATTACGTTAGGATGGGAGGTTGGGGGCAGTAGGGTGTTGAGGAGGGTTTTTTCACTGTCCTTTGTAGGGACTGGCAGTCTGAAACACTGAAACTCCCAAACAGTCAGTGGTAATGCAGGTCAGGACTCCTATGGTAGCCCTGTATAGCCCTGTATGGTAGCCCTGTAGAAGGTGGTGAGCATGCGGTGAACAAGGCTTACTCTCCTTGGTCATGACAGGAAATGGAGGCGCCTCTGTCCTTCCATGGCTAGAGAGGTTTTGTCGAGGGAAAGAGATGAGGTAATGTGTGATGTGTGCACCAAGAGACTTGATTTTTCTGACTGGCTCCATAGTTGAGCTGCTGATGATATACATTCCATGGTTAGAGTTGATATCCTTCTTAAATCATGGGAACAGCCAGGCCCGGACAGGCCAATGAGGAGACTCGGGAGAATTCCTGGAGTGGCCAGTCAGGACACTTGGGAGAATTTCCAGTCGTCTGCATAGTTGTTGTGCCAGTGAGAAACAAAATAATATGACAAGTTTAAAATTGACCAAGACGGAATCAAACTTTTTACAATTTTTACAAATTTAAAATTCTACAACAATGCTTCAGAATGTTAATGAGCAAGTTTAAGACCGCGATTGCTCGGCATAGAGAAACGTGCAAATACACGGCATGCGCATCAGTGTGATCGCTTGTCATTTAGAGCTGAGAGAGCGCAGTGCGTGGCTGCGGAGGTGCTAACGCTAATCAGTGGAAGTTTCTCAAACGGTGAGTGTTAGAAAGAGACCAGGCAGGGCAGAAAACGTCAGACTAAACAGTCCAGTATGCTATTTGTTATTCATTTTCTTCTTTAAATAAGTAATAATAATAAGATAATAAGACTTCATCAAAGTTCCCCCGGAACAAAAACAAAATGGGCTGGTCTTTGGCAAAAAACTCATGGCCTGAAAATTAGTTTGACTTTGTGCCTGGGAACAACTCTTAAGCTATTTATGAAATACAAAAATTAATAGACATGAATGTCCATTATATTAATTGTAGAATGTTTAGATCAGGGGTCACCAGGGTGCCCCCAAAGACCATACGAGTCGCCCTCGGACCTGTTCTAAAAATAGCACAACTCAAGGAGCAGCGTCTAAAATTTAATTTTGTCCTGTTGCTATTCTTCTTTAAACACATTTGCATTTATATCGATTTGAAAATAACAATATCTTTAAAAAATCATTTAAAACATGTTTATTATACATGATTTAAGAAGAGTGTATCAAACTGGAGCCCTTCGTATGGCTCAGTACCTGTGAAACTCGCAGTTTCAAAAAGGTTGGTGACCCCTGGTTTAGATGTTTCACTTTTGGTTATAGTTACTATAAGTATTATTATTATTATTATTATTATTATTTTATTGTTATTATTGTTATCGTTTTTAGTCTATATGATCGTAGGATACTCACATGCTGGACTAATTAAAAGCTAGATTAGGGACGCTTAAAATCATACAAATGACTTGAGAATGTATACGCCTTGCTTATGCAGTCATTGTTTCTAGACCAACGCCCAGTGTTTGTCATCATTTGACTCTGCTTATTAAATACACTTTAGGGATCATTGTTTGACCTCAGACTTTCATTTGTGATGCCAGAAAGATCATCTTTTTTCTACTCCCCTTTTATTGCTGCTGTAATGTGACGATTTCCAAGCACAGGAGGCCACAGGACGACTTTATGCATTATATATAAAACACTGTGCAGAAAAGAGGGAGATCTAGAGTGTTTGTAAAAGGATTTTCCTCTTCAGCTTCGCAGGTTAAGGAATCCGAACAGGAGCCTGGCCAGTAGGATTACTCACGACATGGTTAACTGTAAAGAAACTGCGTGGAGATTGTTCAGTGGCAGTGAAGCAGCGTAAGACATCGCAGATCCACAAGCGCTGCTGTCTCTCCTCTCTGGCCTTGTCACCCCTCGATTCCCCTCATCTCTCAGACAATGCTACATAACAAGGCAGCCTTTCCTGCTTTTTCCCAGTGACCGGTATCTGACACCCCATTAGGGAGCCCCTGCCTTTCCCCTATCTCTTCAGGACAGACCTTTCATCTGTAGATGGGCCGCCGTGATCCGTCAGACTTTCAGAGATGCCGCAGTTATCAGTCCGGTTTCCGGTATACCAGCTGCCCCATTGTTCTGGGGGGGGTATCCTCTTTCCGGAATGGCCCTTCTTATAGGAGGAGTCCCAGGGTTGATTAGACGATGAAAACAGTGTCCCATTGTGAAGTGTAAGGGCAGGTTATGAAAATACTAGGGATTCGCTACATTTTGTCCTCCAGGTTGTCATACTAAACATAAACAGCACAGATCCAAACTGCATTCATGGCTGGATCACTCTGGATTTTTTTTTCTAGATTCTGATTCAAATATTAGAATATCAGCATACAATTGCTTTACATATAATATTATACAACAGTTAGTTCCAACCAAGAAATCTGATTGGACAAGAGACGTTCTATGAGTGCTGTTATCAGAGTATAACAGCACTCGGACTTTTCACATCAGCTGTATCACTCCACTTTACATACTGTACAGTATGCCTCATTTCCACCAACACAGAGCCAGCGCTGGTGGAAATAAAGGAAACTGTTATTTACAAATAATGTTTTATGTAATAAAAAGTAATTTGGTGTGGTTTAGTGGTACAGCAGACAATTACTAGACAATTATGTGCGTGAAATCTGTGACTACAATAAAAACACTAAAAATGACAAAAGTCTGTTTTGTTTGGTTACTTGTGGTTAAGGTTAGGGCTGGGTAGGGGTTAAGGTTAAGGTTGTCATTGGTGGGATTAGGGTTTTTCCTATAGAAATGAATGGATAGTCCCCACAAAGATATGAGTACAGATGTGTGTGTGTGTGTGAGCGTGTGTGTGTGTGTGAGCGTGTGTGTGAGCGTGTGCGTGTGTGTGAGCGTGTGTGTGTGTGTGTGTGTGTGTGTGTGTGTGTGTGTGTGTGTGCACGTGCCAGCCATCCCATCCCTGCCTGGGCTCCAAGGATGGAGAAAAGTTATATTCAGCTATTCAAAGGTTAATTGTTGCCTGTGTATTCTGATAACCATAATTGTCTCGATCCAGGTCTTCTACTCAAGTTTGTAATGGATGCTTCCCCTTTATTTATCGGCATGAAGGTTGACCGTTGAGACCACTCAGCTGGATAAGATGTTTGCTCAAGTGGAGACAATTACTAAAAATCAGAGCAGTCGTCTCTATTTCTCTTCCTGTCCCCCCATCTTCCAGCCTTGGTGTCCTCTAAACGTCATTAGTGACCTCCTTCAAATAAACAGGGCTCTTACGGTTGTGAAAAAGTGATTACACATAAGGAGTTACGCAAAAGTGACAGACAAAGAGGCTGGGCATAAATGACAGGTTCCATTTTATTATGTGATTGTGGAACACTGTACGTATTACACATTTGCATGCATTTGTGATACTGTTAAAATAAACCATTACTCACCCCATACCTGTATTACTAACCAAAATAACAATTAAACTGTACTTAATCTACCCTGCAATTTACTGCTGCTGAATAGATTTAAAGAGATTCAGTTTAGGAATTGAGCATTGTAAGAGGACGGACGGACAAACGGACGGACAGATAGATAGATAGAATCAAAAGGAAATGGGAGTAACTGGGGTGAATCAAATGAAGAAATGCTGCTCTGCTCACTTTTATTTTTCTGTGCTTTGTTTAGTTACTTACAAATCCTAGCCGGTGTGAACAGGTCCTTTCTCTTTACATTTACCTGTGATTTCAATGGTCAATTCAATCCATCATTGTGAGGCTTTGAAAAAAAATAAAGTAAACCTCTAAGGTGGTAGAGATGGTGACTAGAATGAATCAGGAGAAACAAACGTGATGGCTAGGATTACAATCCTACGGCTTTCGTTGATGTGTAATTATTTGCTGTGTAATCACTTCAGTATCACTTGCTTTGCAATTTAAAGGTTCTTCTTAACACTCCTCCTTGTGGCATTTTCCTTTCAATTTCCTTCGAGATGCCGCCGCAATCAGCCCAGTTCGCGGTATGCCAGCTGGCCCAAAGTTCTGGGGGGGAGGGGGCTTCCTCAATTATTCACTTATGATAGTTACGGTGACCTTAATAAACGACAATCTTTGTCGTGCCAATTCATGTCTTAAAAATCGAATTCAAAATCAAAATTTAAATTAAATGGAAAACCAGGTAGGGATGAAAAAGGCAAATGTGAAAACAGAATATGTTTGAACAGCAATATTATAGTGGTTGGAACTGAACGGCTTTTCAGAAATTGTCACCATGCATAGGCATAAAGACCCTTTAATTCATTTTTCTATTCAGCCACCCATATATCCCGGTCAGACTGCATTCATAATGTTGTTTTATTACTTGCCAATCCTGCTCATCATAAAATCCTGTAATAAGCTGCTATGAAGTTTTCCAAAGTTTTTTAAATGTACCCTATTATTGCTCGTCTTCCAAACAGTGTCCTCTATTGATGGTGGCTGCTTTGGGGGGTTCAAATCCCAGATTGTGTTGCGTTCAAAGACACACAGTTGGTATCACCTGTTTAACAAATATTTAGCCAACATTATTTTATATGAATGCCTGACAGTTGGGACCTTGCCACTGACTTCGTATTGGTATTATTGCTTCCTACTGAATTGGTTGGCTTTAATAATTTCTGGTAGAGCTGTTCATTTTCTTTAAGTGCAGTAGCCTTAGGCTGTGCCCTTACAAGATCAGTTATGCAGAAGCCCCTTTTAAAATATATTTATCATAACCAGTAAGGTAATTGTCTCCATAAGCTTTCTGACCTTTCTATGGAGGCTTTCTCTTTAGCACTCGACAGCTGTGCCAATGGGCAGCTGCTTCGTGGAGCAGGTGGCAGTTTTATGTTGGATTATGGTGGTTGTGATGGATAGGCTGTTCAACCTAGAAATGCACGCTCTCGCTGTACCACATCAGACAGACGGCAGAGTGATAACGAAGAGCCGTGTGAGGCCGACTCGCTGTGCGGCCTCCGAAATAGGACCCCAGCCTCATTTCAGTCCTTTGTTGTTTAAGGGTCTTTTTTCCAGTGCAGCCTCTTTAAATTAATCAAAAGTATCTGCAGTCTAGCGTATTATCTATGTTCAAAAACCTCGCTCATTTTAACTTTTACAGAAGCAATTGAGGTTACTGTAAGTGCCTTATTATACTGTAACGTGGCAATTCAAACTGAAGAAATGATTCAACCTCCAACTGGCTTTAAGGTCAACCTTTCAGCACCGCACCTCCATTCTGATGGAAGTATCTGTGGCTACCAACCTACAATGAGATTCGACATAACATGCTCAATTGACCACATAGCATTTGCCAATAATGCACAATATAAATTCACGTTTTTTTTTTTTTTTGTGTGTGTGTGACTCCATGCACTTTGTTTTGGCCTTGCGATATGGTCTTACTGATATGCAGAGGTGGAAAGTTCAGGTCCAGAAAGTAAAAATCCAAAGTAGGATTTTGTTTCAACCAAACAGTTGAGCATAAAGAGTCACACTCCCAAAGTACTCAACTGGTTGGTTGAAACAAAAACTTGGTCTGGATTTGTACTTTCTGGACCTGAACTTGCCACCTCTGCTGATATGAGCAAGGAAGTAGTAGTTGCGGTATATTACCTGCAGTTCCACGTATTTCAATGCATATCATGAAATGTATGCATTCAATGTTAACTGACACTGGTTAATAGATGCAAAGGTGGTAATATGGGACACCTTTAAATCCTGGAAAGCAACATATTTCCTTAGGAAGGAAACATCTTCAGTAATCCTTTGGAATTCAGTCTGCAGGTCTGCCACCTTTTGCACTTACACTTCACATTTAAACAAACAATTAGCAAAAACATTTTCTTTCTTCTCTTGTATGCTATTTGGTTTAGGTCCCACATGTTCAGCAAGCCGTGGCCTTTCCACTCCGTATTGACCTTAGACCTTGTTACTTTGCGCCATTCCTGTTTGTTGACTTTGCGTCCCTGTGGCCTAGGACCCCGAGAAATATGGCTGTCTCATGTTTCTTTTAGCTACTCACATCCCGCAATTTGCTTGGCCAAAAGATTAGGAAACACTGCCTATTTGTTTAAGTTACATCTAGATACTTTATTTGGTAATGTGTCTTTTGAGGTTAAATAACTCAATATGGAACATACTGTACACCAGCGTTCAAGAAGTACATTTACAATCTAAAAGACCTACAACCTTGCTGAAAATGAATTTCAATAAAAGTCACAATGTCGTGCTTTATGTGCGGCTCAGCAAGCTAAGCCTGCTATGCTTATGATCGCACGGTTGTTGGTTTGAGCCACACCCATGTCAAAAATAGTCACATGTTTGTTGAGTCCATGCGCAAAGGCCCTCCACCGTCAAGATCCCCCAGGGGTGCTGGATAAATCGCCTGACCTTGTACTCCGACCCCAAGCTTTGTTTTCATATGTCTGCGTGTGTGTGTCTCAAATAGAGATCAGGATGGGACATGGACAAAGAAGCATTCCGATGTGCTTTGGCTAATGAAGGATCAGTTCATTCTTAAAACTCATTATCTTTTATGCTTTGTTTAATAGTGATAAAGGCATAATGAATTGTTGCTTATAAAAATATCTTGTCCCTCACTCTTATTAAACCCCGTATCCTGGCCATCGATATATTTATGAGTAAGAAATAAGTAAATGAGAGAGCGAGTGCAGCTTGAGGACAGACCCATGTGACGAGAAGAACTTGGAAAATAAGATAGAGAGAAGAAGGGGACATTGGGCTACACAATGGATGGTGAAATAATTGCCTAAACAAATCAAAAAGATTTTCTGTGAGGATGGGACGGATGCCTAAGCCTCTTTCAGGCCTTACAAATATATCTTTTGTGACGTAACTGTCCACTGAAGATCTGCCGCGCACCAGCAGGGGGCGATCAGCACCAGGCGAGCCGACCACAGCTGTGGTTTCTCACAGCTGGCCACGAGGAGTGCCAACAGGACGTTGCTGGCAGCTGCTAATTGCCCCAACCACAGGGCAGGACTGCCTTCTCTAGCGCAGCTTAAAGCCTGCACTGGGGAGAAACTTCAGAGGTCTGAAAAGGATTAGCAAGTTACTTATGCTTCTTCCGCTGGCAGAACTAGACAGGCTGGAGGACGACGGCCCCCAGAGGTCCGTAGGCCCCCGATCATCCCAGCCGTGCTCCCGGAAACAAGCCCACCTGTTTTTGGGGGGAACCAGGCGCTTCCCCTAGAATTGGCGCCCACAGACCCTTTGTCACCACAACCCATATTTATGTACAAAAATACCCTGAATAAATCTTCCCACTCCTGTATATGTCTGTGCAGTTGCCACCATATATAACATTATTATATATAAAGGTGGAACTGCAAGGACAGTTACATTAATCTGTATTATTCCCAATAACCCCCCCCCCTGCTGTGTACTGTTAATATTCTTCATATGACACATTTTTTACATTGTTCATATAGTGTTTGTTCTTTACACTTAAGTCTTAATAATTGTTTTGTTTTTACATGAACTCAATGGACTTAATCAATGTACTGCTCCATACTCATAAAGAATGAATGACTTGAGCAATGTCTGCCTTCAGTATAGCTAAGCTATACTGTGTGTGAATCCTGATACAAATGCATCCGAAACAAGCGCGGCAAGGGATTGTCACCGTATGTATTGTTTAGTAAGACCCCAAACAGCTGGCTAACTCATTTTCACCGTGAAACATGCAGAAGAAAAACAGAAAAATCGTTTAGCGGCCGCCAGGAGTACAGTTCGCAATTACCGCCCAAAGGAATAAAACATACTGAAATAATAAGATAAGCAAGACGACGTTCTCGGAAACCAAGCAGCATGTTATTATTTATCTGTGCATCTGAACGTGTTTAGCCAAAAAGAGAAGTCGTAATGCCCCAGGACATCAACAGAAATGAGGAAATAAAAATTGGACTAAGCACTGAATGTGACTTACTGAAGGCTGGTATTTCCTTTGCTTGTTTCTTGAAAGGTACATGTTGAGGGGATAATTGAGAATAATCTCATTCCTTCACTGGAGCAGTCCTTTCAATAGTAGCATAAAAATGCCGGTATTTATGTGGAACTGAGGATAACTCTAGTTCAAAGTGATTTGTGGGACAAAGTGAATTCTGGAGAGATACGTAGCTTTGATATCTTCTAAAGGCTATGTCATTCACAACTATAACATTGCAAAAAAAAAAATATATTAATGCATGGTCATCTTCTAACCATTAATCCAGAGCAGGGCCATGTGGAGTCCAGAGTCTGCATAATGTTTTCATTATATCTTTACGCAGGTAGAATTCACTGATTTTAATGAGCTGTTCTCATCGACGTACTACATCACGCTATTTCCAAAAAAAAAACTGTTAAAATAAATGCTGTTATATTGTGCAGACAGCATGACAAATCAACGGTTATAACCTTTTTTGTTGGTATTTTGTTACAAAGTAAGTTTGGGTTTTAGCTAATCACAGTAAAATTTCACAGTTACGTCGGTGATAAACCTAATATAACCGGCATCCCAACAATGGTGTACCACACTGCCTTGTGCTTAATGATGCCTGCAATAAACTCCAGACCCTTGTGTGATCCTTTCCAGGATAAGCAGCTGTAGGTTGGATGGATGGATGGATGGATGATATCGATTTACTAGCGCTATGACCCACTGCCATTTTCCTAATGTTTAGTAGTCACAGACATGGAAATTTCTTCTTACAGATGACAAATTTTCTGATTCAACTTAGGGAGGAACGTGTATTTCCTCCCTGTATTTGTGTTATAAAGTCCAGCTCAAACAAATTGTTACATTTTTACATATTTTCCGATTTGTGTTCCTCAAAGAATGAAACAATGGTCATGTTAAATTCCATATCCCCACAATGACGTTGATTTAGGAATCTGAAAAATAAATGAAACAAGAAGCATAAATGCTAGAGCCTGTTCATATGAGCCTTATGTGAACATGCTATACTTACTGTAAACCTCCCTAACTATAATCCTGCTATTGAGACCCTGTGTAGCAACTTAGTGAACAAGGATAAAGTGACTGAGGAAGTGAAAACCCTGAGTGAAGCTTTAGCACCAGCGAGGCTTCGCAGCTTTTTGTTTTGCTCAATTTAATTAAAATCTATGAAAATAAATGGGTAAAGCTGCAAGCTATGCTATCTTACAATAATTATATACAAATAACCTCATAATAATAATGTTTCTTTGCCCCCTTGGCTTAAAAGATGCTGCAAGTGTGTCTAGTTTGTATCACTTATGTTGTTTAAAATTGGAAGTCTTTTATTAAAGTCTAAAAATTGTGTCAGTTATTTTATTCCCCTTAGAATTGGCCATGTGTGTGATTTTCACAGGGGCTCACGGTAATTATTCTGTACCAATCATCCTGCTGCTTTTTTCAGACTGTCCTCAAGCAGTGGCAGTACAAGCCAAAGCTCTGAATTCCAATTTAAAGCCCACAGCTGAAAAGCCACAGAAAAAGAAGATACAGGGATGGATACTGAGCCAACTTGCTTTGCTGTGGAATGATTGTAAGAGAAAATGTATTTCTTGTAATTGATGGAGTTCGTTACCAGTGGTGTAGCCCCATGTGCTGTTTGGGTGTTGTCCTGCTTTGTGCCTTATGCTGGCTGGAAAAGCATTCATCCCCCCCCAACCCCCCAACCAGTGAATCGCTACTGTATGAATGGTTGGATGATCGACGGATGAATTGTTATATACTGGCACAGCTGTGAAAATGTGATTTCTATGTTGCACATATTATAGACAAATCATATATATATTACTGTTCCTGAATTCAGTCCTTGGGGACCCACAGACGGTCCATGTTTTTGCTCCCTCCCAGCTCCGGGGAGCATTTATGGGGACTGTCTGGTAGGGAGCTGAGAGGGAGCAAAAACGTGGACCGTCTGTTGATCCCGAAGGACCGGGTTGAGATACACTGATCTATATCAAAAGAGACACAGACAGTGTGCTTGCAGAACCTGACAACGGTGTAGGAGAATGTCGGCATGCTGGGGATTGTTCACCTGCATGCTTTTAAGAACCAGATGACTTTAAGTGGCTGAATTAGATTTTTCTATTTGGCAATAATTTATGTTGGCTGGTTTTTAAATCAGTTCAGCTTCCAACTGTTTATTCTGGTCAGTATCATGGGATTATTTCAGTGCCAGGCAGAATAGGGCAAAAGGCAGTGGAGCACCCTGGATGGGATGCCAGTACAACACCTGGCACATATATTATGTTAACCTTAACCCCAACCCAGCCCTAACCTTAACCATGAGTAACCAAAGAAAGTATGAGACTCTTGACAAGTTTTTTGATTGGAGTCATTGATTTTTATAAAATTGAGTTTCTCCTTGAGGGGACCAAAAACATGGTCCCCACTATATCAAAAACAAGGTATTTATCACATTGTGGGCACATATGACTGATTTGTAGGTGGCGGCGATGAATCAGGTCATACATACCGCTGCATTTTCTGCATTTTCTCTTTAATAGTTAATGTCTGTTAGAACATTTAATCACTATCATGAACGTCTCACATTAACTCCATGATCTGGTAATTATTCAAACCGATTACATATTACATATTGATTTTAAGGATTGATCAGTAATGCTATTTATTGTTTTCTTGTATGAAATACGCATATTATGAGAGGAAGCCATTTTTTTTTCTTGTTTCCTAAAGCCATATATTCTTACTGTATTTAGTGGACTTTACAATTATATAATTCCTTGGTAAGAGCTCACCTATAATATTGTGTGCAGGTTTGGTCACCATACCTTAAAAAGGACATTACTGCCTTGGAAAGGGTGCAACGTAGGGCTACGAGAATGATTCCTGGTCTTAGAGGAATGTCTTATGAGGAGAGGTTA
>JAODKC010000036.1:7768085-7779161 GCA_026777985.1 Mormyrops attenuatus | reverse complement strand
CCCCCCCCCCCCCCCCCCCCCCCCCCCCCCCCCCCCCCCCCCCCCCCCCCCCCCCCCCCCCCCCCCCCCCCAGCGGAAAGTAAACAAATAGAAACACACAAGATGCCATTGAGCAGAGATGCGCCTCTGAGTAACAGGCTGTGGTTCAGTAATACAAACACCAGCATGGAAGTAGTGGTGGGAATCGTGTGAACCAGGACCATTGTCTGATTCATGAGTTGGATGCCAACTTCATCTCCTTTATATACGCACCATACCGTGGTCATGGGCATGCTGTATTTGTCAGAAGGTCTGTATGTGTGTTTTTAACTTTCCTTAAATATTTGTTCTAGGAAGCAAATGGATAGAGGTTTGTTTTTTTTATTGTAGAACAAAACATCCATCCATTCATCCATCCATCCATCAACTTTCTATACCCACTTGTCCTATGTAGGGTCGTGGGTATCCAAAGCCTATATGAGGAAGGGGATTAAACATCCATCCATCCACCTATCCATCCATTTTCTGTAACGTCTTGTCCAATACAGGCTCACAGGGGGTCTGGATCCTATCCCAAAAACTCCAAAGCCAAGGCAGGGAACAACCCAGTACAGGTCGCCAACTCATCCCAGCGCGCTAACTCATTCCAGCGCGCTAACTCATCCCAGCGCGCTAACTCATCCCAGGGCGCCAACTCATCCCAGGGAACACTCACACATCTATGAACAATTTGGTAACTCCAACTAGCCGCAGTATGTTTTTGGACTGTGGGGGGAAACCAGAGTATCCAGGGGAAACCCCATGACAACATGGTGAGAATATCAAACTCCACACACATGGAACCCAGGTCCACAAGGTATGGGGCGATAGAGCTAACCACCACTACACCACCGGAAATAAAACATCATAACACAAAATACACATTTCTTTTGAATAGTGTATCAATTTCCACCTAGAAACATTCACAGGTTTGCCTTTCAGTAGGTTTTATAAAGGACGCTTTACTCCTAATCAAATCAACAGGGCATTATTTTTATATAGTAGAAAAATCACACTTTGATGATACAGGCAAATTATTAAAAAACTGGGCTAATTCATTTCTATACTCTAAATTTCTCTAAACTCTAGTTAAATCAAAGCCATTTTTTTCTGTCGTAAATTTATTTTATTTATAAATTTACCAAAAATTGTATTGCCTATAAAACTCTGTATGCTTCAAACCACAGGGGAACCGTGAATAGTTTGTATTTGAAACGTAAGATCAAGTAAGTTGGTTTTTTTAGCAACTGGAGGAACAAAATAAATAAATAGTTTCAGCATGTAACCAAAAGCTAGAAATAAACCCATGAGTGTCGAGCAGAAGGTAAGGGTGGTACACTGGGCTGGAATAATACCTGATACCTTCATGTTCACTATTAATTCATTAATTTTTATCTTAGAACACCGGTGGGGAACCGGTTCCATAGAGGGCCAGTGTTGGTGCGGGTTTTTGGGATGACCTCTCTATCAGCCAATAATAAAGCAGCGGTTCTCAGCTCCTGTCCTGGGGATGCCCTGTTATTGGCTCATTGAGAGGCCATCCCATAAACCCGCACCCACAGCGGCTCTCCGTAGAGCAGATTCCCCACCCCTGTCTTAGAACAAGGCTTGCCTTCATTTCCTTAACTTCATAGACTGATTTTCTATACCGCTTGTCCTGTACAGGGTCACGGGGGTCTGGAGCCTGTCCTGGAAACAATGAACACTAGGCATATCTTCCTGGCATCTGCTTGTAAATCAGTTTATTGTATATAAAAATACATGAAGTGCATTGATTCTGGGTGAAATACCTAGATAACATATATAATTAAACTCACAGCTCCTCCAGTTGGAGAAACTGATTATTTTATAGCTTGACAATGTTTGCCGTTGCAACATTATTCGGTATCCATGGCAGCAGGCAGTTGCATATTACTGCAGCAGCAAACAATGCCAGTTAGATACCTGACTGCCCTTATGGATTTTCATAGGTGAGGGAAGTGACTGACAGGTTAGGATTGGAACTCCCTCAAACATGAATATGTAAAAGCTAAACTTAATAAAAAAAAGTTATTGCATGTCAGCTGAACATATTCAGAATAATTTCATTCCTAGCACGACTTCACATTTCACTTCATAACACAACATTTATAAATATATATTCACTTATAACATTAATAAACAATATTTTCTGCTTGGACTTTTTCATTTTGGGTAAAACAAATATGAAAACATTCTTATGGTAATTTTTTTATTAGAAAATATTCAGTTCATACCTCAGTACTGTACACCTTTGAAAATTACTCTATAATTATAATAATGTATGCACTGAGATGTTTTGGATTGATTAGGTTAACTTTTGATTTAATTAAATGATTTCATCATCTAGTCCTTTTGATTAATTGCAATATAAAAATAAAAGTGAAAATTACTGTCTATGTGTGTGTGTTATATTGCATGAAAAGTTTAGCGATGCCAAGTAAACTGTATTATGGTTATATTCTTAAATTCAAGAATTATTACTACAAATGGCCTAAAAAGCAGTACTATAAATTAACTGCACAAATGTTTTCATTGGCAGGAATATATAATTCCTAATTTGCTCTACAATCATAACATGTTTGTTTTCCTCCATCGCCTAAGCTGCAGCAGTAAAGTTAAGTAAATTTAGGCATAAATATTATGCGGAGCAAGCCCACACAGAGAAAGGCAATTCCCTTTCGAATATTCAACACTCGCTGCAGAGGTTATAGCACACAT
Organism: Mormyrops attenuatus; assembly: GCA_026777985.1. NCBI lineage: Eukaryota > Metazoa > Chordata > Actinopteri > Osteoglossiformes > Mormyridae > Mormyrops > Mormyrops attenuatus. The sequence goes on along the minus strand of JAODKC010000036.1, from coordinate 7,776,404 downwards.
TGTGAACATCCTACACACTCTAACACCTGCAGTGTAACTAACCAAACACTACAGGAAAAATCCTTCAACAGGAGAAACAGCCTGAACCGAAATGGAGAGGAAATAAAAGGGGTCAAAGTGAACAAACATCACGCAGTCCTCACAAGACTCGTCACGCGACTGAGTGGGAAAAGAAGATTTGACGTTAGTTTCAGCATGAAACACAGTCAAAAATTTGCACAGAAGTTAACCAGTGTACTCCCTGGACACCATTTCTTTCTTCCTACACATTGCTAAGCTGCAACACAAAACAACAAAAGCAGCCACCAAACGACAGAAAAACTTTTATGCTTAGATATATTGTATATATTGGGGGAGCAGACATTCTTAATTATAACCTGTGCTAATATATTTTTTCTTATCAAAATGAGATGAAAACATTTTCAGTTATTATATTATTATGACTTTGTATTGCATTGTCATTAAATGATATAATCAACTATATGATCCATCTTAAGTCCACAGCAAATTTAACCAGCTGAAACAGTGCAAGAGAAGCTCTTTTTCCTTCCGGGGTTTGCCGAAATCCATGCCAACTGCGTTGACAGAAGGCATTTTTAGAGAAGCATTGATAGAGGGTGGCAGCGACAGTAAGAGCAGCGGAGCATCGCTGTTCCATGTCCACTGTACCACTTAGCCGAGACGTCCGCCATCACAGCCCCGCTGGGACATCAGACACCGCATGTGGAGAAGACGCGTGAGTTTGTGGATCTCGCACTCGGTAAGGTGTCCCTTCGATTCCCCGCAGAGTGGAGCAGAATGCACACACATGGTTCGACTGAAGTACTATCGCCGGCTGGATCTGAGGCACCAGCATCACCGTATAGCCATCAGAATCAGGCCCCCTCCTTATCTGCCTCATTGTTTCTCCAAATATACTGTAGATGAGAAGAGATGGTGAATGAGGTGAATGAGATGGTGAATGAGGTGAATGAGATGGCGAAGAAATATCTGGAAATGAAATTTAACATTCCCTTTCATATTTATACAGACACACACACACATGCACACACATACAGTTGTGTAATCATATCTTTTTCGGGCTCATTCATTTCTATGGGAGAAATGCTATTGCTAATGCTAACTATGACAACCTTAACCCCCACCCAGCCCTAACCATAATCATAAGTAACCAAACAAAATACAAGAGTCTTTGCATTTTTATTTTTTTCACGGATTTTTATTTTTTATAAAATAGTCCCCATAAGGTAAGAAAAAAAAAAACGGGTATTCATCACATTATGGGGACATTTGGTCCCCACAAAGTAACACACACACACACACACATATATATATATATCATTCCCTTATATATATTGTCACACTAGATCTACATCTATCTTCCATATCCACTTCAGTAGTAGAGGGCCATGATGAGCCAATGCCGCCTATCCAAGGAAGCACGGAGCAATCTGGACAGAATGTCAATCGATCACAGGGCACCCTCACAATAGGCAATTCAGAGAAACCTATTACTTGCATATTGCAATATAGTTTATGTCAAAGAATAATAGTAGGTCCAACATTATACAGTAGAGTCAAATACACCGGACATGGTGAGTCAGCAGTTTTGCACAGTAAAGAGGAGTTTTGGGCTTACTTCCAGCTCAGCCACTTTCGTCATACGTACAGATACAGCAAAACGTAGCAGAAACCCAGGCAAGCACACTGAGTACGTGAAAACCTAAGGGGGAGACCTGAGCTCAAAGCCACTGAGATCTGAGGCTGACCCCTGGACCACCATGCCACCACTGATAGGGCTTAAGCGCATGAAATAAAACTTTTTTATCGATAAAAAGTACAGTAATACAATTCTAAAGGCATTTATGCGTGGCAGTCAAAACATTTTTTTCCCTCTCCTGATCTTTATTACATTTAATCCTCTTCAAAAGCCTGTTCACACAGAAAACAAACACAAAGTGTGGAGGTGTGCACAGTGTACCCTGCATATAAAGAGACTAAAGTCATTCAAAGACCTAGAGATGCATTTTGCAAACAGCAGGAAATCTCTCTCAGAGCTCTCAAGTTATTCATTATGATTTCGATCCATGTGAGTCTATTATATGGCTTATTAGAGGCCCAGTTTGAGCAGTTAAATATACTCTGAGTATTGTGTGGGCAAGCCTCTTTGAATATGAAAGAACGCTAAACTATCAGAGTAACGCTATACTAAAAATATACTAAATACTGTATATATACTAAAAATTGGATTCCAGAAGAAATCTGGCATGACCTTTTATTTACCATGCCAGATCAGTCTGTGTGCTGTCATGTACACTGTGTCTTCACGGTTTGTTTCTTTTATCATTATAATTAATGACCCAATATTATTCTCTAGACCCTAAGCTAGGGGGCAGCATGAAGCTCCAGGTTAGGATTTTTGTGATCGTAAGGTTGAGATCCCATGGCTGGCAGAGTGATTTCACTGTTGGGCTCTTGAGCAAGGCCCTTAATCCCAGTTGCTCCACTGGCTGACCCTGCTCAAAGAACAAACGTGTCTGCTAAATAAATAAAATACAAATCATGATGCTGTCTGTAACCAAGGCTAACATCAGTTGAGAATAAGTCGAAAGATCTAGGGTCTTGACACACACGGTCTATGTAGTGCCACTGGCTTAGCTGCTGTACATCACTAGCTACCTGCACCATCGTTAGGTTTAGCTTCTAGCTAAAACTAATACCGATACCTCTGACTCCTCCAAAGTCAGTCTGCGGTGGGATGGTTAGGAGTTTTTTTTTTTACAAGATTTTTTTCTACAGGAAGTAAGTGTTGTTTTGGCTGTCTGCAATGTTTTTCTTGTTAAACTATTGTTTTACACTTTGAGCCAACTATGCTGGGAAGAATACCGCATAAAAATTAATTGAATTCAGCATTTTGTTTGGCCATAAATATCTTAAAATTTTAACACAAGCATGTTAAGACAACAAAGAAAAAATAATTACAGATCTCAGCATCTAAAAATACTAAATGCCAAAAGAATTCAATAGCCAGTAGTACTGCTTTTAACACTAGGTGTATGTTAAGTGCTGTGATGATGACAACAGAATGTCACTTATTTCATTTCATTATAAGCTCAACTTCGCTTCAATAAGAATGGGTCTTAGTTTATTTCAAGACACTGGCAACAATAGTATCAAATAAAATCTCATTCATAGGTCTGACCAGGTAGATATTTGTTTTCAAGTTCCTCACCCAATGATTCTGCCAAATCAATGTAAAAACTATCACTGCAAAAAACTATTCCAAAACATTACCAACCCCAAGATTTTAGGTCATGGCGTATTTTTTTCTTTCTTTCATAATCTGTCCAAGTAATCTTAGGTAAGGAATGCAAACAACTGTTACTGTTTGTAAAACAATATAATTATGTTCAAAAACATTCTGTGTCCTCTAAAAAATAGCATATTGAGGAGTTGTTTTAATTAGATCCCAGCTATTGTTGGGGTCATTCCAAGTTATTTTGTATTCTTTAATACCTGCCAAGACACAGCTGGAAATGAAAGGGTATCTGCGAATGCTGGTAAAAGAGAAGCTCTGTGTTGGCAGGGAAGAGTGAAATGAGTGAAAAATATACGAAAATGTCAGTAGTGTAATTACTCAGGGAAAATTTCCTTTTAGATTAAACCATTGTGGAAGGAATGCATAGGGTTGAGGGCTATGAATATATGTTTAAGGGCTATGCAACATTGTAATAATTCAACATTAAAGAAGAATTGTGTAGGAGACTCCTTGAACTAAGGTGAAGAATATTGTTCTTTTCAAGGCTAAGGAAATGGCAGTAATTCAGGGAAAGGTAGGGGCCTCTCTTTTTGTAAGAAGAACATTACATACATATATCCCCTTAACACGGCTTCAGAAATATGACCCACATGAGAAGGGAAAGCAGCCTTTACCCAGTGTCGAGGATCTTGAATTTCCTAGTGCAATTAGTTTAAAAACAAAAGGCAAAAACAGTCATTTATACTAGAAGGACATGCAGCAATTTTACTCTGCGGATAAGAGGAGTTTATCCCCTGTGCCATGAGTCTATGTAGTACATTTTTTTGTACATTTGTACATTATCACATTTTTAAACCATAGAAAATATATTTGCACATTTGTTTCTAAAGAGACATCACAAATTACAATAACATTAAAACTTTACAGTGCAGAATTCTAGAATTGATCAGTGGGATGTGTGCAAATGAACGGTTTAGCGCAGGCAGGGAGAGCTTGGACTGTCATTGGTCCTTTATCAATCACTCATGGCACATTAAATGTACGTATTAGTTATATAGTCCATTCAGCTATTATCATATTATAGCTATTAACAATTATACCGTGCTGAGTTTTTGAATATGGGCTGTTGTTTCAAATGTGCATATATACACAGTATATACATCAGGGTAATCAATCAACTGGCAGGGCAACCTGTATAACAGTAATGTTAATGTGATTGTATTTATTATAATAAGAAGAAAAGTTGTGCTTGTGTGTCGAGTGAAAAGTGCTTTATATCCCTCGGACTTTCCATAGGTTCTATAATTTGGCAGACGCTCATCACCCTGCTTCAGTTCCAGCATGCTGAACGCTCCTTGCCCGTTGGTCAGCTTTGATGGAGAGGAGATGATTTACGGGGCCACCATGCACAATATCGTAATGCCTTATTGAATAATACTACCGATTCTCTTTGGTTGTGTGCTCTACCCCCTAACGTTAAGAACAGGACTGAAGGGATGCTTCCCAACTGAAGCAGAGGGATCACTGTCAAAAACCCAGGAGAGAGTGTAGGGTGCAGGTGTCTGCAGAATACTTCAAGGATCTGTTGTCAGCTTGCCGGTGAAAGTCAGCGTGATTTATGTCACGCCCAGACAGGAGGCCATTAGGAGCCGTGACAAAGGCCTCTTGGCATCAGTTCTCAAGGCTTTTCTGGGTGCTGATTACAGCCGAGACTCGCAGGACAATACGAGCACAGCTCGGAACCTTTTCAGGAAAGGCGTGTGACATGGAGGAGCCGCGTAAGAGCCGTCCTTCACTGATTTCTTCTTAGTATGTAATCTTCTGGATCACATGAACCATCAGGCTGTTATATAAACATACAGATATGTGCATATACATACGTAATGAAACAAAGTCTCACTGGAAAAACCACCCACTTTTTTGCATTTAATAGAATTTGTATTTATCATTTCAATATGAACAGAGAATTCTGCATGCCATCCTCTTGAAAGACATCATTTGCATGTTTACATAATAAGACAGAGAGGTAAACTCTGATTCCCCAAAAATAAGATTGTATAACAAGCAACAAACAATTATTATTATTATTATTGTTGTTGTTGTATCAAAAGGGTCTATTTAAAAGCAGAATGTTGATGATATCCATATAATCAGAACCTCTTCTATTTATTTATTTATTTATTGTTTAAATTCATGCTAATAATAATTGTACTTTGAGCAAAGAGGATTGTGGATACAGAACTTAAAACCTTCTGTTTGGCTTCATTATGCTTTGCAGTTCTCATTGGTTTATTCAGAATTTTCTTTCTTTCACATGTGAATAACCCCAAAATATCCAGTTCTTTATTTTTTCTCATCATGTTACATCACCAGATTCTCTATGCCATCCACAGTGCACTTAAGGCCAGAGATCTTGGTTGGGATTTGCTTCTGTATTCAGCCACTGATTCATTTCGGCATCAAATCCAGAGATTGAAAATGGCTCCAATAAATTAAATTCCATCGGTTATGTATCTTACAGTGAAGAGAGAGACAAAGAAAAATCTTATCACATTTGATCTCTATCAGCTATACAGCAGTAAACGTTACTCTCCCAAAGTAGTGTTATTTCATGCTGGAGAGAAGATGAAAATATGAGCTGGTTTCATGTATAGGGGGCATTCTGGCTCAGTAGCCACCGCTGTCGCCTCACACCTCCGCAACTGGGGCCAACCCCCCCACCACCCACACCAGCGTGTTCCAAACAGAATAAATGCACAATACTTGTCCTGGCAGTTTGACCTGGATTGCAACAAAACATCAGATTTTATCTTTCACTCTAAATAGCATATCATAAACGTCAGACTTTGTGTACAGGTAGCATACTAACCCACATAAGGTATATTATTATATTACATAATTTAGAATTGTATAAATGTACATAACTTTTTAGTGAATAACGAACTGTATATTTCAGATTCAGAAACAGCACAACAAACATTTTTTTTATAATTATCCAACGTCTTTTATTGACAATTCCCATCTGTTTAAATGCCCTCATTTTCATTCATACTGTAGTTTGGATAAAATTGTGTAGTCAATCTGCTGGATCTGAGTTCACGTAGCAATCTGTCTGACAGTTCTTGGCTTCTCTCACAAAGCCAGTTCGAGACCTGCAGTTATTTGTGAAAGCTGATTCAAGAGGTGTAGCCAGAGCAGTCTGTCTGGGAAGTAAATGCAGTTGATATTTCTGCAATTATATATTAATGCATCTGTTCACAGGAAAAAGTACTGAAACGGAAAGAAAAAGTAAAACAAGCACAGACCTTTAGCACGCGTAGGTGCATGAACATCTCAAGGGCACCAAAAATACTATAAGCAAGATTCATAATATGTTCCAAATAGTAGTTTCTTATAAATGTATCATGCAGAAATGTATCATGTCACTGTGTAGATAACACTATAACAAATTCAGCCGTATTTTACTGTGGCATGACCATGTTGAATTCGTATTATAGACCATTTCAAATGTCTAATTTATGGGAAGATTCCATTGGCAGGGTGTGGAGAATTTTAAGAATGCGACTCTTATGGAAGCATTGGGTGACTGTTCCCGTGGACAGGGAGCAGTACACTGAAGGCAAATGGCTCACACCAATTGAAAACCAGCTCGAAACTGTTCTAAACTGTCAGAATATGAATGAGATTAGAGGTATCGGTGGAATACTGAGAACACAATGATGTCATTTCCTGTTGAATCATGGGTGATGATTATGTTGCTGTCTGTTTGTTGCTGGTGTCGTGACTTTAATTTAACCATATGTTAATGGTTGATAGACTTGACTGCTTGTTCTGGAGAGATAATGCAGAAGAGGATATTTGTATATAATGGAGGGGCAGCCAATAATCATGTCCTTTTCTATATTAGTGTGTGACATTGATTAACTTGCGCTTTAGAGTGCTGACCTGTGTAAACAGTGCAGGTCTGATGGGAGGAGAATCTCGACACTGCCATCAGGAAACAGGTAAAGCCCTAATTGACAAAGTCCAGAAACTCTGAGGGGAAAAAACAGATAAGGCTCTGAAACAATGAAGACAACATGAACTCCCTGCAGACGGGTTACTCAGAGAAGACCAACTAAGAATCAGTGTAGACCTTCTAACATAAATATTACAGTTAACGTGGTACAAAAAATTAAATGCTAATTCATAAGTCTTCCTGATTGATTGTACTTCATTCATGGACAATGACACAGTTAATATGGCAAGTACTTCTGAAGGGCATCGTTGGATAAAACCAACAGCACAGAGATTATAAGTGTACGGGCTTTATATTCATGTAAAAAATCTAATTGCACTGCAGGATGTCTGTGAAAACAGATTCTCTTTTCAATTGTAAGGAGATGAGTTAATCTCCCATAAAATTGGATTGTGTGCCTTGAATCTAAAGTTCATTATTATCCAGTATTATACTTTTAAAGGGCCAATAAGGGCTGTTTAAGATATCCAGCTTTGTTACAACACGGAACATGTAAGCATTACGATCATTAGAAGTGGGTAGATTGGATTTGGATACATCGAAATCTTTGTCGGTCTCTCTTATGGGGCCCAGGTTCCAATTAAAGAAACCCCCTTTCTGTGAAAGCCTACCTTTTACAATACATGCAGAGAACAAAAGTATTCAGTTTAACGCTGGCAGTGCTAAGATTTTTAGAGTAATCAATAAATGGAAATAGGGACAACAAAATCCAACATTAGTCCAGTAGTGCAGTATCAGAAAATGTATTATACGTTATATGTCATGAAAAGATTGATTCATAATCCATGTGTTACACAATAAAAGTGTATTAGCCAAGGCCGTAATTAATATATGTAGTTATAATATAATACGTCCCCCCCAATATCCAGATGGGCTCACAATGTCCCCCCAATACATATTATAATTACAGCCTTGGTCCACCACCCCCCCCCCCGCGGGGGGGCCGGCGGCCGCCGCCGGGGGGGGGGCGGGGGGGGGGGGGGGGGGGGGGGGGGGGGGGGGGGGGGGGGGGGGGGGGGTGGGTGGGGTGGGGTGGGGGGGG
>JAODKC010000036.1:7714230-7758199 GCA_026777985.1 Mormyrops attenuatus | reverse complement strand
TTAAATTAAAATACATTATACTTATAAGAATGTAATGCGAATTACATGCATTACAATATTGCAATGATGTCTGGGCACTGGTCACAGACAATGCTAATGAGAAATACATACGTTTCTTTCTTTTGCGTAAAAATGTATCTTTTTTGTTGTTTACAGGTAAATGTTTCACCAAAGCAGTAAATGTTCTCCTGAATGCAGCATTTTGTTGAACAACAGTCATTAAATGTGAGATTTTTTCCTATTGCATTGTTCTTTCTCCCATCCACTCCCTAATTAGACACTTTTTAGGTGAATAAATATGATTATAAAACATCTTCTTCTTTTTCTTCTTAACATGGAATTCAGAAAAATAAAAATGGAAAAAACGGAATTTAGGAAAAAATAAAACAGAATTTAGGAAAAAACTAAGTGGATTTCATAGGGCCCTACAGAAAGCAGCACTATGAATGGCTACCAAGGTTTTGGAAGTAACACTGAGGTGAAAGTGATTAATTGTCATTGTTGACACACCACAACACACAACAATGAAAGGTATCCCCTGCATTTAACCCATACATAACAGCTACTATTTAGAGGTCGGGGGTGGTACCTTGCATTAATAGGACTCAAACCAGCAACCTTCCACCCCCAACCACATTTCCCTAACCATTAGGCCACCGCCAGCAGCAATGCTAAGCAAAACCAAATATATTTCTTAAAACAGCATTTAGCATTCTGTAACTGCACACAGGAGTGATTCACAGAACTCTACATATGCCATGAATCAGAAGCATCTTAAAACATCCGCTACTACCCTAAAGGTCAGGCGCTGTGTAATTGGGCTCTTTTTTTGTGCTGCCCCACAGTCCCGCACCACTGGGGCAGCATGACTTTCGTTTCGTTTTCTTGCACAGCTTAAGGATCTAAGCTGGTGTTCAGGGCACACAGTATGTTTAAACGCATACCACTCATAGGTCCCGAGAAGCTTGCAGACAGAGGCCCAGTCTGTCGACTGAACGAACATCAGAAGCCATAACAGCTGCAGGCCTTCCCCGTGTTTTCGCAGCAATCAGGCACACCTCAGACCTTTCACCACTGTGGGACACGCACCTTGTTTTTAAGAGACTGAAATTAACTCCTGACCCTGTTTATAATTTACAACAAATCTTGTTATTTTGTCATTTTTTTTTTTTTTTCCCCGAGAAGTTTGTCTGTGCCGGGCGCCTTTGTTGCAAGCTCTGTAAATTCCATCTAATCTTCCGTTGATCTCTTTCTAGCACAGACTCGAACGGGGGCTGCAGCAAAGGGACACTACCAGTCAAAAGTTTTTGCACACCACAGGTTTTTACCACTTTTCCATTTCTTTCATAAACTGCAGATTTTTTTATTCGTGTTAAGCACTGGAAAGTTGAGTGAACAACTATAAATGAAAATATAAGTGAAATAAAACAAGTTTCCTTTATAACATGGAAAAAGTATGCACCAGTGCATGTCTGACATCTTATGAACTGGTTGTGTAGTGACGGCATTAGTCAAATTCTAGGCTGTCCTTTAACTTTAAATGCACTAGGTAACTTCCCATGAAACAGTGAAGTACTCAATGTCTCTTGTAGATAGAATGCCTTGAATTTTCTCTGCTGGTATAATGGCGAGAGGAGGTTACTTTGATGAATCAATTATATCCTGCATGGTTCCTTGCTAAACCCAGCAGCTTCGAATTCCAGGAAGGGCTGCCTCACTAATTAATGCCAAGCACTGGCTGGACGGACTCCCCACTTTGCTGGTGCTGAAAGCTTAACGTGGACCCGGAAGAATCAGGGAAAGCCCAAAACAGAGCGAGTGAGAAATAGCATGTGAACAGCGGCCAGACACATTTACTGCTGGAGCCTTGACTTTAATTAGTGAGAAACAAAAGCACAGTCTTACTCTGACTGCAGTAACTTCCAAAAAGAGAAGGGAATGTTAACTGGTGTCAATGTACCCATTCCTCGCACGCCTGCCCTGAACACGGGGCCAAAATACTTTAGCACTCCACACAAAGCAGCAAAACAGAGACTACTTAGTGCACAATGACTGTCACAGGGCAGGAAGATCAGAAGACTACATTATACATCTTTCTGAAAGATCAGAAGACAGTGTCACACATCTTACTGAAATTCTCATTTTAAATAATTTATACAACTGGGGGCAGTATGTGGCTCAGACTGGTCCCAGGATCGTCAGAACAGTTTCAGCATTGGGTCCTTCAGCAAGACCTTTAACCCCCATAAGCTCCAAGGATTGTCTAACCCTGCTTTCTGGAAAACGTACGTCACTTTGGAAGAGAAAGGTCTGCTAAATTTACAAAATAATTTAGTACATTTCAAAACAATTAATTATATTTCAAAACTGGTCCATTATGAATCTCAGGCGTGAATTTGTCAGTTTGTCACCGATAAACCTATCGTAAGGTGAAAATATCGTAAGGCGAAAATGCATTTTAATACAGTACACCTAACCTAACAAATATCATAGCCTAGCCAAGCCTACCATAAACATGCTTAGAACACTTACATGAGCCTACAGCTGGGCACAATCATTAACACAAAGCCTATTTTATAATAAATTGTTAAATATTTAGTGAGTCATCACACCCACTGCAAAGTCAAAATATCGTAACGTATCCTATTTAGTCTAAGTTTCACTGCATGCATACATACATGCAACACTCAAAAGCAAAACAAGCATCAGTGTCTGCAATCCAACAGACCAAGGTTGCAAAATATTTAAAGCTAAAAATATGTATGGATTTACCTGGTACCCCCTCTTCTCAATCTCTGTGATGCACTTGTCAATTAGCACAGGTACCATGAGTCCAACATTCTCCCGCTCCACCACCTTCCACACCTCCACTCCGAACACCTGAGACTCGTGGTCGCCATCGTCAGGGCCGTCCAGCGAGTTCTGCCACTGCTCCATCAGGTTGAGCTTCACGTAGATGATGCCCCGCGGCTCCAGCTTCACGGCCAGCTGGTGGGCCTTGCTGACCCTGAAGAGTGTGGGCAGCACCACGGTGCCGTGGCAACAGGCTCGGTTCCTGCGTGGCGTGGGCTCCCAGCTGAACACCACCAACTTGAGGTGCTGAGCGTTCTCCAGCTCGATGTTGAAGGTGTGGTCCATGTCCAGGAAGGTGGTCCTGCAGGTAAGCAGGGCTGTGCGGGCTTTGTTGACACAATCCACTTGGATGGCGCAGAAGACTTCTCGAGAATCCATGCGTGGTGGCTTCAGGTCCTCGGCCCCGTAGAAGTGCAGGTTCATAAGACCTGAGATGTACTGCGAGCACTTTGGCTGGTCCACAAAGCTATAGTGACGGAAAGCGTCAATGTCTAACTCGGAGCCATGCGGTTTCGAGATGCTGCTCGCTGGGGGCTCCTTGCTCTTCCCTCCTTTACTTTCCCAACCATGTTTCCCCAACTTGGCTACCAGCTCTGGGGAGTCACCATCACTGAGGTACCCACCTTTACTGGCAGACTTTGAGCCTTGACTGCTCTTCTTTTTGTAATTGTTCTGCGTGGAAACACTGCTGTCTAAGTGGTAGCGGGAAATGACGTTTCTGCTAGCCGCTGTCTGCCCGCCCCTGGATGGGCGGCACAGGGGACACTGGCTAGGGTCCACACCATGGTTCAGTTTGGGACCTAGGGGTCGTGGCTCTGCCTGGTTGACCGTGGAGGCTCCTTTCACACTAAGCTTCCTGCTCAGTTCTGGAAGCTTCCGCATCCTTATGGAGAGCTTCCTGACTGTGCGTGGAGACTTGATCTTTTCTGGGAAAGACCAGTTGATGGAACCACCCTTCTTTGTGGGGTTGGGGCTTGACGGAGGCGAAAAACCAGAACCGGACCCTTCAATGGTATCTAGATGGAACAAAAAGACATAAAATACAAAAGTCTGTGTAAACGCACGTTATTCTGCAGAATAGTAAATATTAACCCACATTTTAAAATGATCAATTCGTATTTAATTATTAAATGCTAGCTAAAAATCCATATGATAAAAATAGAAAAGTGTGATATATGATCTGACATGGCTCAGCCAAGGACACCTCAGGTAAGTCATTAGCTATAAATATATACATATAAAATATAAAAAGATTTCCTACTCTCAGACTCAGTCACTGCCCTCAAAATAACCTCCGTTGAATCCATATTCTGTTAGAACAAGCGAACAAGTAAATTATTCACTTCCCACAAACCTCCAGGCTAGACAGCTTTTGTTCTAAGTACGTCAGACCGCAACCACCTACAATGTGCCTTCACACTCCGACATGGCATGAGACCAGTTTGATGACTGTTGTGTTTTTTTCAATGAGAATGAGAAATTCCTACTACTATCTCAGAAGAGGGTCTGCGCACAATGCAGACAGTCTTCTACAGCGTTAACAGGATTTCCGCCAGCATTCATTTCTTACTTATCTTACAGACGGAATCAGATAAGTTGATTCAGACCCAGAAAAAAATTATTCGATAGACTCTCCCATTATGTTACATTCATATGGCCACTGTCTGATGAAAACAACAAATGTCCATCTAATTGGCCAATGAAAAGATGTTTTATTAAGGCATCTATTTAACTTGTATTTATGTTTGTATTAGTTAACATTTGTATTCATGATGGTCATTCATATTGAAAACTTTATATTGCTACTTTTAACAACTTACCGTTGACAGCTAAATAATTACCTAACTAGCATCATTGTTAATTGTGAATATAGAGTGAGATTAGTTTGTATCTTGACACTGGCATATTTGCCTCGCTGACAACAATCCACGTAAGTCCATATAAAACATTAAACCATTCACCGACGGCTGCGCAAAGATTTTTGGTGGTAAGGGTGTGTCATTATATCGTTTAAGGTTTATTTTGTAAAGTAGTGTCTGAGAAAATGCTTTTTTTCCACTCTGCTGCACTAATGGATTTTTGTAGAAATGTGTTTTTCATCTGTCCGCGAAGGTATGGAATATTTTAATTATGACATGGTCTTGCGTGAAGGTTAGGCCCTATTCGAGTGGCCTTCAAACTGTCTGACCATGGAGTATCTCGTCACTAAATGCCAAAGAGTTTCCAAACGTTCATTCAAATAGCAACTTGAGTATAATTCCACTTCAGTTTTTGTTTGGAGATGCAGTTTCTCAGTACCTCTAAAACAAAGAGTGATTCTGTTGCTTCTTTGCAGCTCTGCGCAGAGCCACGGACTGGCAGCGGGGCCAGCTCTATTTTCAGAGTGCCTGCTGAGCTATTCTGGCAGGAGGGCCGGCTTGCGGGTCTGCACAGACCAGAGACAAAGGCACCCCTTGTCCTGCAAAGTACAGCCCCGTCCAAGGAAGGGGGTGTCCTGCAGAATTCCCTAATAACCACGGCCATGTTTAGACCCCTTCTTTCATGAATATTTCCTTTTCACTATTCCTGCCAGCAATTTGCACAGATTATAAAAGAGGAAGCTGGTGGAGATATGCTCCCCAGATCCCAGCAGTGGGCTATTTAAGCGAGTAACAGTGAGCAAGCACAGCGGAAAATTCCAGATAACATCTGTGGGTAGGGACTTCGGGAACCCATGATTTTAAGGTACTGGCTGTCTAGCGTAGTGGTTCTGGTACTGGCAGACTAAAGTGTAGTTTTTTTTGCTTTTTCATTTCTCTTTAGGTTGACTATAACTTTAGTTCCAAGATAGTTTAGACAGATTAAAATGGTTCCAGTAACATCACAATTTCTTTAAGTGAGTGCTTAACTGCTTGGTGAATTTGAAAACTTATACAGAGCAGTCCAGGACCAAAGTTAAAGGCCAGCTAACAGGAAACGTTGCCAAAATATTAGCTATCGTTATGTCAAGGTCTTTTAAAAGTTGGCAGAGAACGTTCTTACTGTCACGTTAATGGAACGTTATTTCCATGGTTTACATTTTAACAAAGTTTATGCCAAGGTAAGCATGATAAAATTATTACTTTAACATCATTTTAATAGAATTAATGTTGAAATATATATATATATATATATATATAATATTATTTAATAAATAGCGCTATATGCGTAAATTGCAAATGCACCATGCAGCCTCAAACCCATGAACTTTGAAGTATAAAGAAATAACGTTACTCAATGCGCTATCATGCCCTTCATTTCCACGTCATTTATTAGTCTTAGTAGTAGTAGTAGTAGTAGTAGTAGTAGCTGTGGTACTGGGATAATGTTCTGGGAACTTCACGAAAACGGGGCCCGGTTTCTCAAAGCCTTCTTAACGCTTAACACTTCTTAACGTTTTAAGAAGGCTTCAAGAAACCAGGCTCTGGGCACTCTGAACGTTTCCATACCTTGGATGAAACCTTCAGTAAACATTCCTAGAACAAAAAGTTGTTAGCGGGGGGGTTACTCATAGATTACAGTATGCCCAGTGTACTGATGTTTTGGTTACTGCTGAGTTTTCACAGCCTTCGTCTGAGTGACTTTCCATATATTTTCAGTTCCGAATCTCGGTTTACTTTTCCAAACACCAGTTCAGGAAACTATGATGTACTCAGTAGTGCAAATGGAAACACGGATTCAGATTGAGACACAACTTCCTCACCCGACGATCCTTTGCAAAAGCTTGAAACACAACCCAAGGTATGTCAGGACTGCTAGGCTAGAGGCTAGGAGCCCCCCCCCAACCCCCCAGGCACCCTGCTTCTGATAACCCACACAAAACATTAGGCATTAAGGCCCTGATAGTATTTACAAGGGCCAGAATGAACAAGGTTTGTGCAAAACCAAGGTCTCTGACACACATGCCAGTCAAAGTATGGCCTTGTCCTTCTACTGGAAATGCAGTTTTGGGGTAAAAAAAAGGACATGGTGCAGCCTCATATATAAAACATAATAAAAATAATATAATATAATAGCATTTAAAAATAAACAGAAGCCACATTAAGACCTGTTTATCAGCTCTCTTTCCTGCAAAGGAAAAGATGTTTGTCATGTATGCTTAGGAATGATAATTAAAGGTCTTTAAATGTAGTAAAAAATACAAATTTTGCAATGACTTGCACGTTGCTCAGGTATAGGTCCTACAGGTTTGCAAAACCTCATAACATTCCAAATAAACAACGTTAACAACAGTCGCTCTGCCTGTGCGTTCGTTACCTTCATTTAGCCTGACGGCTCAGATCGCATCCCAAAGGATTATGGATGTTTTAATGGTTTCAGGGAGTCGGTAACATGTCAGTCAAAGCCCATCAACGTGACAGCAAAGCAAATTACATAAAACGCGGATTACTCTAAGAACTTTTACCTGGCCCATACTCCTTCATGTTACACAGTAAAAGGGCTTTCTGAAAATATTATTACTGATAGTACTGTTCAGCCTTTAAGAGTAACCACAATGCTGTCACAGCCAAGAATTTACAAAATGAATTTGGAAATAAAAGCAACAAATCAGCATGTAGTAGTTAACGATTCGTAAAGGATATGCATCTAATTACATAATATCCACAATACAATGTTTAAGTAGGAAAATTTTAAATAATAGTAATAAATATTTAATAATACGACGAAGAAGAATAATAATAAACAAAAAATCTTATGTTTAGGGTTAATGCTAATTTTTTATATGTATTGCTTGGCCTTATTGCCTTAAGCTACAGAGCGATAAAATTCAGAGCCAAAAGTTTCCTTTTGCTTATATTAAACATATCTGAAAAAATATAAATATTTCCCTAAAAACAAATCAACATCAACTGATATATCAACATGTTTTCTTTAGATGTCTATCAGTACATGCCAAGGACACATTTGGTATGTCTAATTACATCAGCAATGCCTTCTGTATATTTTTTGCAACTCTTTTATGTGGAGAAAAAATACATTAGAACTTCCTGCATTGCTACTACATCAAAAAGTGAATTGTTCTTCAAATGTAGCTATCAAACATACTATTTACTTGTAATATTTTTGAACACAAAATATGATATACAAAAAATCTTGAGCATACCTGAAAGAGTCCATACATAATTAGACATAAAAGATGTAGTAGTCTAAACGAGAATACCGTAATCTACAGATTCACTTTCAAGTCAATGGAAAGCATGCATCCGATCACATGAGGACTGAGTTTTGCTTCCCAACACTGTAACATTTGATGCGGAAGCTTGACTTTAGGTCAGTGATGGTCATGGGAATTGAGTGGTGTTTGGAAATTTTCTCTTTAAAAAAAAGAAAAATGAGTTTCCTAATAACAAACATAGACAGGAGCTCATCTCTTCATGCAACATAATGTGACAAACATTCTTCATATTTCCAAAAACATAGCTGAAGTCATATATTTATAGATAAATATAGTGATTGTTTCGGTATGTAACATAACTGCATTTATGAAAAGCTAGCGAGAAATTACATATTATCTAATTGATTTATGAGACGTATTCTAAACTAATTTAAACTTGTCATACTAACACAAATTTATAAAATTTATAATGTGTGGTTTATTTGGTGTTTGGTATAAAGTGGCATGAATGACTATTGCAAATTGACTCTTCTTATTACTGGCAATAGTAAGAATGCAGAGTCATACCGTACCTAGGGCTGGGGCCCTGGGCGTGGGCCTCTCTTCTGACGCCTTGCAAGCAAACATCTGCCTGTGCAGCTGTACAGGCTCGCTGGAATGTACGGCATTCGTGTGACCCGCCTCGCTTCCCAGGCCACCCTGACACTCGTCTGTGCCTTCCGGACTGGTCGGAGACGGCCCCCGAATCCTCCGCACATCCCCGTCGCTCGGTGTGCCCCGGGGGACCTGCGGTTCTGACCCGGGGAGTGCCTGTGGTCGTACCGCCGGGTCACAGGGCAGCTCCAGCTCCTCATCCTCAGGAATGGGGTTATACCAGATCTCTCCTTCGTCGTCTGCGTCGTTCTCCTCAGCTGGGTCTACAGACCTGGGCTGGGGGGTGCTCTCATCCTGGCTCACCATGGTGTGAGCCGGCTGCGGACATGGCTGTTTGCAGAGGCCCAGTGCTGGTGCTGTGAGGTTCGTCCTGTGGGCCTCGGATAAAGTGCTAGCAGATTTAGCCGCCAGGGATACATCCTCCTCTACCAGCACGCTATCTTCAGCGGCAGCACTCTTCACTGAACTCTGCTGCAGCCAGTTGCGTTTCTTGGACACAGTGATGGTGTTTAGCGGAGGCTCAATCGGTCTGCCGATTCTCACCTCCACGGTGGCTGTGATGGAGTTGTGGACATTTTCAATGAGAACTGAAAGAGAAACCATATAAGTCTTCAAACAAGAAAGGCACTTGATCTCAGTGATCAATTTAATGGGCTTAGGATGTAAAGCCCCACCTTGAGCATTAATCATAAGGCAAGAAGCATTAAGAAACAGCCAGGCAAATGTATTTCAGTCAAACGACCTAATAAAAAAACAAAGCTGATAAAAATATCATTAGTATTATTCAATTCCATTAAATTTTTGTATAAAGCATTTTCCTAACAACATTGTCTCAATGTGCTTTACAATATACCTGCCCAATGCCCCCAGAGAGTAAAACCAGAGGCAACAGTGGCAAGGAAAAACTCCCCCATAGGAAGAAACCTTGGGAGGAACCAGAGACAAAGAGAGAGCCCATCCTCCCTGGGTCTACGATGCATCTTATTTGATGTCAGCTTATATTTGCAAATTTTTATATTATTTGCCTGGAAATGTACTTTATGCTTTTTACCTCATGCACTGCATTTGTATCATGAAACATATAATTCATTAATGAATAAAGAGAGCGAACATAACAATTTACAGATAAAACAAACGTAATAGCAGTCAGACCCTCTTGAGCTAACTAACTTGTAACTTGTACTGTTCTGTTTTTCATACACTAAAGATGTTCTTTTGGTCTTAAACAATAGATGTTAAAAAATAACTATAGAATGAATCATTTTTGTGAACAAAAATTGTTCGAGTATTATGTTTCGCATATATAACACATAGAGATCTGTCCATATTCTCTGTGGTTACACATTTTGAGCACAGCTTCAGTCACTAACCAGCTTTTGTTTCAAAGCATTTTTAAACCATAATAAGAAGCTTAATTTTGTCAGACAAATAATCACAGTGAACTCAGGATAGGGCAGAACTATATGTTTTGCATGATGGCCTGGAAAAATATCGTACAGGGACCTGTTTTTGTTTTGTTTCTTGTCATCTTAGCCAAACAAAAACTTCCAATTACAGGTTGCGGGCCTCTGGCGCATCTCACCAGCGCAATTTTGCGGGGATGGCTTCCTGGCTGAGGAAATGTGTGAACTCAAAAATAACCGAGGTCAAGCACTGGAAGCAGAGTCAACTCCAAAGTCCACATTTGTAATAAAAGCTAAAAGGAAGGTGGCAGAAAGGTTTAAAGAGCATGAATGCAGAAAGGCCAGATTACACTGTTTCACATACGCTGTATGTGGGCCTAATGGGATGCCTAAATATCTGCATTTATATCAAGTTTATGTCTCTGCAAGAAGGGAAAGCTGTCTGCTACAGATGTCAATATGCTTAAATCATCTTTTAAACTATACTTATGAAGCCATCTAATCCTTAAAATGGATGATTTGTTTATGGATAT
This sequence comes from Mormyrops attenuatus, assembly GCA_026777985.1. NCBI lineage: Eukaryota > Metazoa > Chordata > Actinopteri > Osteoglossiformes > Mormyridae > Mormyrops > Mormyrops attenuatus. The sequence continues at coordinate 7,747,622 of JAODKC010000036.1, read as the reverse complement.
GAAACTGAAATGCTAAGTCAACCAATAACACATTTAAGTCAACCGATATTTAGCATAACCAGGGTCCAAAAGTATAAGGCATTAACATCATCATGTCTACAAACACCATAATTACTAAAGCCATAAGATTCCCTAACTAGACGGTGTCACAATACAGGACGTATGTTGGAGAAAGAGTCGAGGTTTAATATTATTCTTTGCATTGGGGTGTCTACAAGGCAATACGTTCGAAATGTGAAGCTTCAGACAACATAAATAATCTGTTTTAGAAAAAAATATATATAAGCAAGAAAAGGCAAGCGTCTGACAGGCTGACACGGGTAAGATCAGAGGCTCTTTGGGTATATGCCCGCTTCAAGACCACTTCCTCCTTGAGTTAATGATTAGTTCCTTTTCCTAACGGAAACAAATTTTACAGATCAGGCATGAATAACAGACTAAAACAGATATTTGCATAAGTGTTACCTGTCTGTGCCATAAAAGCCTAACATTCTGTACAAAATAAAATATTTTGTCCGCAATACAGTAAAGAAACAAGCACTCAGATTCAAAGTTCATTTAATGCACAACTGAGGAAAAAACATACGGTTATCGCATAACCTCTCAGAGTTTTTTTTTTTTTTTTTAGTTTGAAGTGGTTTTAGAGATGTGTAAATATTGTGACGAATGTGTGTGTGTACAGATGTAGAACAAGTCTCTTATTTTAAATTTCAACACTTGGAGACAGGTTTCAAAATGTCTGGCTGATATATTGTTTCACAGGAAAAATATTTACTCCATGAACAGCACTGTGTTTCCTGATTAAACAGTACTACCACTACACAACACAAGTCATTCTCCAGCACAGCCAGGGGGCATGTTACCTGCTCTGTCCAAGTACCTCACACCTCCCCACAATTAGGGCTCAGGGTGTCATTTCCAAAATTCGAAACACGACAGATTTTCATCGTTATGTGATTAAAACGGCTCATTTGGCTTTGGCTACAATGCATCTGCCATCAGAATCATTGAAGAGGAAGTGAAGACCTCTAAACTAAGGTTTTCACAACATACCAGGAGCATGTTCTCACCTGCAAAACATTCCAGTAAAGATTTACTACCATCCACTCCTCCTTTTCACATTCAGAAGAAGATAAACGAATGCGCGACTACGCGTAAGTGACCACGTTTAAATATCATGCCGTGCCAATACTTTTGCTTTATTTCAGTTCACAGTTACAGTTAAATATATCCGCTAATATAAAGTCAAACTTAAAGAAACTGATTACTTTACATGCTGAAAGTAAAAATAAAAATATATTATAGATATATGCAATTAAAACCAATTATGGTGGTTTTTTAAAACACAAGTCTCGGGGCAAACTAAAAAAATAAAACAGCGAAAGGAGAACTTCCAGAAACACATGCCTAAACACAAATAGTCCTTGACCCACCCATCCATCTTATATCCTCTCATCTGAGCAGGGTGTCGGGAATACAAAAATTCATTCTTTACAATAAGTCATTAAACTGATAGAAGCTAATTAAAATGGCTTATACAGTCATTGCTCATTCTCAGTGATAATCTGTTAAAATTACAGCCATGACTATAAATGGTTTTTGTGTGGTTTGATGTCTTTCTCCAAGGATTGCTTAGTCAGAACACGGTTCAAAGTTAATAATGCTTGATATGAATAAAAGATTTCGATTGCTTTGGCTGTTGTCTGAATTCATGTACATTAAAGCACCATGTATATAATGAAGTATTTTCCTGGGGAAAAAAGGGTCTTTCGCTTTCTTGAAACCCTGAAGCTGCCAAGGAGTCACTTCGAAATGGTTATTTCAGATGAAATGCTTCGGAATTTAGGCTTCTATACAATCTAACTCTAATAAACTGGGAAATACAGGAAATACAGACGTCAGACAACAAATTCTCAAGATGGTACAATGGCATGCTATTACATGCTAATATTACTGTTGCGGTGTTTTTTTTTAATAATGACTTGCAATGGCTAAATATTAATATGTGTAACATTTATAAGGACATGGTTTGTCTTATGAAGAGTTACAGACAGTAACTAGCCTTAACTTTAAAAATACCAGATACCTATCCATCTACTCTGCAAAAAAAAAAAAAACTGAATTGACTTCATTTTGTAGCATTGCAATGCATACTTGGATATTGAGTGCAGTCCCTCTCGAGTCTTTACTGTAGATATCCTGTACTTTTCCTGTACTTTCCCGCACTTACCAAGCATAGCATTCTGTGGGTGTTAATAAACGGCCTGCTTATGAAGATGAGAAGACTCCCTGTCATCATACTGAACTTTGGGGAAAAAAAATGGCTTTCATACCCACGCCTGAGATTATAATGCAACAGATGTCCCAGGTAATGCATAATGCGAAAGAATGTTCCGACTTACTGATGCAGCATGTCCCTGCAATAATTCAATACATTAATTCCTGAAGTAGAAAGTGAATAAAAAGGTAACAGATACCATTACATTTCTGACATCTGTTGAAAACTTCCTTGTAATGTTTGGATTCTTGAAACAGTTTTGTCATAAGTAAGGCTGGTAAAATCTAACTATATCACGCGTATGTGTCAGACAGTCTGCAAAGGTATGTGTTTGGCATTAGTACATCCCGTGGGTGTCGTGTGGCTCTGTGAGTTACTATGCCGAGTTTATGACCAGAAGGTCGCTGGTAAAAATCTCAGTGGCAGAAGTCTGATTTTACGGCTGAGCCCCTGAGCAGCCCCCAACAACCCCCCCAAATACTCCAGGAACCGTATGACTGCTTTCTCAAAATAATTGTCACTTTGGACAAAGGAGACTGCTAAATAAATAAATATCCTCCTGGACATAAAAAACCACCCACTCTTAACAAGGAGCAGCATTCTATTTTTTTTATCAAAAGTCATAGTATCTATGCTATTTAAGTATCACTGCATTCGTCTACAATATGGAGAAAAAACACAAAATTTCCATCAAAGCAAGTTCACACACAGACTGACGTTGCTTAATTAAAGTTGTGTGAAACAGCTGGAAATTAAGTTTCCTTCCATTCTGTCCTTTGCACTGATGCTGAATGGTTATATTTTTATTAATACATTTTAGGTTTGTTTTTTGTAAAAATCCAACAGCTGCTGGAAAACAAGCTCTTGAGTTTAGATATGCATGTTTATTCAGTTGTTTTGCTGTTTCCCACATACTAACCAGGCAATGTGACTCATCATCTTAACATATTAACTCAGAGTTAGGGGCAACTTAATGATTATCTGAGCAGTGGCACTGGCCCCCACTGAAATCTGATCATCACCACCACCACCACCACCCCCCCCAAATGCCCCAACCCCCCCACACACACAATTTTCATTGGTTCTGAGTGATATCAGTCATCGAACAACCTTATTTAACTCAAACGGGGAAACTAAGGATTAAATCGCACTGTGACAGAAAGACATCCACCCAACGCATACTTCTGATTTCGTAGCACAGGGACACAAAAAGGAAGAATTACAAATAATTTCAGAAGTATATTTTTCTAGTAAAATAGCACACAATCACAGAAATGTACTCATGCATAATATATGATTTTAAAAATTTCCACTTTCTTCCTTCTAGCCCAACAGCATTTTTTAGGCCTACCCAAGTTTAATATGTAAATCACAAGAAGTTGATAACCAACAAGACGGTTAAGTCATTTACAAGCAAGTCAGAAAGTCTTGTTGACAGGAATGCCTTCACCTCTTTAGAGTAAAGTCCAGCCATAAGAGATTTGAGCTGCATTTCTCCGTCCTTTGTTTCATTTTGTGGATAATGAATAGAAAATAGCTAGACGCAGCACTGAAGTAACAAATCAGCCTAAAATCTTCCCAGGCAATTTTAATGCTTCAAAGAACTAGCTTTATGTGACATGCTGCCAGTATTCTATTCCAATTACAAATGTTTTTATATGCCTCAAAAAGCTGTCCACAATCCTAAATGGACATGCTCATCAAGTTAAAGTATTTCGCTCAAAACTATATGATAAACTAAACAAAAAACAAAGCAGGACAAATTAAATATCAAACTAACAATCTGATTCATAAATAAATTTTATTCGGTCCTGAAGCTGATAACTCAAGTTAGAAACTGATCTTGGATTGGACACCATCAGCATTCTCATCAATGGAGATTAGACATCCAGCAGGACATAAAGACATACAGCAAAACAAGACGAACACAAGAAAACAAAACAGAACAACACACAACAAATCTAATGCATAATCAGCAGTCAGCTGAAGGCTGAACTGGCATGAGCAGCCATTCAGAACCCAAAAAAGCGATGTACTCTGAGAAAGCATCTCAGGATTAACAGCAAAATCGAACTCCTAAACATTATTAATCATATTAACCCATTTTCTGCCACAGTGCATCTTCTGTACACATCATACTGTAATCTATTTTCCTTTTAAATCAATTCTGGCTCTATGTATATGCTGAGATTATTATGAGATTTTCAGTATTCAAGTATTTTCTTAGATTATTAAGATGCCCACCTATTACTAGTTCTTAGGTTAAGCACCCTCAATAGCTTTTACATGGTTTAATCATATGTTTCATGATACAAATACAATTGAGTCCAACATTTGGAATCTGTACAAATAAATAATAATGATTAAAACACATACCACAGCAGACTTTTGGCAAATGAGTGCGTTAGTATCTATCTAGCTAGAGGGCAACTTCCACCAGACACCCAAAGAATGTTAAATGGCTCTACATTAGTGAGAAGGAGAAAGATCCCACCACCGGTTATGAGGAGACCAAAGAGCTGAGATCAATCCGCCCCTTGGCTTTCAATCCAGGAGTGACACCAGATGGAACTTTAATGAGGGATGCCAACATTCATGGGTCTAAGAGAAGGTGGATCCTTGACCACGCTGGACAACATGCCTACCTGACTGTTGTGGTACTCTTTTTCTGCCTTGCATGCTGGTCGTCTGGGTGCTGGATTTTGTCCTGTTTGAAAACCTGTGGCCAGACTGTGAACTAGAGGCGCCATGGACACAGGGAGACGAGCCTGTGAGGCGCTGCCTCATCCCCGAGGACAGCATGCGTCCTTTGTGCATCCATTCCTGCATCTTGTTGACTGTCACCCCGTGGGGCTTAGCGGCGACCCCCTGGGCCCTGTTTAAATCACCTCTACAGCCCTGAGTCTCCACGCAATCAGATGAACCAGTAAGGCTATTATTGGAACCACTGCTCTCATTCAGAAGACCAGTGACATTCTCCATAAGATCATTGCTGCTTATCCCATGACATATTGACTTTTCCTTATGCCCATCCATTGCAGACGCCATGCCCAATTCCTCACAGTTGTGGATAACACAAATTTGGGAAGCGAGGTTTTTGGTGCATGACGGACTAACGGGGTACTCGATTGCGCCATCGCTCACGGACCTCTGAAGAAGTGACCTCGCTTCTGTAGCTGACAGGTTCTCGTAGCTCTTGCTGATTAGGGAAATCTTGAAATACGGATCATGAGTCTTAGTTGAACTCAGCGTTAAAGAATCTGTGTCTGACAGCTGCTGAGGACTGATTTTTCCGGAAGACCATGCGTCACTATCTATGACCTTTGCAGAGGACTGTGAACAAACACTGTCCTGAGAGTGACTAGAGGCGCTCGTCTGGCCAGCGAATCCATTGACCACTACTGGACAATCGAAACGGATATCCTGCATTGCATTTATTAGCAGATTGTACGCTTCTTTCAACTGGATCGTAAGTCTGTCCGTTTCTAGCGCACTGCCGCAGTTTCTGACTTCAAACTGACCAGAACTTTTTCCATCGTTAATTTCAATGTTCTGAGACTGAGATTCATAAAAAGGCAGATTTTCATTATCATAGTAATCCTCGTCTTCGCTGTCTAATGAATGGCGTTGGGCTCCATCTCTAACGCACTGGGGACCATCGTTCCCATCGCATATCTGCAGCTCGGTGGGGAAAAACGCCGTATTTTGAAGACTCATTTTATTCTCCCCGTTGGGTTCAGGTGAACTCCCGTAACTTTCTATATTTCTTATCAAAATGTGTTCCTCTACTTTATCACGATCAAACTGATACACCCCAGGAGCCCGAAACCGATAGGTCTGCGTCTCATTATTAACATCGTTTGTCCGCATACCGGCATTGTTTCTCACCACAAAGGCATCGATATAACCCCTTTCCTGGCAGGGGATCCGTAAATCATCTTCACGGCTTTTATTCTCCGACAAAGTTTCGTCTCTGCCTGTGGCTTTAACATCTGCACGCACCGTTTCACTGTTTTCAGAGTCATTTTCACACGTCCCGAATCCTATAGAGTCCCCGAGTGAATACTTTCGGACGGGGACAGCGTGCTGATTCTGTCCCCGACTCCCACAGCAATCGGCTCGCACTTGTCCGGCGAGACGAAGCTCCTGCCCATTAAAGTCCTCCGCATTTCTGACGCTCTCCCTGGCCGAGCTTTGCCTTTGATCTGGGACCCCCAGGAGCTCCTCATTAACTCTTAGGGTTTCATCGGCCCGATCATTCCCCAGTCTGAAGCTAATGTCCATGAAAGCCCCGTACTGGGACACTTCATTGGTAATCATTGTATTCTCACGCACTAAACCCATGTCGCTATTATTAAACCCCCCGCAAAAAACGCTCGCCTCACCCCACATAGCGTCTGGCATATCACTTAACTCAGGTGTAATTATTGCTCGCCGCTTCTGCTCCTTTCGTTTTGGCAGAAGTTCGTCTTTACCTTCTCTGCCCCCGTTAGCCGAAAGGCTGAATCCGGTAACTGCGCTCCCTTTCTTGGATTTCTTCCCCCGGAGTTTTGCTAGTATGGTCCTCCGCAGAGGATCGGCCATTCCTCTCTTTTTTCGCCCCCCGTCCGCCTGTCCGCTTTCAGCAGATGCGCTTGAGGGGGCAGCGGCGACCGAAGCGGTTCGTGACTCCTGCGACGGAAAGCCCGCAGCGGTCCGCCAGCAGTCCCATTCTCCGCGGCCAGCGCTCCGCTTAGATCGCTTACCAGCGCTCACCCCCGTCTCCTTTCTGCACACATGGCTCGGTTTGCTCTGCCCCTGTCTCTCCCCCCCTCCTTCCCCCCTCCTCCTCCTCTCTCCTTCCTTCTTTCCCTCTTCGCTCGCTGTTCAAATACTTGGAATATTTTCTGGCGGAGGTGAAAGGCTAAGCGGGTCGCCCGAGCGCTATCACGGCGCACCTTTTCGGACTTTAATCGCGCTACTGCCGCACGCATTCTGCCGTTTTGTCCGTCGCAAGCCGCCAGTTTTCTGGAATTTATTTTATGCATGGAAAATAGTGGAGTAAATGGGTTTTAAAAACATCATTAGCGGGCTTCTTATAATTTTAAAACTTAGATATGTACTGGGTTGTTGTCAGCCTAAGATATTTCTGCAATTTCTTTTCCAAACGTCATACTGCTATCAAGACTATTACAATCACGCTACACGGTGCACATGGCATTAGCTACGCAAAGCTAAGATGTTGCCGACAGGATATTTTTATGTTACTGTACGGCGCCTCAGTTACTGTGTAAACAGTCGGCATGCAGAAAAGCCATTCATAGAAAAGGCTCAGTTACAAACTGCGATCGGTCCGCGCTTTGTCACTTTAAGATAAATAAAATTTGCTTCATCGAGTTATAAAGGCGTACGGGGAAATATAAAACGTTGTTGTATTCTGTATTCAGCCCTGTTAAAGTTTAGTACCCCAATCGTACAAAAATATTCCCCAGAGTCCATTTAAGTACTTTAAAAGGCACACTTATCTACAGCTAGGGTGCAACTGGCAGACCCTTGAGAGAACAGCCCCAGTGACAAGTAACGGTGCCCTCAAAGGTACATGTTGGTACCTTTTTCTATCAGTGTAGCCTATAAAGCCAGAATGACATTAAATATAATGATATCACTAGGCCTACTTTTATTATTAATGTTTATTTTAAAAAAGTTGCTTTCTTTACTGGAATTGTAATTGGAAATAAGTTTTCATAAATTCTGGATTATTATATGTGGACTGAAACTGTATTTCTTACAACTTTCTCTGTTAATTCAGATAATTGCAAGCTTTGGCCTGGAATAATCTTTATAGTTAGTGGACAAAACGGCATGAGTTATTCAGTAAGCTGCTGCCTGAATGGGCAGGCAGGACAGAATTGTTGGTATTATGTGGCATGTTGTCAGCGTGAGTCCGGCACTGACACTGCTATGAATGCGTGAAAAATCTTCCATTTGTAAACAGGTTCCCGCAGCACAAACCCGTCGCACTGCAAGCTGTTTACAGCGTCTGCCACTTTGTACGAGGAAATCAAAGCAGTTTTTCAGTATGCAATTACTCTGCCTCACTTTGACCATGCATGAGTCTATTTTAGAAAGTGAGATGTTTATTCAGCTTCAGGACCTCGTGGGAAGTACTGATCAAAGTAGTCAAAACTAGGAATAATGCTACATATTTTAGTCAAAGCTAATTTTATAATAAGTATAATAAATAATTGAGTAGTTTGTTTTAATATTAATGTAGAGATAACTTGCTATAAGGCTATTTTATTGCAGGACACATTTTCTGTATCACCAATTACAAAAAGCTAGAGAAAACGTGTCTCCCAGCTTTTGCTAACATGTGAAAAGACTGATGCAGTGTTTACACCCTGCAGTGAGGATTCTACTAGGAGCACATTGCAGTGGTTTGGCTAAAGGAACCTTTTACACTATAACTGCGAAACTTGTACAAGTGAGGAGGGTAAATCATTTACTGGAGAGCAAACTGAATGGCAGATTTCTTTGTCTAAAGATTCTTCTTAGAGTCAGCATATAGAGTCAAATTTTGGAAGCACTGTACTAGTGATCCACGGAAGAGTCACGTCTTCCTCCTGGATCGTAAAAACAGAGGCCACATTCACTTCCCACAGACTGAAGGAAGTATGTGAGGAATCTGCACAAAGCCTGTAGCAAATTTATCCATGTGGAGCATCTCTGTGAAGAAAGCCGGAAAAGGCAGCGCCACGTCCCACATGTGCGAAATGCTGCAGTCATGCATCGTCTTGGGCATTTCTGTGCCAGCTGCTGTCTGAAAATCACAGAGCACCGATATACTCAGATGCCTATAGAGGGCTTCATGAAATTACCATAAGAACATAAGAAATTTACAAACGAGAGGAGGCCATTCGGCCCATCAAGCTCGTTTGGGGACATGCTAACGTCACCTAGTCACGGAGAGTTGACAGGCCAGACAATAATAGTGAATGCGCATACACAAGTTACCAATATTATCAAAGGGCACAGACTGACATAGCGTCACTGGATGTAAGTACCACTATTGGCTGATAATTTAGTCAGTACAGTTAATATTAACTTAGTTTAAGTCTAATATATACACAAAGATCCTATACAATAGATTAAACCAAACTGATGTTGGTTAAAGCTTAATTAAACAAAAAGTTACTTTCTGAGTCATGTAATAAATTTTATATTTCAGTGATAATATAGTTATAAATCATGGGAAAATTTTACTAGCGAGTTTGATACATATGTTGCAGCAGCATCCACCAGACAAATGATGTAAAGAAACAGGTTAACAAGTACATTATGGATGATAAATACAAAAGAACAAGCATCTGAACTATTTGCAACTTGTCTTCTGTTGTCTTTCATAGGTTAACCTAACCCCAAGTAATTTCCTGTTATTATATTTTCAACAGCTGTAGTGTTTTGGTGCGTGTCACAGATGCATGTATGAACTTAGCTGTACTGTCAACAGCACAGTGTCGGTGCACGGAAACGTTACATGTCGCACTCTGCCATTACATTCTAATTTCAGTATTAGGCAGATCTTGTGACTTTTTGAAAAATTATTATCCAAAAAAATTTATTTAGTGCATATTTCACCCAGGGTCATGGCTCGTGGCTGACGTTGCACATTTTGAAGTATGCAGCGTCTAAACTATTATAGTCATTCAGAAATTGTGTGATAATAATTCTCTCAGTTCAGTTCAGCTCTGTTTCATCTACATAAGCTTACTTGACCAATAGTTTTATAAGGATATAAATCCACTAGCTAGATGAAAATACAAGGTTTTCGGTTTCAACATTCACGTTGCATCTCATTGATGCAGGTCAATGTCCATTCCTCCATCTTCGTACTGTTTATCCAATATATGGTCACAGTCTGGAGCCTATCCAAGGCAACTTAGAACACAAGGCAACTGAATTCTCCGCATGAGAGTCCAGTCCAGCACTAAAGACATAAGAAAATTCGTCAGCACCTTAAAAACCCTCAATTACCCAATTCGCCCAGCTAGCAGTTCCATTTTTGAACTTTGTTAATGTTTTTTCTCGACATTTTGGGAGCAAGAGGTACATAGATGTATGTATCATCTGCATGAGAGCGTTATTGTAGTCCTTTAATATTAATCCAAGTGAAAACATATTCATGAACTTTTAAACTGCCCTAGAACTGATCCTTGAGGATGTTCCCATTTGTTACTATTAGAAATGAAAAAGAAATCAATTAGAACAAGCATACTGTAATAGGCAACAAGACATTAAGGCAGCTGATTGAATAGCACTCACCATCTGTAACAGAAGCCATCCATATTCCAGCTGTTGATACAGTATTGGGTCACAGAGAAGTACAGGAAGCACAGGGAAAGGACAGGGAGACACCGTAGATGGGATGCCAGTGCATCTCAGGGGACACACACAACACAATATGGACAATTTAAAGTTGCTAGGTACATATTTTTAAACTTTATAGGGGAAACTCGATTCTAACTATGCCACCCAATAAAATCACATATCTGCTCATTGAGGAGACCTTTTTAGGGAAATGCAACTTTAAAGTTGGCATACTTGTATTTTGAGCCTTTTTGCTGAATGGTCAATACAAGATGGAATCATCCCTTTTTACGTAATTCAGAAGCAAACGCTTCTGAATGAAAGACAGAAGAATGATATGTGGCTTCTTATGATCCACCGTCTTCATGAGATTGATTTGATTGAATATTTTAAAATCTTTTCACAAAATATTTTGTTGTATTTCTATGTGTTTTCATGCAAAATGTACATTAACTGTTAGATCTTGACATTCTGGGGTGACTATTACATGAATCCGTATTATTATTTTCATTTGGAGTTTGTCGGTAGTTCTGCACTCGCAGTTGCATCACGGCGCACTGTGTACTTTGGTTAAAAAGAAGAGAAGAAAACAATTCCAGAGATAATGGGGATCTTTATTAACACGTCTCAATTAACTGCCCGCCAGTCTTTCACAGTGTCTTATTCAGCTTTTCAATTAGATTACATAACATCATTCTCAGGATTCAGTCACCAGGTGCCCAAGAAACACAGTCTCATTTCATTGGGGTCTAAAACTCCTTCGGTCAGAGAGATCAAAAGACCTTTCTACATAAAAGCATATAAATATTGTTACCCAAATTTGTGTGTATGTGTGTGTGTGTGAAACTGTCAGAAGAAGCAGAATTTCAGAAGCAAGGTATTCTAAAAGAAATAATGATTTATTTTTAATTACACTGACTTTCCATTTACTGTGCTTTAGGATCTCATGATTCAGGATAAAAACATATATTATTAGCATTCAGTCTTGGCAATCACATATGTAGTGTCACAATCATGTTGCTGTTGTGATGTTGCACACATTGTTAATGGAGGCTTTGTTTAAATACATATAGCCAAAAGGTCAGGCTTTAACTGAAGGTTGGGTATCTGTGGTCTTAGCATATTTGTGCCAGCAGGAAGAGGACAGAACAGTATCTATCATATCATATTACGTATTTACTAGAACGGCTTTATTACGCATTTAACAGTAAACATTGCCCACTTGGTTCACTGGAAGACTTTAGTGATTTAATAGGAATTTAATAGGAATTAAATCATTTACACAAGAGCCCTAGTTGAACACCTGTCATATAATCTGGGTCTAGCCATGGCTTCTATTTTCTGGTGGCACTCAGCAATATTAGGGTTAGAATGACTCGGCAATTTATAGGATGTCCCATTGTAGAGGCCTTGGGTCGTTCCCAGAGGTGAACTAGAGATGGGAAGATATCCAGCCTGCGATTTAAGATCACATGGCCGAGGTCTGCGTGGTGCCCCGAGTAGTCAGGCAGGGAGTTAAGTGCAGTGCATGCCTGTTAATGAAGTCATTGAGTGAACATTCTGAGACCCCTGAGGGAGAAAAGACAACTAGCATTAGGGAACAAAGAAAAACTCAAAGCAGTAATTTTCTTTATACCGCCACAGTAAGTCATGTACACAACACAAAGTGTGAGTGTGACAACAAAAGAACGAAGACGTTTGGCATTCTCAGCTGCCTCTTTTTTGCAGCTCCCACGCCACTGGATTCTTGTTGCTTTATTGTCGGCAGGGTGGAGAATGCAGATTAAGACCTAAACACTTTAGACTTTAGAAATACAGCTATATCAACAAACTACACTTCTTAAAACTCGTGTCTCTCTCGCCCAAAGAGCAGTTCTTTTTCCATTATTATTTTGTTCTTTTATTATTGTTTTTTGTTTAACGCTTTACAAAAGCAACATAATTTAGTATGAAAGGTCTTTGATGTTTAGACTTTTGTATCTCAAGCCCAAGCCCCCACTTTTAACGATCCCCCTGTCCCATGCCCCCCCCTCCCCTGCCACCCCTAGATAAGCATCATGCTCTTCTCCAGAGCTGTGTAGACGTGATGCCGGCGTGTGCTTCAGTAGCAGATTAGCCTGCGTCTAAACATCTATTTACAGGTCAAAGCCAGCAGACCTTGAGCAAAATGGGGGTGGTGAAAAAGGAGCAGCAGTTTTACACAGAGTATTTGGTCTGTGATCATAGCCTTCGTTCCCTCCATTATAACGTAGTTCAGTAAAATAGCACAGTATGTACGCTGGAATTTCTGAGCAGGTATGTCTGCACCTGAGCACAGAATACCTGAATATGGTCACTATTCTTTTGTGAAAACCCATATGGTTTACCACAAGTTCTACATATACTATGGTAAAATCTGTGCCATGGGACATGCCAAAATCCAATGGCTATATTTTGGTTTTTTGAGGAAGTCATTATACACCTCATTTGTATACTGCATCACAACTCTCCCCATCACAGTTTCAATAAATTGCGGGGTCGGCATAAGAAATTAAATGGGAATTTTTTGGGTGTCTTACGAAAGCCGGAGACGACCAGCGAAGGCCGGCAGATGGCACACAAACATTTTAGTAACTCATAAATGCATAAAACGTACGTACAATGCTGGGCAGGAGCACGGCAAGCATATTTACGGCAGCCTCACACATGATGTCTCGCAGTGATCTCACAGAGATCCTCATATCTCACGTTTCTCATCTTACGTTTTCGCTTTGCTTCCCTTACCAAGGACACCAAGGGGACCAAAAAATTATTTGAGGTTTCTCCAGATTGTGGAGAAACTCCTGCATTGCGGAAGGACCAACTGTAGATTTAACGTCCTAATCAGAACGATCATTTCCACATACCGCATGAATAATAGATGAATTTTCAGTATTGGTTATGAGGGGTGTCTATACTGTAAAGAGGAAAGGGGTCTAAAGATGGATAGATGAGATCTGACTATGACAGCCACAGGTCTTATTCTCTTTTGGTGTCCCAAACTCCTTTCAACACCATAACACAATCGACCCCGTAGAAAAAAGTGGTTAAGAAGGCAATACTTGCATGTTTGTGGTCTTTTATCTTCATTTTCTTCAGCCTTTCTAATAATGACTTTGCACACATTTCCCCAGGCGTACGGCAACCCTGCATTTCACAAGAGTTCTGCAAAGTACATGGGATGGACCTAATAGCAAAATAGCATGTTGGGGTAGACTTAGTCATGGCGCAAGAATATAGAGAGAAAACCTAAGGAAGACCAATCACTTTTACTAGTTTTCACAAGAAAGCCAATAAATATCAATAATCTAGCAATTATGAAGAAATAAAACAATGCTATTTATAGTCATTAGCAACAGCATGAGGTCAAAAGGAATTATTTATGTTTATATTGCGTTTTTGCCTGTGGGACTGGGTGAACGTCTTTAAAACTGTTAGAAAATCTTGGCTCATTCCAAGACCTACTCACCACTGATGGAAGCAAGATCGAGTTGTCACTTCCTCCTTGTAGCAGGGAAGCCGAAACATCTGCGTTGCCGGTTCCCATTGAAGGTGCCATGGAGTGCTTGCAGGGCAAGCCACAGATGCCGTGGCTGTATTGTTTACCCGATCTCCTCGCTTAATGGCCCCTACCTTTTCAATGCACCCAGCATGATGACTCGCTCCCCGCCTCAGGATGTAAATTAAGATGGAGCTCGTTATGGGTGAGATGTCTTTTGTTCTACAGTGCCGTATTTCTTTTCATGCGTTATCTAGATGTTGTATCTTCACCTGCTTCAGAAAAAAGAAAGCATTCACTGTTATTACACTTTCACTATTAAATAACAAATGTCATTTTCTAATTCCTGCACAAAATTAACTATTTTTTAAAGAATTTGTTTATAACTATTGTGTTTTACTCTATCCTGTAAATAGCTTACATTTTCAAAAAAAAAAAAATGCATTACGGGAAAGAAGAACCATTACATTACAGCATTTTCCCTGTTCGACTTTACAGTCTCATTTACTCGCTCCTATCACATTGATTTTTCTAGGTACACGCCTATTTTATTAAGTCTTAAAATGTAGTTCTCCCTGCCTGTGGTCTGATGCATCATAATACACATTACACATGTTCATTGCAGCCATTCCCATCCACAGGACTCAAAAACACCATTTCCACCCTCCTTTCTCTTCTAATTAGCATCGATTGAAATCACTTTCTGCGCTTGAAATGACAAAATTGATCATTAGAAAGACTAGAAAATACTTCCAATTAACAACATATTTGCACATATATGCTTGTTGCTGCATGTATGGATTTTAAGGATTCCAAGAACAGATGCACACAAAGAGATTTCAGTGCAGCGTCTGGCTAACACTATGAATCTTTTGCACTTCAAAGACGACTGCCTCAGAGAGCAGCTCAAGTGTGACGGGTTACAACTGATCTCTCTGGACTCCGGCCTTAACCATCACCTTACAAATACACGGGGCCAGGAAGATTT
Source organism: Mormyrops attenuatus (assembly GCA_026777985.1). Classification (NCBI taxonomy): domain Eukaryota; kingdom Metazoa; phylum Chordata; class Actinopteri; order Osteoglossiformes; family Mormyridae; genus Mormyrops; species Mormyrops attenuatus. The sequence continues at coordinate 7,732,493 of JAODKC010000036.1, read as the reverse complement.
CAGAAAACGGAACCCAAAAAATACGGAAAACAAGCTGTACATTGTGACAAAAATCAGCTGTTTCTCTCATGTCGGACCCACCATGACACCAGACACAACCAGGCAAATACCACTGCTGGAATTTTATCAAATGCATATTTACATCTCTCTCATAGAAAGGAAGATGACAGACAAGGGAGGAATTCCTTTAATCATGAAACCATTACAAGAAAAATTGCTTTTTACTTTTACATAATTAAACTTTGTTACATGACAGTACTATTCTTTTACACACATTATTACAGTATTTCCATTTTCACCATATTATATATTAATCCAAAGACCCGGAGTTCACCTCAAACAGAACAACAAAAAAAATGTGAAAATTAATATTTTGTTGCTTACTTCTAAGGAGAAACATCCTAAAATTGAATGAAGCAAAGCTTTATTATAATGCAGAGCACATTTCCTGGGTGATTGATTTCTGAAATTCAGGTGGTACAAAGGGGCTGAATTTCAGTTTCAAACCACCGTGCTTCTCCATTGTTCATGGTTACATTAGGAGCAAATACTAAAAAAGGTTACTGTCATTGACTGTACAACATGAAACAAACTGGATAGGGACTCCTGAAGACCACTGCTCAGTTTAATTCAAGGTATTAAAAACAGAATATATTGATCTAATAATAAGAAAACACTTTACATCAGTAAAACATTCCAAACAATAACTCCTTTAGACAATGTGACTACGGTATGATAACAAGAAATAACTCAAGCATGGTGTGGATCCAGAATCAATTTAAAGAACCGATACACGCACTGGTCCAACAGCACCACCTGGTGGGCTTGCTCAGTACCACTAATATTATTATTCCATTCCAATTAACAGAAAATGCAATGACAGAACAAATATCCAACAAACAATTACACTGAAATTATTTTTATTATTTTTATTTCAGTCATAAAAATGAGGACAACACTTTCAAAACTCCACATAAAAAACCACAGGCCGTTATGTGGATATTTAAATGCTTGATTTGCCAGGAGCCTAATTACACTTCAGATCACTTTGTCTCACAAAAAAACTATATTTTTTAAACAAATAAAAAGTTTCAAAATGCATGAAATGCCACCAGTTAAATAGTAGCCCAATAATTTTAATGTCTGTCACATGTGTTTTTGCATATACAGTGGTACCTCGGCTCACGAACTTAATTCGTTCGAGGACTCAGTTCACGACCCGAAAAGTTCGCGATCTGAATCAATTTTTCCCATTTAAAATAATGTAAATACAAATAATTCGTTCAAACGATAGGTTTACGGAAGGCGGACCAATACACAGCTGAGCATACGCTTGTTGGCGGTCTGGTTGCTCAAATGATGCCAAAACACGGAAAAGAACCACAAAACATCCCCCCCAAAAACTAAACAATTTACATTAAAAGACTGAGTAACAGTCAAAAACAATACAGTAACTTCTTTGTTTGTACTGTGAAGAAACAATACGTAGTTGCCATTTTGTGTGGAGAATATAACGCTTACATAGGAGTTACTTAATTTATGTTATTAATGAAGTACTGTCATTTTATGTATAGATATGTGACTGTTAAAACCATCACAAACATGTTTATCAATGACAGAAAGGTACCGCTATAACCAGGACTGCATATAACTGGTACGCATGTACCTTTAAAAGCGATACGTGCCGCAATCGATTGCTGTGACAGTGCAAGTGCGTTTTATGTGCATTTGCGCTGATATGACAAGAGATTACCGTGCATTTTAACACTTATACCGCAAATTTAGTACGAATTAGCACATACAGGTTAAAATGCACAACGTTTCTTATTAACGTTAACCATGCTTGTGTGTTCGTAACATGAAACACGGTTCGCGAACCGGCACATTTTTTTTCAAACATCTGGTTCGTAACCCGATTTGTTCGTGAACAGGTCTGTTCGTGGGTCGAGGTACCACTGTACATAAGCACAGAAATCCATAGATGCAAGCGACAGACAAACTCTTAGGAAAAGACGCTACAGTCACTGCTTAAATCAGTGTAAGATCTGACACTCCACTATTGAAAATACATATACAGACACAAACACCCCCACCCCCACGTAAAGATGCAAGAGTGAATGCTGGAGGCAGGATTGCTCTCCTGAGAGACACGTCACAGTCACTGTTTAAACTAGCATAGCGTCTAACAGAAGTTCTGCCTGAGGATTCTCTTCTCCTCCTCCACAAAGCTTTTGTCCGACGTGGCCTGCCCAAGATCTCGCTTCCTCTTCTCCTTTTGTTGAAAGCTTTCCACTTTCCTCTTCTTTGTGGACTTGGCTGGATCCATCTTCTTATCCTCATCTAAGGACACAGACACATTAATGCTTTGTAAACGATTATTGAATGTATATGTAGAACAGCGCTACTGACTTTATGAACTCATCATTGCTAAAAACTGCAACGTGAATTGTCCCTCTTATCCCCTGCATTTGTGGGATCGGCTTCTGGCTCACAATGACCCTGTACTGGATAAATTAGAGCTAAGCATTTTCTTGGCAGCTAAAGCCCGTGTAAAGGCAGTCCATGTACTTATGCTTGAAATGTGGGAATATTGAACAAATACAACCTGAATCAGATGGATCATCCTCCGCCTCCTCCTCTGGCAGGAAGATCGCCTTCCCAGCAGCAGGCTGTGGGGCGTCATCGCCATTATCTTCATAGACGTTGGACCATTTTATAGCCATGTCCATGCCAGGCGGTGCGGTCTTCTTCACTTCTGGAGTGTAAGATTGTGGGGGAGGCACTGCGTTCGGTTTCCAGACCCTGAACTCCTTTGCTGGCTGTGCGGCAACCAGAGAGAGCAGAGGAGTTGTTATAAATGGAGTTAGAATGCTAAAATGTCATTTTGGAACAGGAAACAGCGGTCATGAAATATCCCACATTTAATTACGATGAACCATCTGCTAGATGGCTAGATAATACTATTATTATTGTTGTTACTACTATGTCATTCCGTTTTACCAGTTTACAATTTCACATTTTACTCCCCTCCCGTTTCAGATATAACCCATTTTCTGCACCGCGGGTAACGTAAAGCACGACAATACAGAGCTGTGACTATTTTACTATTACAGCTATATGGCTCAGCTATAGCCCGTTGGCAAAATGACAATAGGCGACGCACAAAAGAAAAACAAGCAAACTCATTAATTAAATGTGTACTGAGGACCCCACATTCCTACTCAGGGCAATGACTAAATTCATCCAGTTAAGGCTCCTTAATATTCAAACTGGCCGATTAACTACAAGCACGCCCCCACAAACCCGGCGACCGCCGCCCCCGTTCAGCCTACCTCCTCGGGTGCCTTCACGATGCGGCTCTCCCAGTCTATGTGTTTATTCAGAGGGTTGTATAAAAACGCCGGCTTGGACACGGACTTAAAGAGGGCGTCCGGCTTTGGTAAAGGCGCCCCGCCCGCCGCTCGCTTCGTGCCGTGGGCCTCCTCCCCGCTGGCCCGCTGTTCGGACCCGGTCCCTTTTCTCTTCAGCGTCTCTCGGTCTGTTTCGGACTCACTGTCGCTGCTACTGCCGCTAAGATCGTCATTAGTCATAAAGTAATGAAGCGGGTCCTTTTCTGTTTTCTTTTTTTCACTCATACTGGCGACGTCAAACTTACTCTTTGATTCTTAGTATTCAATCCCCGGTAACAGTTTACTACCGGTTACGTATATAATAAAAAATGGATAATTCGCGGATCGCCCGGGCCACCTACCTACATTTCACAAGCTAAAGAACGTGAAGACGTTCGTGATACGTTTTACGTAATGACGTTGATAAAGACGGTAAGCGTATTGGGCCAAAAATGTTTTCTTTTTATAGCGATGTTTCGCTGAGGTTTTGTAATAACCAATGACTTAATTACCTCCCGAACAATAGAGAAACATAATAATAATATTGTCACTTAGATTGAATTGCACATGTCTCCCTCTTCTATAGACAACCAATGAATAGAAAATTAAAAGCAAAAAAGTACTGTGAAAGAATGCGCATACTCCAACATATGATTGCAAAATAGATGGTTTCAATATGTAAAAGCTTAAATTTCCTTTTTTTTCCTGTGGCATGATTATGTAAAGCTTATTCAGAAGGCAAAAATGTAGCCATAAAAACAATCTAATCTTAAACGTGATCTTCTAAAGAATTCGCCCCTTGCGAAATATATATTGACCAACGTCTAATTGCAGCTACAATATACTGCAACTGGTAAAGTACCATGTAAAGTTTTAATTAAGCCATAAATGGAAGGCTTAGATACAAGAATACCGACTTTAGTAGATCATGTGGGAAAAATTAAACCAAGTACCTTTGAACGCTCGCAAAGGTCTTATATAGTTTAAAAAAAAAACTTTGTGGAAAGGGGGAACGGTCTCGCTTATAAGAACATAAGAAATTTACAAACGAGAGGAGGCCATTCGGCCCATCAAGCTCGTTTGGGGAGAACTTAACTAATAACTCAGAGCTGTTAAAATCTTATCTTATGGAACTATACTTAGAAGTCAAATTTTCAGAAGTTTTATCATCCGGTGGTGGGTTTCATTTTAAGAGAAAAAATGAGGCGTGATCATCTCGCAATCTTACCAACTAATATCGTTAGGGGGAGTACTAACACCATATAGTCATGTACTCACTAGCGAGTGGACTTCGTATTACTGATGGCAGATTACACTATTTTTAATCTATTGACCAGTTAAATGCCACAACATATCTGTAACCCGATTAATCTTTACAAAACATATCAGTTAAGATTTATTAAAGATATATGGATTAAATAATATGAATACAAAATATAAATACAAATTCATATAATATGTTAATATTATAATCATAAATTGTTCACTCAGTTAATTAGTTATTAGTAGAATTAGCCTAACATTTAATCAAAATATACATAATATACTTCTTTGCTAAAATTGTAACATGCACAGTCAATTTTGGTCGCTCAGATTTTTATCAGATGGGGGGGTCTTTTTCTTAATGTATCCCACGCTGAGCTGGTGGAGATCGATCACAAACACGACGTAAAATGGACAGGATCAGGCTGGGTCGTCAAAAGAAGTGTTTCAACTATCGTAAAATATGCCGTAAAGTGTAATGCTGTGCATGCGCTGATGTACAAATCAGGCATGCTAGATATGTCACAAAGCAAAGTCGTCTGAAAACTTTGTTGGGCCATAGGCATCGTTTTTGGGCATTGCACATGTATACACACACACATATATATGAAAAATAAAGTTTTTATTTTTGCCTCATAAAATTATCGCGAAGATATAAACTCATACGAGAGAACTACCTGTATACTGACTGCCAATATGTTGCAATATATAGCAGCAACACAGGGCAGACACTGTTATACATTACCATAACATCAGCACTAATTTTAGGATCAAACCTTTTACATTTTAACGACTTAAAATAGAAAATGATCCCTGCTGGTTAATTATTCGCAATGGCACAAGATTATAGTGCATAAGCACAACAAATCACTGTGGTTAGCCAGCATGATTTTCAGCCCTGTGACCGAAAACTGCGGCAGCATTTGAGGCAAAGTTTACTGCGTGACCTCGCCGTCGAATAAAAGGCAGTTATGTCATCATCATTCCCGCTGCCAAACACATCACGTAATATCTATTTCTCGAGTCTAAAATGATTTTCCCCCTCATTTTTTTTACTGCTGGTCATTTTGTATCTTTGCCAGATTGTATGACGTCATCGTCATAAACTACCAGACAAGGACAAAAGGTGTTTATAAGCTAAAAAGCTGCTCTTAAATGAAAATACATTAAGATATGCAAAAACATATTTCCACGGCTTAACTACAGCGAGTTTGTAAAAGTTGATTATAGACAATCTGCCTTGGGGGAAGAAAAAACAATAAATATATACAACATTTACGCATACACTGAAGGGCAGGTTGCTTCCAGGCTCAAAACTTCTAAGACAGTAGTACGCAAGAATAATGTGAAGCAGGAGACACTGGGACCGAAGAAAAACCAGTCAGGTAGAGGGCAGAAGCGACTTTCTAATGCCAGTGATGACCATCAACTTATCCAGCAGTACCTCATGAAGCATAGGATGATATCAGGTGACCTTCAAAAATGATGGAATATATATATATATAAATTCACTCATTAATATACATTCTCATATATATGCGTGGATGTTCATTTTCATAGCTGATTAAAACAAATGGGTTATGGAAATGTTCAAGGATATGGATGGAACAAAAACTTTACTTAACTCAAGAGATAAAAAAGGACTAAACACCTCAAACTGAATTTCATTTTCACATGAATACTTTATCACATACTTTACAAACTTTAATCATGGTGGCTGATTTAGAAGGTATAATGTACAAGCATTATAAACTCTTCGTAGTGTTTCTTCCTGTCATTATGTCCTAATTTTCCAAAAGAAGTCTGAAATCTTTCAAGAACAAATTATAAATCAGGTTTGCATCAGTTATGCATAATTTATTACACAGAGCAGCATGTATCTGAAAACTGAAACTGAAAAAGTGTTTTTATGAAAAGTGTCATAAAAAATACAAGATGGGGTAAATAAAACAAAAACCGACAATGTATATGACAGAACTTTAGATCACAACTAGGATCGTGTAATGGGCTTTCTGGTCCTTAAGCAGGTTAGGTAATTTTGTCATTTCTGGTACTGCCTGTTTAAAATGATAGATTTAGAAACTTTGTGTTTATTACATTGACTTAGTGCCAAACAACTGAGGCAAATAGCACATACAGCTGTCAAGGACTATTAATGAGTGAATTCAGTATGTAGTACGGTTTTTGTTATTATGACACCTAAAAGTAATCCACGGTAACCAGGAGTTTCATGGACATCTCTATGAGCACACTCAGCTTCCCGTCTTGCTAATGAGTACAGAGCAGCAAGACAGACCACCATCCACTTTGGACATCTCACTGTTTGCGACGGGAAAGAGAAGGTGGTCCTTAAGCCTCTCGAAAACCTGGAAAAAAAAGGTCAGCAGTCTGTCTGTGTCACAACATTAAACAGTCAAAAACACTGTGAATCACAGTCAAAACGACTTAACGAGAATGGTAATATTTGACAGCAGTAGCAAAAGTCTACCTAGAGACCTCAGTATTCTATCTACCTTAATCTCTAACAAAAGTGAAAGATGTTACAACACCTCAAAAAAATCCTTATAAACCAATGTGTCATTGTCTGGAGGCCCTCCAGATGAGAAGTAGTGTTTTCCTTGCGCTCTTCCAAGAAGGAATAGTTCCTCACATTTCTGGGTCTGCACAGCAGTAAGTCCACAAGTTATAACTATAATCAAATTCCAAATCCATGATGTAAGGAGTCCCAATATCGCTATTATTGCACTTAAAATAAAGCACTTTGGACACTGGCAAGAGGAAACTCTTTATCAGACCTCCACATCACATTACTAAACTGATGTCCTCAAACAGCTTCCAAAAGGGTGACTGTGCCTTTCAGCTGGAGTCTTATTTCAGCAATATGACCTTTACGTTGGTTAGGGGTAGCAAAAGAACATTCTCCAGTGATATAATTCATTGTTACATGCTTGCTAAATCTTGTCAACCCCCAGCAAACTGGAAGTAATTCACTATGAACCAATACCTGAATTAGTTAAATGTAGGGCACTTATATAATAGCTGAACTTAAAACAGCCAAAGCGTTCTAGTAAAAATGTTTGACATTAACAGAAGCCACCGGGTCCTTTTTTATAAATATAAAAGCATAAATCTATCCATCCTGAACCTGAACCATGCCTGAACCTTCAAACTGGCCCCATGCCATGGAAAATGAAGCCATGAACTGGCTATCTAGATAAAACATCGCTCTATGACATTTTTTGGCTTGTTATTTTCTGTCAAGTTAATTTAACTGACCCTTAGCTTAAGTAAAAATGAATATTTATATTTTTCTAAAAGGTGTACTTTAAAGCTTTTGTATATTTTACCCTCTTAGAATGCTGGACATCCAAAAATCTTACCCCTCCCCCACCACCAATTTTTTTAGGTGAATTTTTTTTCTCAGTTGAGAAAGATCCATTATAGCAAACATTTCACAGGCCTAAACAAATTTAAAACTAAGTTGCCTACTTTTTGTTACCGTTTTACAGAGTAAAACCAGAGTAATTCTGCTGCATGTGGACAGCATCTGTTCTAGTGTCCTCAAATGGTCAGAAACTGCGAAGCTCATTTTATCACATATTCTGCCTATTTCTGAATAAACAAAACACATTACTTATGAAATTACTACTACTTACTCTTTTCCCTGCCTCATGCCCTGTGCTCCTAAGAATAGGATCCAGGCTCCAAACAATATGGAATATTGATGAATGGATGGATAGATTTTTGCTTTTATATATATAAAAAAGGACAGAGCACCTATGGGTGCTCCGATTCATGTTCTGCCTAATCGTCCATCTTTTCATGTTATGAATGAGCAGATTCTATGCACAAGGGCTTATCTTTGAGAAGCAATGCAATCTTTACATAACTAGTAAAAAATAACTCACAGACATACGAAACACTGCAACAAACAACCAAGTAAATCCAAGGCGATTTACTCTCCTCCTCAGCATAACAAAGCTAATTTTACTTGCTGCAATTTCTCCTGCCAAAAGCAACCAAGTTCAAGCTGTGACCTGGGTCCCAGAGCTCAATCTGTGAAGGACAACCCCAACTACAAGATGCTTTTAGCATTTGCTTCAAGTGAATTATCGGGTAAAAAGTTTAAATGTGATAAACCTTACCTTGGCACTGTTTGGGTACTCCTCCGGTGTACAGTGTAGCAACACTTGTCCTTTTCCAGACAGATTCATGAACACGCAGTTAGCAGCTGCATCATCGGGCAATATGAGTGTGTTATAATGATGATCACCCGACTGCTGCAAGATCTACATTAAAAAATGAGAAAGTAACTGGATTTTAGGAACTGAGTGGCATGTGGTGAAGTAAAAACAGTAAAAGACAATCATCCATTTTACCTCAAGGTTCTTCTTTTTTCTTTTATTTATACAAGTAGAAAGGTATAAATGTATTGTCCCTCCACTGTTGTATGTACGATATTGTAGTGCTCTTTGCTACTACAAGTATACCATGAAATAACTCACAGCTTGGTCCCATGACTTACTGTCCATTTGGCACTTAAAAAAATAAAAAAACAACTGCTTAACAATGAGTAGCTGGTGAACAATTTGAAGAATGGATGACTATACTACATGTGAAGAATGGAAGACTGTACTACTACATTAATTAGACTTCTATAGAAATGGGATTTCATCTGAGTACTTCTTAACATAACAAATACGGAATTCATAATCTTTTGACTACAGTTAAAACGTCAAATATTCCTAGCAAAAAACCTAGTGAGGTTAGGGAGTGATCTAAATTTCATGGCGTACTTTTTATGAAGGTATATATAACTGGTATTTAATAAGTTTCCAAGGGAATCTATATCTGTGCTTGCAGATCATATCCCTGTTATGCTAATTCAATACACTACAGTTATCAGTGAAGATCAAAGAAGGACAGCCAGAGGCCAGATAAACTCAGTCAGACATAAGCGTATTAGCAGGGAATGACATAATAGCGGACACGTCATTGTTCGCCTGTTATTGATATGGCCTTTGAAATGGATACAGTATGTCCCCAGTCTTGCCCATCTGTGCAGCACTGACAAAGCTCTCATAGTCACTCTAAAATCAGGACACAGATGAATCCTATATCTCTGGCCTGTCATTCCTGTGGTGAATCTGTCTACAGATTCTTAATGCATTTAACCTAACTTACCATTTTACGTACTACCTCGAATTTGTCTGCACAATACCACTTTTGGCCATAAATTCTTTCTGGTTTGAATATCAGAATTAAGTATCTATAGATATTCCATACAGCAACATCTTCCACGAGCACATCATGGGAGGCAGTGTTTCCCATCCCGGTCCTCAGGGCCCACCAGACAGTCCACGTTTTTTGCTCCATCCCAGTTCCCCGAGCCCCTGAGGACTGGGTTGGGAAACAATGACATAAGGGAGTATCAATTAAGGGATATATCCTCTATAATAAAAATGCAATAAAGAGTTATTAATGGCTGACTGTAATATGGGGGGGGGGGGCACAGCAGCAGTCACGGCAGCTGTGGGTTTGCTGCAGGTACTCTAGCTTCCCCCAGTAGCCCTGCAGTTAGGCTAACTGGTATCTCTAGATTGCCAATAGTGTATATCCCCTGTGGTGGTCTGCAATCCTGTCTAGAGTGTCCCCAAGCCTTGTGTCCTTTGCCGTCTGTTCTTTTTTTATATATAGACATCAGCATGCCTGCAAAATATTTTAAATGCTACAGACATCAACTCTGCAGATGCAATACAAAAAGTAAAATAATGCTCTGACACCCGTCTGGGATCATCTGCATATCTTAGCGTCAGCCAAGTGCTGGAAATTTCTCTATATACCTTCAGGGTCTTCTGAGCAGGTTCACTGGAGCCAAATGCAATTAAATCTGGTCCTGCCATGCTGCAGAAACTCTTCAGGTGCAGGCCTTCAAAAACGGGTAATGTGGACACTGGGTAGTCCTGCAACACAAGATCTTACTGGGTGAGGCACACAAGAATGCTCTGTTCAAACTGCAGATTTAGAAACCCTATTCATAGCACCTATAATCTCAGGCATGGCTCAGTGTGTCTCAAAATGACGTCCACTTGTCTAGTGATGTTAGAGGAATGCTTTAATGTTATACAGTATTTCTGTACCTTATGCAATGAATCTGATTTAATATAATACTTAGAAAGATCAGATATCAAAAAAAAAATCTGCAAGAATATAAGGGTTCTCTGGAGGTCTCCTGCAAATTTGCTTTAAATTTGGTGAAACATTTTATAATCTTTAGATAAACCTCTGTAATAAAACTAGAAAATTATATATAAGTACCTCATGTGACCTCGTGTCACATCATATAATCATTAGCTAAGAACAGAGTATAGGTAGAGCTGTAATTTAACTGTGATATCCCTGCCTGTCTCCTCTCTGTCTTCTTCCTAACCTCCATATGGAGATCACTCCCAGCTGTCTCTTGTTAGCCCATTGTTAGTCTTTGTACTAAGGACTTGTTCGTCTCGTCATCCCCAGTCGGTCATTGATGTCAAACCTTCTTATTGCCTGTGCCCTCCCTTTTTCCAGATCATTTTGATCCCTCACAATCCAGTTTATCTCCAGTCTCTGTTCATTCAGTTCAATAAAACCCTTCCTACGTCACCACAACGTCTGTCCTCGAGTCCTTCGTCTTGTATGTCATGACAGTAACTTACTTGATTTACTTGATCTTACTGCACACGTCGCAGCATGTAATGGAGGAAAAGCAAAATCTCATTTTGCAATTTCAATTTTGCTATTAATGAAATCCATAAAAAGTGAAAAGTACAGAAGCTCCTCTACTACCGAATGAGTTATGTCCCGAACGGCCATCTGTAACTTGAAATGTTCGTAAATTGTTATTCAGCATCATTTTAAGGGTATATGCAAGTACAAAGAAGTAGGATGCTGGGAGCATGCACGCTACGCTGCTGCGCGGCGGGAGTAGCGACCAGAAGTCGTACTAGGCGGGATTGGCGCACAGAAAAACAATTTGATGTTCCAGACAGGAAACGGGAGCCCAAGGAACACAATTTGGACTTGAGTCCTCTTCATTCGTATGTCTGAAAGTTTGTACATTGAAAGTTCATAAGTAGAGGAGCGTCTGTATTGTAAATTTCATCAAGGAAAATTTTTTTTGGAAACAACAGAGAAAATAGGTGGAAAGCAGGTAAAGTAAACATTTGAGTTTGCATTGCAGTTTTTCTACTATCATCTGTCCTGCGCCCAAGTGTGTGGGTTTCAACCCTGCTCTGTCCCCAGAACCGTGACATAGTACTACATTTAATAATTTTTACATCGTTAATTCAATTACAATTAGGCTAAATTATGCATTTCTTTTTTAACAAATAAACAGGTCATGGCCATTTTCAGGTTTTAGGTTAAAAAATTACTATAGTGTTGCTTGTTCAGCTTCATTCCAGCTTGGAACAAAATTGAAAAAATAGAAGCTTAAAAACAGCCATTGATATATACTGGGAATAAAGAGTAAGAAATGAAAATTGATATAACTGTTTTAGCCAAAAGTCTCATGAACAATGTTGAGAATTACGCACCAGAACTGTACTTATACACCATGTCGAAGGTAGATGTCAGGGACTGACTTTGAACTGAATAAATTAAATCCAGCAAAACCATCTGACCTTGAATGCCCCGGCAAGGATTTCTGCCCCACGATGGTTGGTCCTCTTGGATAAACCAACGAAAAATTCTCTCCCTGCACAGTTGAAAGAGCAAAGATCAGGATGCCTTCCATCAGCACAACACAAACAGCATGCTTGATGCTGAAAAGCCAAAAGGCGTAGCTGCTAAGCTATTACAGTTCATGAGTTCAGGCCGAGACAAAGCATTTAGCATTTTTGCCTTGTCATGTGAAACTAATTTTACCAATAAGAGGAGGACAAAGGAAACAACGTCTAGAAACCCAATTAGGTGTACTTGTGAGTGTTCCAACCTCTTGAGGCTGAATGAGCCACATTTAATTTGCAGCGGAACTGTTACAAAATGTCCAGATATTTGGATGCTTGCAATATTTTGTAGCCCTTCTTCCACTGCAAGATGTTAAGGTGGAACACTTCGTTAGAAGACTGAGACCAATATTCTTCAGTATTTACTATTTATATGAGATTATGGTACAGTACTCCATGTTGCCATGTAATATAGTCCAGCACCTGTGAACAGTACATCTCCCCCATCCAAGGTGGCAGTATCATCCTTCATTTCTACAATTTTTAAGTTCAGCTCCTGCAGGGCACTCTTCATGGCTTCGGTCTGCAAAAGAGGTACATTTCTGGATCAGCACCTTTGTTGATACACATTTCTCTCTGGCAAAATCTGCTTCCATGGAAGAGAACACTAAATAAGTGTGAGAGTATAGTTTATGTGTCAACAAAACTAATAATTAGAACCAAGACTTTTTCCTGGCAAGATATTCTGAAAAAACAAATGTAAATAAATATAAGTAGCTTTGTGCTACTTGTTGCATTCTATCTTTTCTTAAAACAGCTGTTTGACATATGCCACGAGGTTGCTCTTTATTTAATACTTCCACTTCAGGGGTCAGAAAAGTAGGTGAATTGTAAAGTAAGATTTTTTTCCCACACACACTTCATGCAATACGGTCAGTCTGTCTCTGGATATAGTCAAAGGGCTAAGCCAAGGTATTAAGTCACCAAGGTGGGCAGCAGTATAGGCCAGACTCATTTAGCCCTGCTCCTCACATTTATACAATGATGAGGTAGCCTTTTTGGAAGACCTTTAAGTGATTTGGACAAACATTTGACTTCCTGGCACAGATAAGACAACATCTGTGTAAACAACACTCTGAGGTGAAGAAAAATAAGTCTTTAAAGAAATTTTAAAGACAATCAAAGTTCCTTCTCCTCCATTTAGGACACTAATGTTTTCCTGAGCACACATATACAATATCTTCCGTAAATAAGGAACAGGACAAATCAGATAAGCTCAGAGTAAAGATTTTGCTTGGCCATTCCTTAGACATTGCTCAAAAAAATATATATATATTTCTTGCTTTATGTATATTACCACCCTATACCGTTCTCATGCACACATATCTTAATTAATTACATCATCGCTGCTGCATAGCTGCAGTAAATATAGAATCCAGCTTCAGATTTTAGTGTTTTTAAGAAATAAGACAGAATATGGCTATTTTTCTCAAGTTTCAATACCACTCTGTACTAGCTGATAAAATACAGGGTTCTGTTCCGCTATCAGGACCTTCTCTTCAGTCACCAAGCACAAACACCGCTCAAGTCACCCCATGTGGCACACAGGAGCTGCTGCTATCACAGCTGCATGCTCCACAGGAACATTCCAGATTTTGTGGAATAGCAATTGCATCACCCTAAAGGCATTTCCTACAGCATTATGGGACACAATTTGTCCATACCGCCAGAGTTCAGGAGTTAACCACAGAAATACCTCAAAACAGGCAATGGTCAACTGGGAAGAGTTGCGGGGCTAGAGTCTTTAATTTTTTTCTGCATTTTCAAGAGATGCCTTTATGTTTGTATGTGTAATTTTCTCAGTGTTCAAGATGCAATGGGGTATAATTATGTAACCGCAGCTAACCCTAACCAACAACTTAAAAAAGGCAAAGTATTGAAGTAAACAACAAAAATGCTGTAACTTTACAAACATTAAATTCAACAGATGTACACCATCTTCATCAGAGTCAGACCCTCATAGGTTATGTAATCAAGTGGTGTGCTTGTTCTGCTTCTACTATACTGATCCTCTGTACATTACTGACGATTAAAATATAAAAATTAAGCTGCAAATAATACTTAAGTACTTCAAATTGTTTGTTAGATGTCCCGAAATAAATTCTGCCACCATACTATACCTACTTGTCCTATTCGGGGTCATTGGTTGTCTGGAATCTATCCTGGAAGCTACAGGCGCAAGGCAGGGAATTACCCAGGATGGGGTCCCAGCCCTTTGCAGGGCACACACCACTCACACACCTATGGGCAGTTTGGTAGAGTTATGCCACCATAAAAGGCATCTACAGTTGCTTTGTTCTAAACATCTACAGTTGCTTTGTTAAATACCCTTCCACAAAATGAAGTCAACTAGCTGTGGACAAAAGTTCATCTAAGTATTCAGCATAAATAAATTATACCACTGACAGAACATTCTGTTGTCCAAATATAACTACGTGAAATTCTTGTTCCGCAAAAGGAGGCAGTGTTGGCAGAGCACCTACCACGCCCTATTCATTTCTAAAAGAGTAGTTTATTCTGCAGCTCACTGCAGTACAGTGAACATAATAATCCTGTAGTAATGTGAGGTATTGCTATATGGCAGCTTGGAGCTGTTATTTCAGCCTCCCATATGTCCGACTCTTTCCTCTAGGCATCTCTCTCCCTTGGCCCGAAAGCCTGGCTTTGAGGCTAAGCTGTGGAATGAATTTCCCCCCTGAAACAATCC
This sequence comes from Mormyrops attenuatus, assembly GCA_026777985.1. Taxonomy (NCBI): domain Eukaryota; kingdom Metazoa; phylum Chordata; class Actinopteri; order Osteoglossiformes; family Mormyridae; genus Mormyrops; species Mormyrops attenuatus. Next base: position 7,717,368 of record JAODKC010000036.1, on the reverse strand, counting down.
TGAGCAAAAGCCAAGTCAACCTTTTAGCTCAGGAGTCCTGCAAGTTATTCAGTGTCCACATTTCAAATCAAACCTGTGTGGTGAACAGGGATGTTGTTTAGTGTAATTTATCTCAAATTAGACATGGGGGTAGGGGAGAGCTCATTCATAAAACATACTCTAAAACATATTTCAGGGCATTCTAATAACTGATGTCATTTAAGTTTGCTGGACACTGACTTATATGAAAGGGACACATTAATGGCGCCAAATGGCACTTTGAGTAACTGGCAGCTATTTTGTCAGAGGTGGAAATCAACATCTCATCTATCACCTCCTCTCCATCAACAGTGCCATCAATATTGATTTACTTTAAGGAAATAGTAGTTACTCTCAAGCATATATTATTTAATAATCTTCACCATCTTGGAATTAAACAATATAGCTACTTTCTAATTACAGTTACGCCTGTCACAATCTTCATCAGTTAACATTCACATCATATGTCATTCCAGCATCCTTCAACATGAACATTATGTGTCCATGACAAATGAGAAGTACTGTAGCACTACTGTACTGCAGCATATTTCATAATAACATGGGCCCTATTTCATGTAAGAGAAAACAGTGCATTTTCTAGATAATTGCTCCACAGTCAATCAAATCAATAGTCTTTCTGGACAATAAACATCCTAATAAATGCCATGCATTGTGCTGTTGGGATCATAATTGGCCTGGCTTTCTATTATACAGCAATGATAAACAATTACCCTACTTTACCTTGGCTGGAACTTTTACAAGATACTGCCTCAATTATAATAAATGAAGGCTGATGCTCATCGCCTTAGCTGCAGCCAGCTCAGTGTCTCCCTGGATTTCACTGTGACACCAAGACGTTAATGACATGACAGAGAAAGTCTGTTTCCAGGTCACTCCCCTTTAGATCCAAACCTCCACATTTTCATCTCTGCTTAGGCTTATGGGAGAATCACAGCAGGGGCATGCAAAACATTACCGTCAGAAAGTCACAAGAAATCCGTAATTCCTTTAGGCTATTATTCAAAAAATGAATTGAGATTCTGCATACCAAAGATATAATTTCAAACAACACTTCAGGGGATTTGAAAAGCTTGAAAGCTTTGGTTTAATACTGAGGTTGCTGGTACGCCCAAGTGATATATTCCTGTTGGCTTGTGGTTCCCTTGATGAGAAATGGTTTTTTACATGTGTTTAAGTGTTTATTTACTTCATGACACACAGAAGACTGTCAGCATGAAAAAAAGTGACTTTCTGGGTGTAAAATGGTTAAAAAGACATTAATGGAGGGAATACAAGAATCTAAAGGAAAAATGTTGTATACTTCTATAGAAAATGGTAAACAATGGCTCATTTGTATAGTTAAAAGTTCTTGACATTAAATGTGGGTCTTGCACAAGGACTCTGAGAGGCTATTTCTTTCTAATGCAGGGTAACAAAATGATCAGTTGTTATCTTTTGGATGGAAGAACACTCCATTTTCTCTCAAGAAGCAAAGGAGGCCAAAAATGCACCTGGGCAGGCAGATCAGTCATTATCTGTGGGATACCTAATATCCCATAATACCTACACCACTGACCACACGCTGGGTGTCCTGTTTTGAATTTGAAAAGCATTTAAAATTCATGAGGGCCACGGAAGCCAGGCTGTCACATTCCAGGCATTCCTCGGCAGATGGAGAGAAAAAAAAGCAGCAAAGAGTGCGGCCCACTGCGGCTTGTATTTAACCAGGGTGAATGATATTGCATCGAGTTGCTAAAGGCCCATATCTGAGGGAACGGAGCTCTCCAAATTGAGTCACAAAATAGCATTCTAAAGCCTATGACAAAGACTTACGCTCTCTCAATGGCAATTTGCACAGCAGCGTAGCAACTCTTTTGTAACATGTAATTCAGGCTGCTCCTTGAATCCAGATAAGTTAACTTAAATTAAATCATGCCCCTGGGAAAATGAAAGGCTTATCGTGCACATTGTTATATGTGAAAATACGTCACGCATACTAAAACTGGCCAGTTCTAAACACTTGTAAAAATTCATATATTTTTTTAATGTTACGTGAGGTTGATTAGTGGAAAAATAAATTAGTTTCACTGCAAGTTAGCACTCCTAAATGCATGAGCAATGTGTGACAGGTCCATTTAGCTGAAGTGCAGATTGGGAATATCAATTTACTTACATAATTAGCTACATTTGGTGGCAAGGCAATGAACAGTGACCTGTAGCACTCCACCCAGAGGTGTTAACAATCTCCCAGCCTTAAGAGCAACGGAAAAGCAAGATTAGTAAATACACAGTTTAAAAAGCATGGGTCACAATGTCGTCAGATCTTAATGTCTGTCTATGTAAGGACGTGGTTAAAAAAATTAACTTGAACAAAGAAAAAAGAAAACTGCATACTTCAGACCAAGCTCCATGAAACACATTACTTTAGTATAACGTATAAATGTATTTCATATTCTGATAGGAAATATCTATGCATTACAGATACAAATAAAATATAGTCAAACAGTACTGCTACACTGAGTTTTGCCACGCACTTAGCATTTGGTAGATGTTTATCAAGTGCAAATGCAGCTCAAAATAAATACCGGAAATAAAATGGATAATATCCCTCCAATGAGCACAATGTATATTTATACTGAAGTGCCACCTCTTTGTAGGCTTCACACCAGCTCATTTCCAGAGCTGCTCATTGGTTTAGGAATTAAACAATTAGGCGCACTGCCAGCCAAATTTAATAAAATTCCAGGAAACTGAGTGTCAAGGGACACCAATCCCCCCCACTAAATCAAACAATTATGGGGCGTGGGGAAAGTGCGCAAACCGCAGCCCGGGAACATTTTCACCTGAATGCTAACTGCGCTTGGGAGACTCAGGCCGGCTAAAGCTCTCTCTGAACAGAGACCGAAATGCGAAGGTCCCACAATTAGGCTGAGAAAGAAAAGAGAAACAAGAAAGAAAGAAAGAAAGAAAGAAACAAAAAAAAGTGGCTGGCAGCACAGGGCAGCTTTCAATGTCACATTCCGTTCCACTGCTTTGGCCCCTTGCATCACGCTCCCCCGCCCCGGGGGGGGGGGGGGGGGGGGGGGGGGGGGGGGGGGGGGGGGGGGGGGGGGGGGGGGG
>JAODKC010000036.1:7677269-7714130 GCA_026777985.1 Mormyrops attenuatus | reverse complement strand
GTGGTTCAGGGAGCATGAGGAATCATTTTCACACATGACTTGGTCACCACAGAGTTGTGACCTTAACCTCATTGAAGATCTTTGGGATGTGCTGAAGGAGGCTTTATGGAGTGGTTCAGCTCACTTGTCAATACAGGATCTCAGTGAGAAATGAATGCAAATCTGGATAAAAATAAAAGGTGAGATGTTGCATAAGCTTCTGGAAACAATGTCATGACAAATGTGCGGCATAATCAAAGCTAAAGGCGGTACAACGAAAAATTCAAATGGCGACTTTTTTTTTGGCCAGGCAGTAAAAGTAATATTTCAAAGAAACACCGTGACCACCAAAATAAAGTTAAAATGAATTTTCTTCTAAACAACTATTATTGAAAGGCTGCCATTAAGATGTATAAATAAGAGTGTATCCATTTCAGGCCATTCTCTGTGCTGGAGCAAGACTAAAGAGGCAGTGTGACCAGCTGAACCATTTCATTCGTATAGTAACGTTTCCATCCAGATAATCACGTCTCTCAGCAAACCTGTTTACTTTAAGCAATTCCTCAGTGAGTTCTTTGATGGATCCAAGATAACAATGATGTTCCAATGAGCTTCTCTTCCAGATAGGACATAGACAGTCTGTTCAGAATATCAATAGGATTACTTAATAAAAGTGAGTTTTTTTCTTGTTGGCCATGATTGTGGTTTAACTGTATTCTATTGGCAAGAAAATCAATTTGCAAGATGTCAGCTCTTTGAGTGTTTGTTTTTTGCTAATTAAAAGTCAACAAAAGTCTATAAATTTTTTTATCAGAACCACGAGTCATTTTCATGCGATCCAAGCAGACAAGCTAGTAAGCTCATATGAAATGCTGTCAGAACTGTCGTCTGTGTTCAGAGGGCTAGTCGCTCAGACACTCGCCTACCTATTGCAGTCAGGGCCTCATACAAAAATAATGAACCAGCTCTGAAACTAGACAGGCCGAAATGGAAACATACACTTTCCAGACACTTCTGGGAATAGCAGGCATCTCTACTCAAAAAGACTTCCAAACTACACATAAGAGCCCTGCTCCCTTTACAGGAAACAACTTGCCAGATTCCATAGTGATTAGTATGATAATAACACACATGTTGAGTAAGTGTATCTGTACACAAACATAGAAAATCCGTGCCACTTTACAATAAGGCTACCCATATAAAGAGTTTATGAATGGTTTATAATCTAGTTATTAATTAGGTTTTAACACTTAGTTAATTATTAATAGACAATTTTAAACAAGTTATAACACTGGTTTCTTTTTATTAATGAGTTACTACCATTTACAAGTTGCAAAAGGGAGCCTTATTGTAAAGTGGTACCAAAAATTCTATGGTTATTTCCTGATTACCTCCAAATAGGAAAAAACACATGCTAATATCCACCAGCGCACAGTTATATGATCTTCTAGACTATCTATTCTATTATTATTATTATTATTATTATTATTATTATTATTATATTAGTACTGTGATGGTTGGCTCCCCATCCTGGGTTATTCCCTGCTTTGTACTCGCAGTTTCTGGGATAGGCTCCAGACCCCTGCATCGGACAAATGAGTATAGAAGATGGGTGGCTGGGTGGATGGATAGATAATTTGTCGAGTACATACTGTTTTTTTTATTACAATTTGTGTAACCACTTAAGGTTTTGCTGGACTGACACAAGGGAATTTAGAACACAAGTCAATCAGCAAATCAATCGGAACATGTGCAATCTGAAATTGAAAAATCAAACAAATCACAAGACAAATATTACTTAATCATGTATCAACTGTTTGGATATACATGCTGACTTTTTGATCGGTGCCTAATATTTAAGCCCTGCATCTGTGTGACATCGTTTCCCACTCCACACACACCATTCACTGATTCACTTTAGAATGTTTTTGGACTATGGGGGGAAACCGGAATACCCGGAGGAAAGCCCATGACAACATGGGGAGAAAATGCAGACTCCACATACATGGAGCCAGGACAGACACTAAAATCCAGGTCCCAGAGGTGTGAGGCGACAGTGCTAACCCCCATGCCACCCCACCAATCGATTAAGGCATTATAAAAAAAGAATGCTTGTTTTCTCAAGATCATGAGAAAATTCTTCTATTGTCACGAGAAAAGGAAGTCTGTTTCCTTGAAATCAAGAAAATTTATTTCCATTATCAGGGCCGGGTTCAACAGAAGAAAAAAAAAAATCAACTTTCGGATTCGAATCAATCTTCATTTGCAAAATCCAATATCGATTCACAAAATCCCAAGATGGATTTTTTAATATACACCTTTTAGAGTCTATGGCCTTTTCCCGTGGATGCCTGCAGCTTTAACCAGCCTCATGCAAAAAGATCTGGCAGACAGATTAAAAAAAACATAGTGAGAACCGTTACATAGATGGTACCATCAAGCCAAAAGGATTTCAGAAATATGAAGATAGTGAGGAGCTGGACCAAAGCAAAGTCGTAAGATGTGCAAAATGGAGGTGAAATAATGTGGAAATACCACAAATCCATCCATCCATCTTCTGTAAACGCTTACCCTATTCAGGGTCACCATGGGTCCAGAGCCTAAATACTACAAATCCCTGAAACCATTTCGCAAGACATCATCCAGATGTGCAACTGGCAAAACCACCCAATCCAAAATGTATTGGACATGTTAAATAGAAAGTTCATCGATGAAGCTGCTTTCAATATCTATTGTACATATTAATATTTTTAACAATCCACCAGGGCAGACGGTTCCTTGTATGATTTACAGCATTAGTTCACTGCTGCCTCACAGCAAGAAGGTCCTGGGTCCCGGGTCATTTCAGTGTGGAGTTCACACGCTCTCCCTGTGTTCACGTGGGCTTTTGCCGGGGACACCGGTTTCCTCCCACAGTCCAAGAGTGTGCAGGTCCAACCTTAAATGGCTGATTGGTGAGTCTAAATTGGCCCTGTGAGTATGTGCGCCCTGCAGTGTGCTAGCGACTGAACAGGGTTGGTGCCCATTGTTCCCAGGATGGGCTCTGGTACCCCCCATGACCCCAGTTGGGATTGAGCAGTTTCAGAAAAAGGATGGATAGAGTTCTCTGAGAACTCTTTCCTATCCAAACAAAACTGGTATTGTAAAGGAAATATCCCTAATTGAATCAGAGATCTAATTGAATCGGCACCTTGTCAATCAGAATAGGATGTTTCTGGAAAATCAGTGGCAATACCCAGCCTTATCCGATAGCATGACAAAACTGTAAACATACTGTTAAAAGGAACTTCAGTGAAGCATAACATTTTCTGCCTGACTAAACTAAAAGATTTCCATGTACTCTGCGTGTGCGCAGTTTGGCTAATCCCTAATAGTGGCGCACGCAAGCGGCACAGTGGCTACTCTGGGTCCGAAAATGGTGTAAAGATGTTGTTCCATGTTTTTTTTAAATAAATAAAAATAAATTAATAAAATGAAATAAAATTTTAGAAAAATTAAATAAAATAAAAAGAAAGACGCTATCTCAAGTGCTGCCGTCCCAAAAATTAGTACAGGCTCAGAGTACTGCTAGAAATTGGCGACAGCTGCTCCACATACAGCATCAACCAAGCATTAGAGGAGATGCTGGACGGCCACCCTAGGGAGGAAGAGGTGCTACTATCTACCTCATCTTGTCCCATCTGGAAAAGATCACCTTTGCAACACTGCTGTTCATAGACCATCACCCCCAGAAGTTCATAGGGATGTTGAGCCTGCTAGGCTTTAACACCTCCCTGCGCAACTGGATCTTGGACTTCCTAACAGAGAGACCCAAGGCAGTCCGTGTCAGCAGCAGGGTCTCCAGCACCACCACACTGAGCACTGGTGCTCCACAGGACTGTGTGCTTAGTCCACTTCTGTTGACCTTGATGACACACGATTGTATAGCCACTTGCAGCACCGACATCATCATCAAGTATGCTGATGACACAATGCAGCATGGAGATCCACAAAGACAGAATGGAGATCCACAATGACTGGTGGACTGGTGCAAATGCAACAATCTGTCCCTTAATGTGGACCAAACGAAAGAGATGATTGTTGACTTCCAGAAGGCCCTTACTGTCCATCGAGGGCTCTGCGGTGGAGTTGGTCAGGAGCACAAAATTCCTTGGAGTACACTTGGCTGTTGATCTCACCTCGACCCTCAACACCAAAACTTTATCCAAGAACACATAGTGGCATCTCAATTTCCTTCGACTACTGAGAAGGGCAAGTCTGCCACCCCGCATCCTCACCATGTTGTACAGGGGAACCTTTGAGAATGTCCTGATGAGCTGAATTATTTAAAAATAAAGTACACTACCGTTCAAAAGTTTGGTGTCAGTTAGAAATCTACTTGTTTCCAAAAAAAAAACATTTTTTTGTCCATTAAAATAACATCAATTAATCAGAAATACAGTGTAGACACTATTAATGTTGTAAATAACAACTGTATGACTAAAAATGTAACATATACACTGGTGTACAGAGGCCCATTATCAGCAAACATCATCCCTGCGTTAACAATGGCACATTGTGTTTGCTAATTCAAGTTTATCATTTTAAAAGGCAAATTTGATCATTAGGTAACGCTTTACATTAACTGCACCTTCATAATCCTTTTATATTGCATTCATAGAATGTTCAGTGCACCTTCAAATGTATTCATTAAGTATTCATAAAACATTCATAAACATCATGTATGTATACCTTAACATCCTAACATCCCTTGACAGCTGTAATATACATTAATAACAAACATTATATAATAACAACAAACATTATAACTGTAAAATCATGTAATGTTTGTTATTAATGTATATTAAAGCTGTTAAGGGATGTTAGGATGTTAAGGTGTACTTGCATACTGCTTATGGATGTTCTATGAATGCATTATGAAGGTGCACTAAATGTTCTATGAATGCATAATGAATGTATTATGAAGGAGGACTTTGAAGTTACCTTAGCACAGCTGAAAATGGTTGTGTTGATTAAAGGAGCAATAAAACTGGCCTTCTTTAGATTAGTATCTGGAGCACCACCAGTTGTGTGTTTGATTGAAAACTCAAAATGGCCAGAAATAAAGAACTTTCTTTTGAAACTCATCCACTCTTGCTTTGAGAAATAAAGGCTATTCAACGGGAAATACCTAAGTGACCCCAAACCTTTGAATGGTAGTGCATTTTACCCTCAATGTCCATAAGTTTAAATCCCTAGTGCAAAAAAACTATTGCAAATTAGGACACCCCGCAACATGCTTATTGTTCTCCAAATTCCTGACATACCACAGAAGGGAATGTGGGAATGTGGCTTCACCGGTGGGGGGGTTGGGGGGGGGTGGTGGTGAGAGGGGCTGCTGATCATGTTGATGTCCATCAATGGGGAAGTCAAAAGGTCGACCTTATAATGCTTAGGGAGACATCCCAAATTGGGTAAAGCTAGGAGAAAACACAGGCTTGGTACAACCATTCATTAGCTGAGGAAAAATAGCTTTCTGAGGGAGAGAAAATGAGAGCTTTTATAAGTTTACATAGGTCCACCTGACTGGATTCTGGGAAGGGGTTCTCTGTTTGTGGATATGTCGTTGATGAGAATTATGGCTGGCAGGCCGTTGGTTGAGTTTAGGTGCTCTCCATGGTTCTGGAGGTCGCTGCATTCCATGGAAGAGAGGGAGTGTCTCTATACCATTTCTGCATATAAGAGCTTTGATATGCTCACTACTTTCCATGCTGGTAAAATAGAGAGGTTAATATTTTAGTTATTCCAGTTCCTGAGGATTTTGAGTCAATGACTGAATTTTCTTTTACTCCTACTAATGACAGTAACGGGCTGTAAAATCATGCTACTATGTGTTACTGACTTATATACAAAGAAATTATTGTACTGGTTTTTCCTGCAATGGCATGCAGTAGATATATATCATGCTAAAATGGATATGTGTAATAAATATCCCTAAATGTATCTTTTTCAGAATTCCATGTAAGCTTTGTTAATCATCAGATAGATGGGGATAATTATATTAAAAGAGAATGTATTTTTAATGCTAATGTACCAGCAAAATATTTCAAAAACAAACCTGATTCTGATCACGACATTCCTAACATTACTAATCTACTCCCGATGGGGCACATGAGGAATGAATGTCAGGCAAATTGGATGACATGACAGCTGAGGGCCACAGATTGACTTCAGCAACAGACACACTTTCCCTCCACAGAGAATTTTTTCAGAGGCTGGACTGTACTGTTCACAAGTGGTTCTGACCATTCCAGTCACAAGAGGTTATGACCTACCGATTGTGCCAGCAGGTTACCCAAAAGGAAATACCAAGCTACCGCGTCTCATTATGTATTTATTTCTGGGTTCTTGCCAAATCTGCTTGGACATCACTCAAGGCGTTAAACAAAAACACAGGCAGGCAGGAAAATTCCATCCAAAAAAAACTTTGATCACCCTCGTGGGAAAATTAGGCCATTTTCACATATCCCACAAGACACAGATCAATATATAGGTGAGAACAAGTTTTGGGATCCGCCACAGGATCTGAAACCATCTACCTTACAATCACAGGTACAGAGTCATCTCCCACAGAGCCACACTCTGCCCAATATACACAGTATTTGACTGGCCTATCAGATACTACAAATGTCTAGTCTTTGTAATTACGTCATACATAAACAATTATTCAAAGGCTAAGGTGTAATTTATTTTAATGATAATTAACAGATGGCTATAAGCTACACCATGAACCCCCCCCCCGGGCTATTTTAACTATGTGTACTCCTTAACTAAAGGGGGCAGCACGGTGGTTTACACTAGTGATGTGCGATACTGCTGAATTCCTTTCCGATCCGATACCAAATAAAATTCAGGTTGGTATCGACGATACTGATCTGATTCCGATACTTTGTACAAAAACTTAATGTGTTTGGAAAATCAAAACAAAGTGTATTTCAAATTATAGCGTCATAATGATCGCCACAATGTACTTGGTCTTATTGCTTAATTATGGAGAATTATCATACAAGAAAAAACTGAAAAGTTAACTGATGCTATTTGAACATATATCTTACCGTTTAACGTATACTTGCCTGAACATTTCAACCAAAAAAAAATAACATTCACACTTTCCCCTATTCACAGGTTTTTGTTTAGGAACAACAGTATATTTACATTTTTCCCTTTAAGTCTGCTGCGCTTTTTGCTCACAACCTCTCCTGCCTTTTAAAAGATTCTCTCTGCAGGTACAAAAGAAGCAACAACTCCCAGGTATCTCACTGCAAGTCTGCTTAGGGCTGGGAAGGTTTGTTCATGCTCTTGCCACCAAACCAGTGGATCCTTATCTCGGGGAATCAGTTTTTCCTCTGAGTACCAGCGTATTGGTGATGTTGGCCTGACAAAGCCTGCATGTCAAAATCTGTCCATATCCCCCCTTTTGTTGCGGCTGAACCTGAGGGTGCAGGACTCTGGTTAGATCCTGAGGTAGAAGGCCCTGAGGTAGATCTAACAGTAGGTGTTGAGCTTGGAGTTACAGTGGGAGCTGACTGCCCTGTCTGATAGACTTCCTGCATTTCAGTGTGGAGACGTTTTTTCATCACCTCAAAATTGTGTTTGTCACGAAAACCAAGGTGCCTGAACCTAACATCCAGAAATGTACTGCCAGCTAGACAGTGAATGCTCTCAATACCCCCGAATCTGCTCTAGCATTGCAGTGCCAGTTGTGTGGCAAGGGAGCTGCCCTGACCTTCACAGTCAAATTTCACAATTTCCACGTTAGTTTAGAGTTTATATTTATGTTTATAGTTTATTAATATATGTTATTCTCTGTGCCTATTTGTACTGTAAGAATTGGAGCCACGTCATCTCGTCTCACTGTATACATGTATATAGCTGAGACGACAAAATACACTTTGACTTTGACTACAGCCTCGTGAATGAGTGACACGAATGGAATCACTTTGGAGACTGAAACATGTTTTTCTGATGAAGCTTCCAGTGTCACTTCTTCAAAGGGCTGTAGTGATCCAACTAGTCACGAAACTGAACACGCTCTTTGCAACAGCGATGTAAAAACAACGGTGCATGTTTGACGAAATGTTTCGTGACATTTCAGAGAAAGCAGAGCTTTCCTTGGAGTCTTAGAGCAGTCCCCACTGAGACAAATGCATTAAAAGCAGCTGTGAAGAGTGCTATGTTACTGTACGTTAAAAGTTAATTTTTTCTTATACTAGAGAACTGCAGGTCGAAAAGGAGTGTAACGACTGTTAATGCCGCGGCATTTTAACCTAATTTAATTCACAAGAAGGTTTAAAAAGAACGATTCAAACTTAAGGTATTGCAGCTACATTCGTGTAATTTCTAGAGTATAATCTAGCGGTCAAGGGACTTCAGCAGATTAAATATTAAGTCATTCTGACCTGTCGATCCAGAGATGGGGGGGGGGGGGATATTTTGGCAGGGAGGAAATTTACATTTCATTGCCATGTTGCACTTGTATAACTGAGCGTTTTACATGTTTTAATGAAGACATTCTTCATTGATACCATTCTTAGGTGAAATAAAATCATGCGATATATAAAACTAATATTCACTCGTCAAAACTCTGAGATTGTCCGAATCGTGAATGGTCGAGAACGGTGTATATTAAATTATATTTTGTTTGTCGTGTTAACTCAAATTTTGTTTAAGGCTTGAATGCCATAACACGTCAGTTTACATAGAGATGATAAAATAGCGTCAGACAACAAATTGTTGGCGTCATACCTAAGTAATTACTTTAGAAACCTTTTTGTGAATTAAATGCGGTTAAAACGCCGCGATACTGGGAATGCGCGTGCACGCGAAAGCGGGGGCGGGGATTCCGGCGCGATGCTCCGGTTTTACTTTGCGTGATGGTGAGTGAGGGATGTTCACGTGGTACCTCCTTCCTTCTGCTAGGCGCCCCAGGTCTGGCAATGAGCGCGGTGTCTCCGCACACTACCGCGCAATCCTCCGCGAACACGCAGTCTGGGAGGCTTTCATCGGCGGGTAGCTCAACCACCTGGAGCCCGAGCTCGTCCTTTAGGGTGCTGATGTGTAGCTGCAGTTGGTGCTGCGCTTTGGCCAGATCCACCTCGCAAAAGCTGCTCCTCAGCGCTTCCCGGACCAGTGATGCAGGAATACCCCGGACAATTGCATGCGTGAAGTTGCCAAAGTTTGCCATTGCTCCTGTCTTATTACTCAGCTGCCCTCACAACGTTGTATATATATACACGATTTAGTTATTGGTGGGACGAGAATCCAGCGTTACACGCAAGCACCGGTTTTGCAACCTTTGCCTTCTAGCAACTTGAGGCGCAGTGAATCGTGGGATTGGTCCCGTTCGGCGAGGATTTATCATTGACATTTGGGGCGGGACAAGAACGACATTTGGGCATTTTTACTGTCCTCTGTACTTCTGTTCTTGGGTATTAAAACTGGTCTTCGGCAGTGAAAGACGACATAAAACGGGTACACGAGAATTCAACTATGGTCAAGTACGCATATTTAGAAAAACCCCAGTTTTGATATTTAAATATGAATTAATATCAAATATTTATCCATCCAAAGTTTAAAAGATCACTTTATTAATTGTTCTACTTATACTATATGTAATATAAAATTTTATTATTTTGTCTGTATTTTAATTTCATTTCAATTTTAAACTTTTTATTTCAGAATAAATCTTGTATTGTCGAGCATCCGTAACAGAATGTTAACTTTTTAAGTATATATCCTGCGTTTGATTACCTCTCTCCGAGTCGGATAAAAACGTAATGAAAAACGTCCCCTCCATTAGGAAACACGCCTCCTTTCCGATGTTGATGTGGGGAGAATTCCCGTGTCGTCACAGTAATTGTATTTTATAAATATTTTTAAATGTTTACTTTGTTAAATGTATTAATACTTATAAATGTAATTTTCGTGGTCGATTTAGAGAATACTAGACATATATCATGACCGTAAATAGTATCCTAGCATCAATATCAGATTTTTTACCAGACTTGTTAGTGTCTTTTGTTTGTTTCTGGTTGGTTTGCCTCTCGAGAAAAAATATCGCTATGGATCTACTAAAATGTTATAAAGCTTTTAATGTGGTTTGACTAGTTCGTGTTTCTTGTTTGTTTGTCTCTCGGAAAAAAAGAATCTCGCTCCAAATCTGATAAAATATAAGCAACAACACACAACAGCGTGTTCGTGGCGGCAGCCATGTTTGTTCCGAGCTCGAACGGGAGATGTGACGTCACGCACCACGGAATAGCAGGGTTAGGCAACCTTATCTCGAAAGAGCTGTCGTGAATGCGGGTTTTCACTGCAACTCCCAAGTAACTAATCAGTGGACTGATGGGGGTTTGAACAGCTGATCTAAAGGTTACCCCAAAAACCTGCACCGACACGGGATCTGCCTACCCCTGGTAAACACTAGCATATGCACTTCTGGGGAGGGGGGGGGGGGGCTGCTGGTATCTGAGTATTTTATTTAGGCTAGTATCAGTGTCTACAATAACAGTTCATAAAATCATTTCCCTATTTGCTCTAATTTGTTCCCAAAATATTTTATGTGCCAGCTACACATCGGGCACAAGGGGGGGATTAAAAATTAGCCCTGGTGACCCCATGATGACTTTTGCCGAGCGGCTGTGGGGTTTCCCACGATGAAAATGCCCAGCAAGCTAAACAGTCAGTCCAGGCCTGTGCACAAGTAATTCCCTTTCATTTTGAGAACCCAGGATGTAAACATGTCTTATCTTGCAACATTGAATACATGACATGAATTATATTTTAACTACATTTAATCAGTAATGTGGACAAATGTAAGAAACAACCTTTGCGCAACGTATAAAATACCAAGATGGAAAGAGTTTCTGGTTTGCTTTTCTTTTACGGGGTTAGTGGGCTTAGTTTAATCTGCACCTGGATTGGCAGTTAATAAAAATGTGCTCAATGGCTCAAAATCATACCTCCTATTGTTGTTGTAATGTTGTAATATTACTGGACACACACTTTGTACTTGTCTCCTGGTTGCTCTATGCTGGCTGTCAGTTGACACTGCCCTTCTGACCTGCCAAATGGGAAAATGTTAGGATCTTATTTATTTGCAGGATAATATGGCATCACACCTTGTGAGATCAAAGTATTGGAATAGCTCCTGCTCATCAAATCTTCCACAAATGTTCAGCATTGCCCCCCACTGGTGGAGTGAGCTCCCAGCATAATTTACATTTTATCCATTCAGCAGATGCCTTTAAAGTTATTGTAGAATTGAGAAAGCAGGGCCATCTCTGGAGCAGTTGGGGGTTAAAGGCCTTGATCAAGGGCCCAGCGGTCAAATCACTCTGCCTGGGATTTAAACCAGTGAGTTTTCAATCACTGGCACAGCATCCTAACCCAGTGAGCCACACACTGCCCCTCAGTCAAACGTCACATACATGTTTTCTTAACCCAGCACATAGCACCCACGGTTTTACAATCTATATGACACTGATACTAACAATACATTCATTTGGGGTTAGGGGCCTTATTCGAGGGCCCCGCAGTTACATGATCACTCTGCCAGGTACGACATTACCACTGCACCTTTGGCCTCACAGATCCACTTTTCTGATGAAGAATAGTGTTGCTGTATTTACCTAAATTGTAAAAACACTGAATGAATTACTTGTTCTCCATTCTGGCTGTGTATGTCATACTGGATGAAAGCCCTTATATGAAAGACAAAACGAATCAAGTCAAAATGTAATGTGGTTTCCTAATATGATTTCCAGGTACTGGCAAAACATCCAGCCCAAATATGTCCCAAAAAATTACTAGATGGCCCAAAACCAGCCCAAATAAAAAAAAAAGTTTTTTTGTTATATTTTTGAATATTCATAGACCTTACGCCACATTTTATCAGGTAGCCTGTGTTTCATCATTTTATTTCCAGTTTTAAAAAAAGTAGCCAAAATAAAGCAAATGTCAATGATTCATTGTTTAAGTTACATTGTCCATCATAAATATCAGAGAAATGGGGTTATATTTCAGCTTTAAATTTTAGTCACTAGAGTGACTTGTAGTGTAGAGTTGAAGTACTGTTATCTGCTACGGCAACTGCAGGAAACAGGTCTAAGCCATAACAGTGCTGGGAGGTTGTCTGTCTTGTTTTTTTTTTTCTCAATCTCACTGAATTTCTGTTCCCTCTGTGTTTTCTCGTCTGCTGCACGGCTAGACAGCCTTTTAAATTTCTTCCTGTTATCAGATTTTTGTAACTTGTGGCAATAGTTGGACAGAAATATAACTCTTTCAGTCTATTGTTTCTATGTAATTCTTATGTGCTGTACTCTATGTCAGAGTGCATCACTCGGCTGAGATGGGAAATGAATTAGTATTAGTAATACTCCACCCTGTCTGCCCAAGTTCACCTTCACTGGAACTTTATGCAATCAATAAACGTATAATGTGCAGTTTTCACTTACTTCCACTTTGCTTACATGTAATTGCGTTAAGAACACAATTAATGCCACATAATTACCTAGATTTAAGGCCATGTTTTTCTCTACAAATGAACTGATGTGACAAACCAGAGGTCCAGTTGCAGAGCAATCCATAATGGTTTTTACTTCACCCAAAACCAAAACAATGTCCAGAACCC
The DNA here is from genome assembly GCA_026777985.1 of Mormyrops attenuatus. Lineage (NCBI taxonomy): Eukaryota > Metazoa > Chordata > Actinopteri > Osteoglossiformes > Mormyridae > Mormyrops > Mormyrops attenuatus. The sequence continues at coordinate 7,701,481 of JAODKC010000036.1, read as the reverse complement.
ATAGTCGTAAAGCAGGCAGAAAGGTCAGTCAACCAAACCAAGATAGACCCAGGAAAAGAATCTCAATAAATAGCACTACAAAGAATCAAGGTCAGGCAAACAAGCACAGGGTCAAACAACCCAAGTTATACTAATACCTTAGGGCAGTGTTTCCCAATCTGGTCCTTGGGGACTTCCAGACAGTCCACATTTTTGCTGCCTCCCACCGATGCCCCAGTTCAGTTACAGGTTAGCCCATCCCGTGGTCTGTGTGGATCCCGATGCCCCAGTGCAGTGACAGGTTAGCCCATCCCGTGGCCTGTGTGGATCCCGATGCCCCAGTGCAGTGACAGGTTAGCCCATCCCGTGGTCTGTGTGGATCCCGATGCCCCAGTGCAGTGACAGGTTAGCCCATCCCGTGTCCTGTGTGGATCCCGATGCCCCAGTGCAGTGACAGGTTAGCCCATCCCGTGTCCTGTGTGGATCCCGATGCCCCAGTGCAGTGACAGGTTAGCCCATCCCGTGGTCTGTGTGGATCCCGATGCCCTAGTGCAGTGACAGAGACACTGTGATGTAAATATGGTGCCATCTTTCGGATGAGACATAAAACTGAGGGTCCTGACTCTCTGAGGTCAAAGAGCAGGGGTGGTTCTGCTATTCCCTGGCTAAAATTGCCCACTGTAACCCTTTCAAATCTGGCCTCCTAATCATCCCCTATATCTACTTGGTGAATTCTCAAATGCCCCTTCATCACCATAGCTATTGTGTGGTGAGTGTACTGGCACAGAGTGGCTGTCGTCGCATCATCCAGGTGGGGGCTACACAGTGGTGGTGGAAGAAGTGCTTCCCCATTGGTTCTGTAAAGCGCTTTGGGTGTCTTGAATAATGCTATATAAATGTAGCATTCACATTCATAACCCAATCTGCTATATGTCACTCCTTCCACAGTTTAACAGCAGGGCACTAGACAGCATCGTCAGAAGTCCCGGTGCTTTGCTGAGCAGTAGAATAGCTTTTTTGAATGAATCATGGTCTTTCCTATAACTAAACGATTGAGAAAAGTAATGTGAAAAACATTTGTCTAGGGAGAGTACTTCTATGGTGCCATCTACATAGTCCTAGATGGAATGTTCCCTCAGACATCCATAAGCACATTCCTCCATACCCCAGGACAGCCATTAGTCGTTACTTGGTCCATATCTTCTCATTTATCCTGACTGGTTTTAACATCCCAAGAGTACCACCTTCTGCCTTTTTCCCAAATAACCTTCTTAAGAGGTTGTATATACTTATTTTCCGGATTTGAATTAACTAAAAAAGATTTCAGGTAAATCAGAATGAGCGGTATTAATTATACTGAAAAGAGTCCTAAACGATTAAGAAATACACTTTTGTAAATTGCTCATATAAATAATGTAAATAAGTAGCAGTTCAAGTCCCCTGAAAGGTCTATTGATATTACCTTACTCCAAAAACACTTTCATGCAGTTAAATAGTTAATATATCAAATTAACCTCATAATAACCAAGATTATTCCATAGCCTACAGTTTTACACATTTTACATATTGCTAAGACAATTCAAATACCTAAGAAATAATTACAAACCTGTCCTGGGATTCAGACCTTGTGACCCATTGGAAGATTTGCATAATTTTAGATATGCATGATGACGTATAGACGCGATAGTAGAGGTGGACATTTCAGGTCCACAAATTAAAAGTCCAGACCGAGACGTTGTTTCGATCAATCAGTTGAGAATAATGAGTCGCAGTTACAGAGCTGATGATGCGGAGCGTAACGTCAAATTTTAAAATGATTAACATGGATTCCAGTACCTCCCATTTCTGCTTATCCGTGTTCACTCCAGTGATTTAATGAATATCAACATCATAAAATATATGTAGTATAAAACATGAAAAAGAATAATATATATTTCACATTACCGCCTGGTGTCTAAATCCGAAAGTGTAACATAACTGCAAAAATTACAAATTTTAAACCGATAATATCTAGCAATGTACTTTGTCCTGTTGGGTAGGACATCCAGGCACATATTTAATCTAGGAGTCAGGCAGTACCGAGTATTCTACCAGTTTACAGTTAACCATTATCACAAGATCAGGATAAACATAAAATTATTGAAATACTCCTAATACTGCATGCACATGCAGATCCATTGAAAAGATCTACTCACTTGATTAACCGTGTCGTTCTTGTCATTGTCCTCTTTTTTCGTAACTTCATTGTTGTTCTATCTGAATCCGTTTTTTCCAGCTTAAACGCGCTGCAGCCAGTGAAAGTTAATTACTGTATATGAACTGCATTCACCAGGTGCGCATCCGAAGCCTTGCAAGGTTGTGTTCTTGGTCCAGTTCTGCTTTTTTACTTAGACAATTTTTCTTGCGTGGTCACATATTTAAATCCCAAATGAAAATAGCCTTAGACTGCTTTGGCGAGTCACTGTCCTCCACAGACCCAACATCTTATATGGAAAATTGGACCACTCTACTGTTTTATGTTGATGGATAGATTGTATGAAAACCAAATTAACCCGAGGAAAAAGCACAAGAATTTCCTGTGCAGAGAACATATTTAACTACCTTTAGGCTGTCAAGAATGCTTTGCGGTTGGCTAACTGAACCAGAAATATGTTAATAGCGCAGATACTTACCATACCAAATATGGTAAGATTGTTACGTGTTCGGTCCGCTAGTCTTCGAGTATTCGCCATCTGGAGCTGTTTAGTACTGCTACAGAATAAAAAGGATGGTAGGGAGAAAACTACTTGACTACTCAATCAATTTCCTTCAAGTTTACTTCACTTCCAAGATTTCTTATGATGCGAGGTCTTATCTAGCTTGCGCATTTCTGCAAAACTTTAAGATCCTAAACGATTTATATAGGCTAATAAAATAGTGAACCCATCACAGCTTGATTTCCTAGTGCGTGAAAGTAATTATCGGTTTACATGAAGGACTGGTATCTGTATCTGGAGTGATTTCCTCTGTGGAGCTGTAGTTATAGTCACGACCAATAGGCAAAGCACGAAGTATTCGATTACTGTTATTATTCACCGCTGGTGCATTGATTACTTGGAATATATTTCATTGTTTTTACAATGGATTATCATTAATAAATTATATTGATGGATAATCATTGATCTCGTTTCAAAACAACTGCGTCAAGTTTGTCATGATTCACGAAAACACGTCAAGGAAAACCAACGAAATGTTGACTGCATTATACGTTGTGCTTTCATGGATGTCTTTCTTGGATGTCTTTACGAAAAGTTTACTAATGTGTGCCGATTTCTAACATGTAATTCTCCGGTAGCGGTATAAATCGCAAATAACGGCAGATGCTTAAAAAGCAGACCCCGAGGCATTCCGAGGAAGGGTAAATTCATAATTCAAAAAAAGAAGAAGAAGGGGGAAAAAATGAGACTGGGTGGTGCTTGGCTTGGATCGCGAAAACGCCAAGAAACATTCCTGGCATAGTTTGGGACCAGTTCAGCAGTCAGCCACCGGTACGTCAGCTTTCACTACGCTATAAAAGAGCTGCTGTGCTGCGTTTCGGCAGACTGCAAGTTCAAGCCGATCTCTGCACAGATCTCACAATCGCAGCATAAGAAATAGAGAAGAAGGGCAAAAATTAACCAAGACTATAATTATTCATCCGATAAAGTTTTCGGTCGGAAAATCGCGGGAAAGGCGGAGAATGTTTCTCTTATTCATACTTTGTCTTTTCCTTGGAAACTTCAGTATGGTAAGTTGAGTGTAAATATGTTTATTTGGTGTTATAGTTTATTTCTGTTATGAACGATATTTTGCAGAACGTGTTTAATTTAAAATTGAATACAAATTATTTTATTGAAAATACCGTTTTTTGCTTCTTGTGATCTTAGGTTACCAAACGAGCTGTAGTGCTGAAAAGTATAAAACACCCAGGGTCTAACAGACAAAATGAAGATGGGATCGGACTATTTCCATAGCTGTTAAAGGTCTCTTAAAGCTTTCATTTATTCACAGGTGCATTGTTCCTGCCCGGCGAAATGCGTGTGTCCTCCTGAGGGTCCCGTCTGCGCACCGGGAGTCAGTCTTGTTTTTGATGGATGTGGGTGTTGCAAGGTCTGCGCCAGACAGCTTAACGAGGATTGCAGCAAACTGGAAACATGCGACCACACGAAAGGACTGGAGTGCAACTTCGGGGCCAGCCTGGGTGAGACGCGAGGCATATGTCGAGGTATGGTATATACCAGGCGAACGATTCATTTTGATAATTTAAAACGATATAACTTTCTAGCGTGAACCTGCTTTAGTTGGTGCATGGTTCCGTTTCGTTTCACTAAATTGTGTGTGGAGTGTTAGTCGTGTTAACAGATCCTGTTAACGAACTGACAGCCGATACTTTGTTATATTTGTAGAAAGTTACAGTTACGTTATAAACGAGATACTCTCTTTTCAAACAGCCAAGTCAGAGGGGAGACCCTGTGAATACAACAGCAAGATCTATCAGAATGGCGAGAGCTTCCAGCCCAACTGCAAGCACCAGTGCAGCTGCATGGACGGGGCCGTGGGATGCATTCCGCTGTGCCCTCAGGAGCTCTCCTTACCCAATCTGGGATGCGCAAACCCCAGGCTTGTTAAGGTGCCGGGTCAGTGCTGTGAGCAGTGGGTCTGCGTGGAAAGCAAGCAGACTGACTCCATTAACATAATCTTCAAGGAAGGCTTCACAGATGAGTCAGAGAACGACCTCACCAACAGAAACGAACTTATCTCCCTGGTTAAAGGAGGTCTCAAGTCTCTACCTGGTGAGAATCGACTTCTGTGTGCTTACCGTTGATTGACATTGGTCATCTTTATGTACTATAAGCTAACATTGAATATGAATTGCTCATTGTGTTCTTTTCACTGTTTCGCAGCCTTTCGAATCCACCCTGAGAGCCACATGTTCGATGAACAGAAATGCATCACCCAAACTACAGCTTGGTCCCAGTGCTCCAAGTTCTGTGGGAAAGGTATTTCCACCAGGGTCACCAACAATAACGAAGAATGCAAACTGGTGAAGGAGTCACGCCTCTGTGAAATACGGCCATGTGGCAAGTCGGCCTACTCTGCACTAAAGGTATAGTCACATCTCCAGAGTAATTATATCTGCAATAGAATTAGCTTTTATGAAAAGTGTAAAAGCATCAACCATAGAAAAACCCTTTAGTAAAATGCTCTTGGCTTTGCCTTTTGTAACAGAAGGGAAGGAAGTGCAGCCGAACCAGAAGATCCAGTCAGCCAGTGAAGTTCACCTATGCAGGTTGTAGGAGCCTCAAGAAGTTCAAGCCCAAGTACTGTGGTACCTGTGTGGATGGCCGATGCTGCAGCCCACAGCAGACCCGAACGGTAGCGGTCAAGTTCCGCTGTGAAGACGGCGAATCTTTCAACAAGAACGTCATGATGATTGAGTCCTGCAGGTGCACCTTCAACTGTCCCCATGGCACCGAAGGTTCCCACCCCTTCTACAGACTCTTCAACGACATCCACAAGTTTCAAGACTAAGCCCTATTCAGTTATTGCAACCATCAACAATAGCATTAGGGCCGATTTGAAACTGAGGGGCTCACATTACATCTAATTGAACACCATCCCTTTAAATTCCCAAGGAATTATGGACTATCTCGAAGATGAAAGGAAATGCACTATGTCGCCGAAAACTATGTCAGCAATAGTTGTTTCTTTTTTTATCCTTGCTTCATAATATTGGAGCAATATTGTTAGCTTCATAATGGAGCAATTTGTAATAAAATTTGTAGCGTGAAGTTGCTAATACTGCTTAGTTTTGTGTATTTTGAATTATGAACACCAGACATGACTTAAACTGTATAGATTCATGTATATGTGCATACACAAGTAATTTAATTCTTTGTTTTATGACTTGTAAAGTAAGACAGACACCACATTAGGCTTGTTCAACTACTCTGTGGTCACATTACGTCCTAATGTGGACAAAATGATTCACTTTTTGCGGCAGCTATTAAATAATGTCTCCATTTCAGCATTGAAAGAGAAAGTGTGTAAAAAAGAATGAATGATTTATCATTATTTATCAAAATCTAGCTACTTTATTTGAACATTAAGTGTTATACTGAACTAAATTGTTAAATAATAATTTTATATGTTATAGACAAAATATAGATTTATTTATGAAACATTGTATTTCCTCTATGATTTATTAAAAGAAAAATAAAGCTCCAAATAAAGACTTACAGCTGTGAAAATCTGATTCAAACTTCTGGTACTTTGTAAGTTCCAGAAAAGGGGAATTGCTTTAGGGGTATTTTATGGACATTTCCACATCTAGCCATACTAATAACTTCAAATCTACATTTATTTTAAGTTAACATTTTTAATTCAGCTTTGTCCTTTTCACTAGTTCTAGTAAGGGCATGGTTTAAAAGAAACATGGTAATAAGGTGGATGGTATGCCAGGAATTTCAAGTACTTACCCAGCCAGACCTGGGGGCCATGTAAAGGATACTTTTATTACAAAACAAAAGTACACATTGCAGACAGTGTACCATCTTATGATTTCAGGGTGTCCAGACCCATCAACAAATTCTAGGTAAAACTTAGGATCAAATGCATATATATTATAGAAGGACACAATGAAATATTTATTTTTCAAAGGACTTATTGCCCATTTATATTGACAAAATGTAAACCGTCATAGATCCGAGTATGTAAAGAAACAGCGGGTGAAGATATGGTGGAAATTATTTTAAGCGCCAAACTTGGGTAAATCTTTATATAAATTTATGTTGCGGAATCTTTCATCCAGGTAAAGAAACAGCCTTGGAATGTTCTACTGGATTAGGAGACACTCTGATAGGCTGCAGATGCTGCAAACTATTTCTAGGCATTATGTCAACTTTGTAGGGTGGCACAGTAGTTCTGTTGTTGGCATTGCTGCGTCGCACCTCCACCCTTGTGATGGAGATTTTCCTTCCACAGTCCAAATACATGTAGTTAGGCTAACTGGTGTCCCTAAATAGCCCATGGTGTAGTATTGTGTGAGTGTATGCATGTCATGAGCTGTTTAATGGACTGGCATCCCATCCAGGGCGTAAGCGAGCCTTGTTCCTTATGCTGCCTCGGTTAGGCTCTGGGATCTCCTGTGATCCGGTCCAGGACATGAAATACGGGTGCCAACTTCAAAATATCTACAGACACCTGTGATTTACCTGTAAAAAGTTGTCTACAAATCTTATAATCGGATTAGTAGTATATGTGTGGAATGTTAATCAAAAGCCTTTTGAAGAACATATCCTTTAGGTTCATGTTCAAAATAGCTGTAAGATACAACATGAATGCGTACTTATTTAGAAGTTAACATGTCTCTGTTTGTGTCTACATTATCAGAGCATGGAATTGTGAAATACATATCAAAAGAATGCGCTGATTTTTTTTGTATTTGTGAGTCGATATAAAACCATAGAGTGGTAAAATATTTCAGGCTTGTCATTCACCAAACAAGCATCCTAGAGATGAAAAAAACTGCAGCAACACGTACAAAAACATTCCAGAAAAAACATTTGCAGGCACATTTTTTCAAAACACTTTCGGAAAACAATGTATAAGTGTCGTTCTCAGTAATGGCACACAGAAGCACTAAGAGTCTCTGACACACATATACACCTTCAATTTTAAGACTTAGCGGATTACATCATTCCCTGAAACAAAGAGTGTTTATAAGACAAAGGCATTAACAATTCAGCTTCATTAAACATACGTAATGCAGGGTGCCTAACAGCCAAAATGGCAGAAACAACTATTACAACATGTTGGAGACAGCCACACGTTTATGTCACCTCTTTTACAGGCCTCATGTTTATAACTCCAGGTCAATTTTCTGTATTATTGGGCCCAAGTAAGCAGGCATTTTTACAGACATCCTTCTCATAAAACCGTATCTTCGCCTTCAAAGTGCCACCTTGTGGTCATAAGGGGAAACACTTGCATAGTCACAGAGCAAATCCAAATCTTATCTCACATTAAAAGCATTCAGTGTTACATAATATATTGCAAAGTTAACAATCAGTATAACAAAATCCTAAAGTGTAATTTACACTTTTGTAACTTTTCTGACTGTCGATAAAAAAAAAGAAGATTTTGCAAGACTTTCTACGACTCCCAAAATTTATATACAAAGTCTGTATGTGTCTATGTACATGATTGACTGTCAATATGACCAATGATAAACTACCATGAAATCCAAAACTGCCATATGTAGTTATACATTTCTGACAGAATTCTTGAAAACTGCTCATTATTCAAATATATGTAGAGGCGGTGAGTGAAAATACATGCAGTAGCTAAATAAGGATCATGTAAGGGAAGGTATAGCAAAGAACGGATGTTACACATTGATCAAGGTCTGATCATTTACAGTGATAATTCTATTGTACTGACAGACTTTGGAAGATTTATGATTTCTGTAATCTGTTTCAGTCTTTGTGCTGAATGTGGATGATCTGTGTAAGTTTATTGCCGCTAGGTAGAATAGACCACCTTGTAAAAACTGTAATGTGATTTGTTAGTTGCTTCCATACTATGCGAGCCTCCCAAAGAAAACAAAGTATTGGCAGAGTGAATGACGTAAAAAGCATTTCTTGCCAAACGCTGGCCAGGGTGTGGGCCCTGAAGTCACAGTCCGGGTAAAGTAAGTGAATTATAAAAGATGAATGCTTATACATCACATCATCCTCAGCAGGCTGAAGATGTAAGCAATGACGCAATTCCCCTGCAAATGCCCTTCAGATCCCCCGCGCTTACATATGAGTAATGACGTGGTGGACTTAGGAAAAATTATCCTCCAATGATGTACAATTTGCTGGGGCCTCGCCCAAAGCCATGCTGAACAATAGCTTTTGTTTATTGGCTCAGTAAGTTGCTGAGCGGTGGCAGAGTGCGATCGAAGCTGTTATGGCTGGGATCCATGGCAATAGGTCATTTATGACTGAAGTGCTCTGGAACTTTTTTATTAATAAACAGTGACAGGGAAATAAACTTTCACCATGTTCAGCACAACTATTGCATTGTATTAAGCATACATTATGGAATAGGATATTAATCTAGACAAAAACGTAACAAGAATATACACTAACTTTAGCTTTAATCGGGGAAAGCACTTAATGGCAATAACAGTTTGTAATAATTTACCACCAACACTCAACTACAATGATTTGTTTAGAATCACCAAGGTGAATGCCGAACACTTTCAAATATACATATTTTATAAATGCTTTTTAAAAACCAAGATATTTGTTTTCCATAAAGCCACTGAGATGTTTGTTCGAAAAAAACTGCCCCCTTTTAAAGAGTATAAATTATGGATTAGACTATAAAGATTAAAACAGGGATGTTTAATTAGGGTGTCTTTGGACATTCTTTTCTGTGCTTTTAAGGAACATCTGTGCTTTGTCAAGACATCCCGGCTCCAGAGCCACCTCAGTGGGGTAACCGTCTGCTACGGCTGGGGCATGGTTGGACAGCCTCTATTCATACTGTGAGAAAACAAGGCTTCACAGGCATGTATAAACCTTTCACAAATAAATACAGCTATACTAGCAAATCATCTGAGCATTTTATGCATTCCTGTCATTCCTGTTAATTTATATTTATTTGGACAAATAATTCCCTGCTTTGCACACAATATTTCCTGGGATATATTGAAGGCCCACTGTAAATTGGTACTGGATAAATGTATATAGAAAACGGACAGTTGGATGGATGGAATCCAATCAGGAAGGAATAACAGAAATGAGCACATATATCAAGCCTACACTCTTAAGAGCGGCTGGATTTGTGACCAGGTTGTGACATGTAAAATCCATAAAGTTTGTATAGTTTTCATTCTCTAGCAATATGGCGTTTAGCATTAGTCTGAGAGAAGCCGGACTGTAACTAAATTAGGTTTGTGGGGTTTTCTCCAGCAAGCAGATTTGTGGAGGACATCAGTGCAGGAGCATGCGCAAGTCTTGCTTCCCCCAGCCACAAACCGTTCCAGGCTAAAAACTGAAGCAAAATTTGTTTGCAAGTCATGTAGAATGTAGAATGTAGGATGCTGAGAAGTTTTACAATAACTACCTTTCTACTGTACCTCAAACAAAGTTCAAAAAGAGATTAGATACCAGGTGAAGAAGAAAAGAGTGTTATCTTTCATTTCATAGTGGTTCAACATTTTATGTGTTAATATCTAAATATAGCTACTTGGTATGATGAATCTATGGTAGCTTTTAATACCATATATACTAATGCATGAGCTTACCAGAGCTGTAGTCCAGGGGTCTTCACTAAAATGGGGGCCACAAGTAACCTTGTTTAATAAAATTTTAAACTCCATCCCCCCACCCCCCTTGACAACATTTATCATCACTGACACACTCCCCACACCATTGCGACCCCCACCCCCAGAACGACAACTTTACCATCGTGGAAAACTGTAGGGGGGGATCTGACAATTCAAATAGCCCAGGGGCCTCGGGAACGTGCCCCCGCAACTACTAAGAAACACTGCGGCCGTTCAAGCTAAAACTGTGTGGTTTTATAAAACATGATGTGCGGACAGATTAATACGCTCTTTGAAAGAGCAGCCAGTTCAGAATTTGTTTCCTGTTTTAACCAAGCAGAGTTTTGCATTTCGTTACAATAGTTACAGGCTATTCTGAAACAGCCATTATTCATTGACTCTGCTCCATTACAGGAATAAGGGGACAGTACCATTACTCAACGACATAAGGCTATTTAGATTTTTGAATAACAATAAAATATAAAGATGCATTTGCTGTTCCTTACATATTAAAATAGTAAATATTAATCTTGACTGTTTGCAGTAGTACTGCGGATTCGTGGTACCTGTGGTCATCTCATCTATTTTATCAAAAGCATTTAAAAGGTGGATGGAAAACAACAAATCCAGCTGCAAAGCATTACAGTAAGGATTACAATTCCATGTGCAAACATTTAGTAATAACTTTTTTGTTATAAATGCAAAATTGATGCATTTCTTGTGTGGTTAATATAAGGTCTTCTGGGGGATTACCTAAGATCTTCAGGTACTGTGTTTATTAATTGTAGTTTGCTGAGTAGCTGAAGACTCAATTCAAAGTTCTCTAGCAGGTTAAGCTTCCGTAAGACTGACATTAAAATGGCTGGACATGTGCTAAGGTAGGTGGCTGATTCCACTGACTCCACAGTTGTCCCCAAACTCCTTATTTTTAGCGCACAGAAAGTACTGACAACTGAAACTGATTATTCTGGTCAAGGTCAAGAAGAGACCGGGCTGGGGTACACCCAGGGCCGGACGCCAGTCTCCCACACGGCACAAGCGAGAACTTAAGACAATGATTCCCAGCCTAGTTCTTAGAGACCCCCCAGACAGTCCATGTTTTTGCTTCCCCCAAGCTCCTTGTCAGACAGTCTACATTTGACTGCCCCAAGGACAATGGGCCCAGCTGAAAGTAGACTGGGCTGCAGTGTGACCGCTTCGCTGTCACTGAACAATTCAATACATATCATTGGCTGATGATAAGCTTCCCATGTATGAATTATGGCCCTTCTTATGTCCCCCCCAGCTTAAAAATCCTAGAATCACATATTAAAAATGAAAATGATTTTCCACTTTGTATAAAATTTTCTTCTGGACTGAATGGAAGAAATATGTGGTGTGTAATTTGGGGAATAGCAATAAATGAAGTGCTGCTGATTCTATTTAATAAATGATTCATGCCCTCCCACCCCCAGAAGAAAAAAAATACTTTCCATTGTCCATCGAAAGGTTAAAGCGGTTTACACAGTTCATCAGACGTGCAGGCGCACACCTTGCTCTTCCACTAGGGACCCGCATGGTGCGGCAACACTCGGACATCCTCATTTCTCAAATCGAACATAGATCACCAATGGCAGAGGAAGCCCCTGTTCCCATTCCTCCGTGGTGACAGCTAGGTGGGGGCCAGTACAGGACCCCCATTCTGTTAAGAACCTACTTCTCAGAGGTTAATGTTACACTGTCACGATGAGAACAGCACAACTCTGGGCTCCTGACAGCACTATAGATCTTTGATCATGTGACGAATGGGCTGGGGAGGATAGTAAAATTAATCTTACTTTGCAGAGTTCATTCCTTTTAAAGCTGTAATGAAAATTTCCTCTACATAGCTATAACCAAAAGAAAAAAAATCCATTTTATCAACATTAAATGTCCAGGATGCAACTGACAAAATATTTTGGTCAGACAGATGGTTTAAGGCCAGATTAGAAACACACATTATACCGTTAAAATATACTTGGGGTCATCTGACCAGGTGCCCTGAATTTTAACAATTAGAGTCTTTTTCTCCCAAAATCTGACACAATAAATACTCATACTAATGATTAATATACCAATATTATACAAGTTAACAGCTAGCTGCTTAGACTTTCATCCAAAGAAGACAGCTTATCGATGTCCCATATTTTCCAGAATGATTGAAGATTTCTGCAGTGAACGCACTAGACTGACTTCAACCACCAGCGATGGTAGGCCAACAAAACCCACCAGTTGCCAGTTCGGTGGGAGCAAAAACGTGGACTGTCTGTAGGTCCCCGAGGACCGGATTGGGAACACTGGTATATAGTATATACAAATGTCTTGACAATGGAACACAGTGACTGGGTGTGAGTGATGTACTAGTTACCCAGCTGTTATGGATTGAGAACGGCATGATGCAGACAATGTCTGTGCGTTGAATCACGCCAGAATGTGGATTCATTCTTTAAACATTACCACAAGATAACTGCTTCATTTATGGACACCATTTTTATGGTTTTGGCTGTATTATGTTTATGAGAGAAAAAAAATATTTAACATAAAAGTCAAAAAGGCATCTCCACTGACCCGGCGTAAAGTCTGAAAATGCCGCTTGGTGTCTTGTCACAACACTTCTGTTTTATGGGAATGTTACAAGAGGCAGTCCATTGTCATCTACTGTCTCACAGACAGGGTTCGAGCTTAGAGAACTGAACTATTTCAGTGGATTTGAAAATGCCTGAGGCTGTGTCATTGGGACAGTGATGGTAATTAATACCATGTATGTGAACATCATCACAAAGTGATGGCATGTATCAGAGGAACAATAGTGGCTTCAGCCACAGTGAGCTGAGGGGTGGACTAACTTCTCTGGGGGGTCCTAGGCTGACATGGGTAGGAGCCCCCCCTAAGGGGGCCACTCGAGATATAAAACATACTATGAAACAATGGAACATCAATAATATCATTGTGTGGGGTGCCAGCGGTAAAACTTAATGATCAGGGTGGGGGTTGGGAATGCTGTCGGTAAAATTTGCTGAGGGGGGTATGGCGCTGGAGGATCAATCGGTCAAATTTCAGAAGTTGAATCATTCCCTCTTTTGCTAAGGTTAGTCTTGAATTTTGCATACGTTCGTTTGTCTTCTCTCCACGTTTGTTCACAAGTTGTTTACTACTCTAGCGAGACTAATGAGATCTAATGTTAGTCTTGTATCTTTATGCCATTTTCTTCTTCTTACTTTGTGCCAGTTCGCTTGGCAGTGAACAACCGGTCGACTCCAGTGGTAAAAGAAAGTGGAGTAGTGCAAAGTCTCCCAGAACAATAGTCCATTACAGCTGGGATGAGGGTAACTTTGTTTATCCTGAAAACTGTCCCAAAAATGCAAATATCATACACGTTGCTGTCATTTAAATAATCATATTATGTTATATCCTTAAATCCAACTTCGCATGTTGGCTGGGGATTCAAACGAGGAACTTTTCACTCACAAGGGTGTTTCTCTAACCATTAGCCCACACAGACCCCAGCTATAGCCAAATATAGATATATCCAAGTATCACGCTTTACCACTTACACTGCACTGGAGTCAGTACATTATGAGGAAACAAATGACAATGTCTATAGAATAAAAACACAGTGAAAGGTTCACTGGCACTGAGGAGATTTGTGATAGCCTGAATACCAGCTGCATGGCTCCCGTTTGCTATAGAACTGCTTAAACTACCGATCAAATTTTGAGATAAAATACCGGCTCCTCGCAGTGCAGGACAGATATCACTTCTTTTCACTCAAGCTATCCCAGGTATGCATAAAACTGATTATTTCATGTGCACCTGTCAGAACACCTGTAATTCAATGACCTTGTACAGCTATTAATCAGGGAATGGGGATAGAGATAATCTCAAAGATATCCTTTGAGATATTTTAAAAGCAAATGCAAAAAAAGCAAATGAAAAATTAGCTTTGGCAGTTGCTGATTGATAGTCATTTGTGTCAACGTGGCTTACAGTATTAGAAAATTTTAGACAGCACCATCAAAATTTGCTTTGATGTCGGCCACTCTGGACCCTGGTCTCATGCCGACATCAAGCCAAACGTTCATCCAGCCACACCCAGTCGGTTGTCACACAACCTCCTTAAACTAAATACCAAAGCACACCTGTAGCTCATCATGTACTTGATTAAGTGGTGTGGCATAAAAGCACTGGGTTTTCAATTAGCACTGTGTGAAGTACTGAGTATCCCATCATGCCGAGCTTTTGTTTCATGACCTGCTTCCTGTCTATGTCGTCCACTTGCTTTTCTAATTTTTTTTGCTCTTCATCTAGTGATTTGGTTATTTGACCTGCATTCCCCATATTGACCTCTGCTTGTGTTTGGACTATGGATTTAGATCGTGATTTGTATTTGTTTAATTTTATTTGTTTCTGTCTGGATCCTCTCCCTGTCCAGTTTTTACGCCTGGGACACACTCGGCTATGTCGACAGAAGTTGCTTGCTCACACTGCTACACCAATTGCCAGAGATGGTAAAGGTTCCTCAGAAAGTGTGTTATTGAGAGAGCAGTATCATTTTCCTTATATTCATGCTCCCTGTGAGTCATGACACAACTGACCTCGCCGCAAAATCCCTGCTGGAGTTTAACTAGGAGACGATCAAGTGCATCCAGACTGGCATAGAAAGACTCAATAAGACATTACCTGCATTTCTCAGGTTCAGTGAGCTCAGTATCTAAAGTTAATTTTGCATGTGTTAAGTTTTATTACAGTAACAATGGAATAAAAAAGATCAATATTGCCCTTGGAGAACTGCAAAGTAGAGGAGAAAGTAGAACCAGAAAAGTTTATTTCTGGACACAAGTTTTGATAATATTTTCTGGTTGATTTTAGTCTTGGTTAGACTTGATTGTAATACGTCTCTTCTTGACAAAATTTACAATTGCAATGTACAGTTAGCAAAATCAATCAGTGTTATAACTGAAACATTAAGAGGGTCGGGGACAAAGATTACAATTTATGCAAATAATGGAAAATAATTTATGAAAGATAGAATCTGGAGTCATCAAATGCCAAAACCCAGGTATGAAAAAATTTAATGGCTCTCAGAAAGCTGTCAGTGCATTAACACGACATCTTAAATGAAAAGAGAGATGAAATTTCACCAGTTGTTGGACTATCTCTTGCTTTCTGTCCTCTCAAGCAACCGGGTGTCACCACATGCAAGAGGCCGCAAGATGAGACCTAAGCCAAACCTGTTAAATGTGGCTAGCGGTAATGGACCTGATTAGCAACCTATGCGCTATGAATAGCTAATGTTTCTCAGAACCACACCCATTTATTAGTCCACTAAGCACTGCTGAAATAGACACCAAGGTCTTGATAAATTTGCAGTACATTAATTACCATACATTCGCTCAAGGTCTTGCTGATTATTTATATAGTATATACTTTGTAATCATCACCTAAAGGTGCCCCAGAATCCCAAAAACAGTTTCAATCATCTTTGAGTTGGCATTAAAATACTATGCTTATGAAACACAGGACATTTTATATGCTTTTCTGTGCAGAAGTGCTAAAGTAAATTACAAAAGGCCTTCTCTTTCATCGCCTCTTTCATCATATAAATGAAACTGAGAGGTATACACTCATAAATAGTAAAATAATAACCAGATCTTCTCCTTTGAGATTGACCTGAACAAAGCTGGTGTGTATCAGATAAACCAATTAATACTTTTTATGGGAAAAAACAAAGCCAGTTAATCCCATAAAATAGCAACATGGGTCCACACATTATTATTAAATTAAGGGACAATTGTAAAAGCAAAATGCTAAGTTGCTAGCTAAAGGTTCACGCTTGTCGAATTACAATCCTGCCGTTCTGTTGTCTTGGCCTTTCTTGGATATGCTTTTGCACACGATTTTTAGCACCCAGACGAAGAGCCATCAAGAGGATTACGAAGAAGCCCGGCTCATATTTTTGATGAATGGTGCTGGGCAACTCCAAATGCAGTGCTAAGAAGCTGCATGTGGAGTCTACTAATCATTCCTTCAGCTAATAAATAAATCATACCAAAATGAAAGGGAGAACTTCTCGATTCTATGGCAAAGTTGCTAGTAGTTTTGGCTTACTAAATCTCTTATAGACTTTTACCGAAATTCCCCTAACTGGCTCTAAGAATTACAGAATGTACTCAAATCATACGTCGAACTACCCACAAAAATAATGCCGTTCACAGGAAAAATCTTATAATACAAATGAAAATATCCTCATTTTTGGATTCCAGATTATAAGCACCTATACCTGGTTGAATAAGAAAGGCTGTTTTTGTTTAGAGTATTGGCTCTGTCCTATCATTACTTTAGTCACTATTATAACCAATAAGGCAAATAAACTTATTGATGTTGTCCGCAATTGAGTAGGGAATATCTAAAGTACACCAAAAAATGCACAGTTTAGACGAAGTGTAAAGCCATTATGTATTTAGGATGTACTTACATCCTAAAGGCGTCTTAAGCAAACCCTGTAGCCAGGGGTAAAAAACAATAACAAAAAGAGTGGTGTGTTACTATCCCTTTAAGGGTTTTTCATCAGATATTTTCTTCAGAGGAAAAGCAAATGACTTCTATTCCAAAATATTTTATCTTTAGTTTACAAATTAAAGTTAAAAGGGGCAGCAAAGAATCACTTCCCAAAACGCCTTGCTGCCTTCTGCTTAGAAAGGATCTGAGCCGCTGCTCCCAGCCAGATGGCAGCGTTATGTAACATAACACACCAAGAGAAAAAAAATGCAGAAAAGTGCATAGCTGGCTCAGTAAGAGAGTCACGTGGTCATAAGTTTCCACTTGAAGGTGCTCAGGCTGTAAGTCTGAGGGGAATCCCTTCGCAGGTGTGGAGGTATATTCCATTTTTTCTCCTGGCAGAGGAATTTATGATTGTTTGGTTAAGCTTGGCAATACATCTGTGTATGGGAGGAGAGCAGCTGATGTGCGGAGAACCCTGTAGGAGCAGAGGAATTACGCCAGGTGTGCAAGTATTGTTCTGATTTTCTGACTGATAGCAAATGGAAACATTTCTGGGGCAAAAGGAGTGTAACTGAAACATCGCAAAGAAGACCAGGTGGCTGCCTAGTAGTAAGTTCCATCACTCAGAAACAAGCTGATGACCTAGGGTCAGGTTTTTACCTTGTATTTGTACTAGAGGGGTGAATTTCCCAAAGCCTTCTTAACGTTACGTTGTTTGTAAGTTCTATCTTTTAACATGGAACTTACGAACGATGTAGCGTTGAGGAAGCGTCGGGAAACTCACCCCAGATTGCTACAAGATTACAGTGAAATGTTCCCCTTTCTCCTGCCTGTTTCAGACCTATTCATGTGTCCCAAGTCAAAAAATCAGGAGCTCATATAAAGAAATAGTCTGATATTTCATATAAACAGGGGCGTCAGAAGCATTTTGAATGTGGGGGGGACACACTGGCGGTGAACTAATATTTTATGTTAAATGTGGGGAGCCCAAACGAATAATTATGAAATGTGAGGGGGACACGTCCCCCTCAGATTTAATTGCAGCGACGCCCATGCATATAAACACATACATTGAGCATTCATTGTTTTAATAGGCCTATACATTCACTACATGGTGGACCCCAGACTTCTGTAGGTAGCTTCATAGTTACTTGCACTTACATTTAGAAATTAAAAATGAATTTCATTATTTGCAATCCTTAACTGGCCTCACTTATCCAAAACATCTGAAAATCTAGCCAGTTAGAGCAAGTGTCTGACTGGCAATCTTCAGTCCTGTGATGTTACGCAATATGCTACTTGGTAACATTTTAAGTCCACTTTTAACATGCCTAATCAAATTCCCTATTTGCAAGCTAATACAGTGGGCAACGTGGGAAGCATTATGAACAAAGAAAAAATGTAACAATGCTTAGGCTAATATCTAGCTATTGTAGGGGACAGTTAAAGGACCAATAATCTGCAATTATTCAAAGCCAGCATCATCTGGCACAGATGGCGCCGATCTGTTGCTGGTGTCCATTTTTTTTTATAAGCATGGTTAAAACTACATAAAATATTTCATGAATAGAAAGCACGAGAACAGGCCAGTAACCAAACTGGAACAGAATGTGCTGGAAAGTGCTACATAATAAATGCAATGTGATATGTTATCTTACTGACCACATATTGAAAGATAAATGTTATCCGTTTTTGCTTCTTTGCAACAACAGCCTGTTCTTAACATTGTTCTGCAGTGTTGTGATTTTACCGTTATCTGACATATCTTGCATGCCCTGCTCTTATCATTGATAACCAGGGGATGAAGAAGAACGCTTAAATTCTTCTAGAAGACAGCAAACCCAAATCTAAGAGTGGTCATGTCTAAAGCTAGCAGCCAATAATGAGCTGTTTCCCATAAATATATTTACCTCTTAATTTTATGTGATATACTTTGTACATTTATACATAAAAAAGTGGGCAGTGGTGGCCTAATGGTTAGGGACGCGCACTTGTAATTGAAAGATTACCCGACCAGCAAGGCACCGCTGAGTTACCCTAAGCAAGGTACCGCCCCCTGCTGACCCCTGCTATGTCATGACATAGCATATGGGTTAAATGCAGAAGACACATTTCGTTGCTGTGCGCTGTCAACAATGATCACTAAATTGTAAAGAATTTTTGATATTTCAGCTGCAATATTTTCTGTACCGCACCAATGGGACATTATACACAAAGACACACACACACACACCCTACGAGAATATTCGCTAGGACTTGTTAAAAAAATGATAACAGTTCAGGAATAATTTTCTTAAATACAAACTTACTTCCATAAAAAAATCATGTGAACTATAACGAGATACACAGAAGTCTGTATATACTAGCGACAAACATTTGTTGACCAAGCTCAAAGTATATAATGATTTTAAAAATGACTATGGTACTGTTTTAATTCTGCTGGCAATTCTGATTCACCAGTCTTTACATTTTCCATAATCCAAAATAAGGTCACATTAATAGCTTCAGGAAAGGTAACATAAGCAACAGTGCTTAATTGTTATAATAGTATCTAACCTGTGGGCACACAGATCTTATTAACAATTTCCGGTCTAAATTGCAGTGCATGTGAAAGTAATGGGCCTTTTTGGATAAGCAACTGCAGCTCCATTGGACGATATCTTCAGTCTGTGCTTTCGCTGATATTTTACATAATTCCTAGACATTACAAACTCTTTCCATGTTTCAGTCCACATTGTGTCTTTCCCTGGAAAAGATGCAAGCCTTCAGTGGGAACAGTAGTAGGTTTGCATAGTGATATCCCCTAAAATATACAGTAATTTTCTGAGAAGCAGAATCGTTGGACTGCCTCTCGTATGAAATTTTTAAGCATATTTCAGCCTGACAGCGTTTTAAAAAATCTAAGAAAATAGCAGCACTCCGGGCCATCTGGCACATGAACCTTGAACAGTCATCTGTCAACAGCGTTTCTATGGTAGCACAGCAACACACGAACTAAGCCTGACCTCAGTGAGGTAAAACAAAATGCAAAGATTGTCGTATTTTGTTACTGTGCTGGATTATTCAATATGAGTTTGGATCATTATGGTATTACTGCAATGAACATTTTCTGTTGTAGCTCGTATTCTATACTGTGTTAAAAAATTAAGTGGAATAACCAAGACTGGAAGATAATGCCCAATCCATATCTGAATTAAAATCCAGCGAATATAGTAACTTTACAGTACTTTATAAACCACAGATTCAGTATGTAACCATCTATTACAGAATGGCCGGATGCTGGCACCTTAATAGGATGAATATAATATGAAAAAAATCATTAAAGCCTTTTAAAAATCTCTAAATATGGCAAAAACTATGAAAATGGGTTGAATCAATAAATAAAGATCCAAGAGTTTCCACATATCATTATGTGTTCCACGTTCAAATGGTATTTTAAAAAGGGGATTCAAGGTTAATTTAGCAAGAGTGACACCATGTGGCAAAGCTACGACTATTCATCTAATCTGTAAGCAGTCACAAAACGCATGTTCCCGTTTACTACCTTGTAAATGTGCATGTAGCCATGCTTCCTGACAGTATTATACAGTAACAAGACTATAAACAAGACTTTATATCAATGAAACACCTTTTGTTTGAGACTGACAAAAAGATACACAGGAAGAGGCAAAATCAATATGTGTTTTGAACACAAATATAGAATGGAGAGACAACAGTGGGTTGATGCATAATGACACAAAAATGTAGCCATTTTATCATGTATTTCACATACATACTATGCACCTTCCTCATAATCAAACTTTGTGTAAGCTTTGAAATAACCCTAATTTATTATTATTGTAATTTACATAGTATATTAGAGCACACACGCTATATTATTATATATATGTGTGTGTGTCTCAATGAACATCAAGATGTATGATGAAACACATCTGTATAGACTGCTGACAGGAAACCTAAGGTCTGTCGGTTTGGGTATAAGGACTGGTCCTTGACTTGGTACCTAAGATCATGGTAAATGCACTGCATTTATATAGTGCTTTTCTACTCCTACAAGTACCCAAAGTGCTTTACAATTCACGCCTCACATTCACACAGCGGTGGCGAAGGCTGCAACACAAGGCACCAACCTGCACACCAGGAGCAATTCGGGGTTGAGTGTCTTGCTCAAGGACACTTTGATGGGGTCAGGAGGAACCAGGGCTTGAGCCTGCAACCCTCCGGTTGCCGAACAATAGCACTACCTCCCGTGCCATATCTTTCACAATAGAGAAACAGATTCAGAAGAAAGAGGTAATAGCAAAAACACAACTCTAGGAGGTGATGATAGCAGTCCTGTTCAGTGGAAATGTATGGAGTCATGTTTACAAACACACTTAACGCAGAATTTCATCATTCCCGATAAATAAAAAAGAGGATGGATTCTGTGAACTAAGCAACCACTGTATGCATCCTTGCATTTAATCGTCACTATTAGCTGTACCAGGCACGGTCTGGCATTTATTGTGCCACATTACCCTTGTGTTATTCCTCTGGCATAGTGACTCCTTTGGATCACTTAGCATTGTACTTCATTATATCTGGTTAGGTAGAAGCCAGACCACTTAAGCATGAAATTACCCAGTCATCTGTTGGTCTTTCTTTTCAGAGTCACACTCAGGAGTGTCTGGTCTTGAACTCAGACATCTGGTCTGTGAAGGTACCCAGGGAGAAAGTCCAACATGTTTAGTCTGACCTTATCCTGATCTAGCCATTCTCATTGAACCCCCTCCAGGTGTCCTGCCTTGAGCGACCGGATCACATGACATCAATCAACAACCTCCTGCACCATCTATAGTGAACAGAAGGCTTACATATGTTCATGGAAAAGACCGATCTGTAAAATGTACATTTGGAGGAATGTCACTTCCTGCAAACCTTACTGAGTTATTCAGTTATTTATAATACATTTTCACCTTACAAGAGAAATACACTTTTTAATTATTCCCACAAAAATCAATGGAGAAGTGCTTTGCAAAAAACATTATACCTAAATTATTACTACTTACCATATCATATAATACTTAAAATAACAAAAGGTAAAAGTGCTTCTTATAAAACGACCTCGTGTACGGACAGCGCCCCCTTCTGAGGCAGAGAGTCACACAGCAGGTGTTTCAGTATTGTACCGGTTGATGTGTTCTCCAACATCCTTCTGCATCGATCCTGAGACCCTGCTTAAGTCAGATTCTGAGGTTAGGCTGACAGGAAATGAGCCTGGCCCCGATTCTCTGCATTCTTCGTTATTGAGGAGAATTAGAGCAAGATGGCATGAAGCTTCATATGTTACTCAGTGCTGTTCCCATTTGATGACCATCATACTCTAATTGTCTCCATATCTATATTCCAGAATATATTCAGAGAAAAATTTGCCGATTTTATAACAGAGCAGCTACAGCCCTTTAGATCTTTATAGTAATGCTAAACTTGATTAAAAAGAAACACTTCTTAAGAATAAAAAATGTTTATTTAAATTCAATACATTTCATATTTACAGTATCTATATTTTACTTCCATCACATTTATATAGTTAGACTCCAATGAAATCCATTAGGAATTTTAAAACCGATTATTGCATTTTCTAGTTCTGGCATTTGAATTATAAGTGTCATTTTACATACTTAACAATTTCAGTCACATATATGTATAGATGTATGGAGGAACTGTCGTGACTAAATGGTACTTGGGCAAATTCAATCTCAAAGAGATTGCATAATTTATTGAAGGTACAGTCATGTAGGTGAAAATAATATAAATATTCAACCGTATGTATCAAAATATACATAGGAACATTGTCTTCTAGCTTTCGAAATAGTGACTACTGCAGCACCATAACAACAGCGGCCACTGGTTGGCACCTCGAAAACAAGGCAGAAGGACAAGTGATTTATTAACATATAAATAAAGTAAGCATGGAACTATATGACCAAATTCTTAGAAGTACTCTTACAACAGAACGTTTCTTGATGTAACCAGTACATTCAACGAGAAGGAAAACCTTAAATACAAGTACCTTTCGTATAGCTGAAGGCAAAACATCAAGGAGGTAGAGCACCATCTGATAAGACGTACATGTCCAGAACGAACAACGTAAAAAAATAATTGCATATCAAAAATGTTTGAGAATGCAATAAAATATTGACAATGAATCCATAAGCTATTGCACTTAGAGGAGTTTTTGTGTGGAGAGTACTCATGAGCTGCAGAGATTAATTCTCTCTGGGATGTTAAGACCAGCTAGGTAGTAGAACACTTGCTTCTCCATGTGTTAGGGGTATTATCTATTGAATAGTGATCTGTTTGTCTTTCAAAACTATACATTTTTGATACATACTGGTACACGATGTTGTCCTGTACTTCCTTGATCTGGCCTTATGCTCCTAAAGACAGTAGTCCGCTACTGTCCTGCTGGGGAACTGCTCATGGAAATCCATTCCATGAGGGTCCAAACGGTGGAAACCACCTTTTTTAAAGATGACCTCTTCAAGGACTGACGCATTGACGGTTTCTAGCAGGTATGGATAGAGGTTCACAAAAAGCAGACAGGTCCCACCTCAAGGTCCTGTCGCTGGTGGTAGCCCTGTTGGGTGGCAGGAAACACCTCAAAGTTCACAACAGGGAGCTGCTGGCTGTCCTGAGTTCGGAAGAAGAAGCGTGACTGGTGCCAGCTGCCATCTTGAAACTGGGAAGAGAGGACACAATGGTGAAAAAGTCTGAGGGGTGAAATTTGAAACCTTACAGTGGGAAGAAGTCACCCATCAAAGAACTCTTGGATGTCAGTGGCTCTTAAATTCCAAATAAGGTCCAAGCAGACATGATTACTACCTTGCACCCATCTAGAAGCACACGTGGTTCAAGTAACGTGTAATCCTCAAGCATTTGTCCGTTCCACCCCACAAAGCGCACAGACTTCTTCAGCCAGTCTGAATTTGTGGTTTTCGGCGCTGCTGTGGTAAGACAGCGGACTGCAATGGTCTGCATAGCCTCCATGCTCAACAATTGAAGAAATTTCATCTGGACTTTTTCAATGCCAAACTCCATCTGTGGTTGAGGGGGCGATAGGAGGATGAGGAGTTAGAGAAGCTTTTTTCACACAAACATCTGCAGATATTTCCAGGTGACCCATAGGGACCATCTTTTGTCTCTGTCAGGCAACACTTGTGAGAGAAGAATTCGGACTGTTTTAGTGCAAGAAGTTTTGGAATTAGTATTTTTTTTGGGGGGGGGGGGGGGTTTAATACTTTGTGATTAAAATGCACTTATAAAAGTTTAAATATTTAATAAACTCTTTATTCAAAAAGGAGCCTGACATGAAATATGTTATATAAAAAGTGGC
>JAODKC010000036.1:7630248-7646033 GCA_026777985.1 Mormyrops attenuatus | reverse complement strand
GACTGGCACTGTACACATTATATACAGGTATAAGTTTGCACACCCGTTTGGCCTGACTGGCACTGTACACATTATATGCAGGTATAAGTTTGCACACCCGTTTGCCCTGACTGGCACTGTACACATTATATGCAGGTATAAGTTTGCACACCCGTTTGCCCTGACTGCCACTGTATACATTATATACGGGTATAAGTTTGCACACCCGTTTGGCCTGACTGGCACTGTACACATTATATACAGGTATAAGTTTGCACACCCGTTTTCCCTGACTGGCACTGTACACATTATATGCAGGTATAAGTTTGCACACCCGTTTCCCCTGACTGGCACTGTATGCATTATATACGGGTATAAGTTTGCACACCTGTTTGCCCTTCTCTCCATTGGGTCCATGCTCTCCAGGTTCCCCAGGCTTACCCTGCACAACAGATGACAATCACAACATAGCTGAACGGCTGCTGCAGAATCTTGGCCAGAGACTCCTAGCTTTGCAGCATGTTTCCCAATATATCGATGCAGACCGAGTGGTTATCTGGGAAATCATGTGTAAAACGCAATATTGTCATATACCAAGACATCAGTTTAAGTATCGGGGATCTCTGAAACTTACTGGTGGCCCTTGCTGTCCAATGGCACCTCTAGGTCCAGTAATGCCAATGTGACCCTGGAAACATGCATGAAACCATTCAGTGGGTGATGATAGATAGAATAGTCACTAATGATCCAAACAGATGTATGTTTGAACAAACAATATCAATGAGATTTAAATGAAATCAGTATTGTTCCAACTTTCCCCAGACTCACTACTGGTATATAAAACTTGAAGATGTTCTGTTTCTATTCAGTCTCTAATTAGCTGAAATTATTTATTATGTTATTTATATATAATTACAATATGTGCTTATGGTCCTTGATTTACGGTACTTCGGTTCCATAACATGAACATTTTACCTTCTGCTGCTAGAATAACAGAGTCCTGATCTGTGTCTCACGTGGTATGTATGACTCAAACTGGCAAATCATGCAATGCTGATATCCCAAAAATAAAAACAAATTCACGGCCTTTATTCAAGTGTAGCAGTATCTGACCATGTTCTCCTTCCCAAGCATTTCGAGTTTTAGAAGCCAGAGTCCGTGTGTGGTCCCTATTCGCGGGCAGATGGGGAACAGAGCGTGGAGGATGGGTAATCTTACCTGATATCCCTCCTCCCCCGGCTCCCCCCGCTCCCCTTGCTTGCCGGTAGCACCCTATCCAAACACCAACGACATTGCGATATATATAAACAGCTGCCTTTGCCAGCCTAAGAGACGCACTGGTGGAAAAATCCCGCTTGCCAATCAGTGTCCTCCTGTAAGCATTTCATCTCATCTCACTCAATCTACCGTGTAGTCACGAGAAAAAAGCCACAGTGAGGCACGCCTGGGGCAAGAGAGGAAGTGACTGTGTGCTTTACAGACAAAACAGCTCATAGCATTAATACCCTTTATCAATGATTTAAACATTATGTTAGAACTCCTTAAACTAGTCAACAGCTCATTATATATGCCTGTAAAGTAAAATAAAGGCTCCACAAGGTTTGAACTGCATTTATCATTATAGCTCGCATGACCTCAGCAATAATGGCTCAAGAAAAGGCCTCCAGCATATTGAAGTATGTAAATGACTAAGACAGACATGCCGTTTATGAATGCAGCATTACTGAAACACAGTCTCTCTGGGATAGGGATGGGAAGTTAAAAGAAAACATAACCTACTGGTTCACCTATGGGTCCCGGTGGTCCCGGAGATTTGTTATCCTCTCCTGGGTAGCCCTGAAAACACACCAAAGTTTGTTACCATTTCACATTTCATTCAGGACTGTTACATGAGACACGGCAGAATTGCTACTGCTCTCAGCCGGAATCACACCCAAACATTACTTCATTCTTCTGAAAAACACAAGAACGAAGTAACTGCAGACGGTTCCCTTGTGTGGTTCCCCGATGGTGGGATGAGCTGTTGAACCACATCCGGTCATCAGATTCCCTCTCCACCTTCAAGAAATGCCTCAGTATCCATCTCTTCCATGAATTTCTCTACTACCCTGATGCCGCTTTACGTTCCATCAATGTTCTTATGTTGCACTGCTGGTCCATGAATAGTCTTATTAGGTTCTTGCTTCGTTAGATGTTGTTTTGTAGCTTCTGCTCCAATCCTGCTTACACTTGTACCTGGGCATTCACTGGAAGCTCAATCTAACTGCACTTATGCCCAGTCGACTCCTTTACAGCATCCATGTGTGTAATGTGCTATTTGCCTCACTTGTCCGTCGCTTTGGTGAAAAGCATCTGCTAAATACGTAAATGTAAATTTCAAAACCGCACACAGCATATGGCCAGTATATGCTGGGAAGTCTGTAACATTAATAGTCAGACTGCGGGCTCAAATGCACGCATGTAAATCATTGATGGAATCAGGTTACAGTACCTGTTCACCTTTTGGGCCAAGTGGTCCAACAGGCCCAGGCTTGCCCGGGTGACCCTGGGAAGAAGAGGAGGCGTGATTATCAACGCATCACAGTTGCAGGCACATTCCTCCCCTGCCTTATTCACTGAGCAGAAGAGAAACTCAGACAGACATTGTTTATGAACATGGCAGAGGAATCCACTATCGGCCCAGTATGCTGCATGTGCACAAGTGCATATCTCACCATTGACATTTCCCATATTCTGCTTACTTGCCTTTTCTTGTTTCATGTGTATCACTCAAACTAACACAGCCATGCTATTTTTGCACTGAAATAAGGTGCGAGGTTTGCTAGCCTATAAAAAAGGTAATACACCAATCCGAGCGCATCACTAATTCAAGGATGTCCCAACAAGCTGAGCTAATCATCAATATAATAAAACCAGGTGGTGAGAATTTGAAAGATACAAATGCTGAATGAATATAATTGACGCAGATTTACATTTTCAGCCCAAACATGGTCAAACCATAATATGCCAGCTAAGATTTCAACCCGAACTGCTATTTTACCATAAACAGAAAATGGCACGCAGATCCACAGCAGGAACTTGTGGTCACCTGAGTGTTGTCTACCAATCACAGAAGAGCACAGTAGTTGCTAAGCATGCTACAGTTTTAACAGAATAAAGAGAACAAACTTACAGTATATCCCATAATTCCTGGCAGCCCCTCAGGACCCATTGGTCCCAGTGGGCCCTGATGATAACATAGGAAACAGACTTTAATTGATGGAACAACATGTTTTGAGACAGAAGCACATTCTGAATATCGTGGTTTGAGCTCATACAGAAGAACAAGATCTGGCATCTTCATATGCCTTCCTTTTGAAAAATCTGAAAAGAAAGCTCCTTTGTGGATCTAAAATTTAATGTTAACGTTTACATTGGATATCGCTTTTATTTTTCCCGTGCTTTGTAATTCTTCACTGGCTATCAAGAGCAATAAGCATTTTCTAATAATCCAATCAGTCACAAAAATACTGGGAGGCAACTAATTTAATTTGGCCAGCAGAGGTCTGCCATTTGTTGATGCATTAAAGCCAATACATACAACGCCACAATTGATTAAAAAAACAATAGAGCTGAAATAATGGAATAGCTACTGCATGTGCAGCTCACCGGAGGGCCTCTGGTGCCTCTGGCCCCTTTCGGCCCCTTTTCTCCCATCTTTCCTGTATCACCACGCGGTCCGATTTCACCAGCCGGTCCTGGCAGGCCTTTCTCACCCTGCATGAGCAGCACACACTCAATGATAACTTATCAAATATCACCCGAGTCATATCCTGCACTTAATATTAAATCACTCTGGTAACACTTTACTTAAAGCACTCTTGTATAATGCATTATAGATACCTTCATAATGCATTATAATGCATTCATAAAGTATTTTAAACACAACTATAACCATTTATAAAAAGGCATAACACATTATAGCCATGTTTATAATGCATTATGAACGCTCTATGAAGCACTCATCTGTAATGCACTATATGAATGCATTATAAAGGTATCTAAAGTATTATAAACACAGCTGTAACTATCAAAAGGCATAACACATTACAGCCATGCTTATTATGCATTATGAATGGTTTAGCTCTTAGGTGGTGAGTGTCAAAGATAAAGTATCACCAAAAACGCACATTGACAGTTTAACAAAGGTATGGGAGAAACTACAAAACAATACTTACCTTTTTTCCATGACGGCCACGATTACCTGGAGGTCCTTGTTTTCCTTCAGGACCCTAATTTATGAAATACTTATGTAATATATATCAGAAAACACATAATACATGCACAGACATGAGAGTGCAGCTACTGCAGAACTGAGCTGCTAGAAATACATAAATAACAGCAACAGATCAGTGCAGGGACATCACAGAACTTCTTCATTTTTTAAACACAGAAACACAGTCAGGAGAAGGAACTGGCTGAGGTGGAGGGATGCGAGTGGAAGATATAAAGCGTACTATAAAATGACTGGGGTGACTGTACAAGCAGACTAAAAGGAACAACGGCATTTTGTCAGACGATCATTGCTCCCCAAGATGCTTACCGGAAAGCCACGGTTTCCCGATCCCCCGGGAAGGCCCGGAGGCCCCATGTTTCCCTCTTCACCTTTGTCCCCCGGCTCCCCAACACGCCCACGGTCTCCCGGCCTCCCCTTCGGTCCATAAACAGAAAAAGAGCTTTCTTACGCTGAAAACATCCCTCCATTTAGCCACCGTCCCGGGTGGCCCAAAGACAAGAATGGGAAACTCATTCCTCTGATGTTAGCATATCCACCTTGGGCCCATCCTTTCCTTGAACTCCATCTTCTCCCATGGGACCCGGCAGACCCTACAAAAAACAGCCGATTGATGCTATGTGGTTTTAAATCCTTTTCGTTTGGTTTATTATTTTAAAATCATTCCTTGAAAATGTACAAAATACACTTAAATCTGCAAACTACAAATATAGATAATCAGAAAGAAAAACAAAGGCAACTGAGGAAAAAATACGACTGCTTGGGTTTTGCAAAACAAATACTTTGCAGACGGTCTGACGGGAAATCTTCAAAAAATGGGAAAAAATATTTATCCAGCCGAGGTTAAACCACCTGACTACTACATTCAGCCTGTTCATTGCGAGCAAACTGGCGTCTGTAAACATGCGGCAGCATTTCTTTAGCACTCACTCTGATTCCTTCCTGCCCCTGCTCCCCTTCAGCTCCAGGAAGCCCAATTTCTCCCTGAGGAACAAAAGATGGGGAGCAGACAATCTTAGGACATTTAGTACAAAGAAGAACAAAGGACCTTCATCTGTTTTTTGTTTGTGGTTCAGCGTTCTGAAATTTTTTTTCGCTTTCATGAGAATCTCAAACAGAGCTTTCAGTGGTGCGACATCCCCAGGCGACCATCTTAAACGAACAAACAATTTTTCGATGTCAAGTATAAAATTCTATTACTTAAAAAGAAGAGATGCAGACAGACCAAAGAAATGCATTTTGCATCTGAATTTAAAATCCAAAATAAACCACGACATGGAATTTACAAAATTTAAACATGATGTCTGATGCAGAATTTTATTATATTATACATGTGTATTATTTACATGAACATATTCAATAACGATAATAGCCAATTTGAAGCCAATATCATCCCATCCATCTTCCATACATGCCTATGAAGTGAGCCTGGAAATTTTCCCAGGAAATACAGGGCGCATGGCAGAGGAACACCATGGACTGGATGCCAGCCCATCACACGCCATAATCAAGATCATTCATAATGAAAAGTTTAACCAATGTCCTACTGTAACCTACTTTTAATGTGTTTCATTGCTATGAGAACATGCTTTGGGCTATCATGAAGACTAACCTTGGGCCCGGGTTCACCCACCAGACCAGCCTCTCCCTCTGGCCCAATAGGTCCCTGTAGGAAAGGATGAGGGACAGCTTTCAGTGCTTCGGAGAAAGAGGGGAACATCGGGAGGGATTCAGTGGTGCCAGACGAGGTACCTCAAGGCCGATTTCGCCTTCCAGTCCTGGGTCCCCTGCTGGTCCTCTGGGTCCCTAGAAAATCAATTAAATCAGAAAAGGCAGCTTCACAAAGAGATCCCCTCCTTTTATCAAAAAGTAAGTAACCCAGCTTTCACTATATGAGAAAGCTTATCACCTTACTTAGACATATATAAGCATAACCCCATCTTGGTGAGGCGAGATCTCCTCAGAACTGAGTCCTGTTCAGTTTGTCGAGCGTGAGCACACTGCCCAAATGACTCAGGGCAGGATCAGGGTTACGTAATGTCACTCGGATTAAGGTGCATTGTGCTGGGGAACCCCTGTCTGAACCCAAGGCTAGTGCAGTATCCAGTGCAGGTCCACCCCACGGCAGATTTTTGTTAATGGAAAAAAGAACTCAGCCTAGCTACACTCATGCCTAGTTGACTCCTAGAGAGTGCTACGTTTGTAATGCTCTATTTACTTGTACATCACTTCGGATAAATAAATAAAAATAAATGTAATCTTATTGTATACCGAATCATGCAGTCACAAAATAGCATGAAATGATTAACTGAAATACATAAACATTTCAATTTCAGGTGTACAACTTTCAAACATGTTCGCAATATATTTTTAGAAACTTGTAATAAAAACCGCCGTCCATTTTCTCTGATTAGTTATCGAGTACATGATCCCTATCCCAGGTAGCATGGCGGGGATGTGAATGCTATCCCTACCCAGCCCAAACCTTATAACCAATAACAAAATACAAGACTTTTGGCGTTTTTAGTTTTTTGATTATATTTACAGAATTTTATAAAACTGAGATTCCACTTGTATGGACCAACAAAAATTTCAAAACAATTTGGCAGGTTTTTAATCACAATATGGGGACATTTGGTTCCCAATGTGTGCATGTGTGTGGGTCAGATATATATTTTACCCACAATGTGATAAAAGCCTGTTATTTTGACATCCTGGGGATCACTTTTTCGGTCAGCAGAAGGAAATCCACACAAAGGGAGAACATACAGACTGCAGATACAGAGAGCCATAGGCAGAACATCTGCACTAAATGTAAAACAATTTAACATTTACTAACAGCTAACACAGAAGCAAATTCCCATTTCTCAACCAACATACTTTTTGTTTCAAGTTAGCAAGTTATATTCATGGTAATACACAGCTTATCCAAGAAAGTACAGCATGTAACGTGGGGATTACCGCAAAGATAATTTGATAAATTGAAACAAAAAATTATGTTTCTTGGGAATAAGGAATTTCCATTCAGGACCCTCTGTCCATTGAGAACAACTGATAGCCACCAGGCCAACTGAACAGCATGCCTTGGGAGGAAACCCTTCGCAAACAACGAAAGTGCAACCAAGCACAACAGAGAAACTGTTATCCCCAAATGAGTAACATGACTGAGAAGTAGTTTAATAGTAGTTTCAAGTAGTTTCAAACATCAAATCAGAGTATGAGGTAGAGAATGGCACGTACAGCTTCCCCCGGAGGTCCCCTCTCCCCTGTACTTCCAGGAAACCCCGGCGTGCCCTGCAAAACAAAAAATAAAATAAAATAAAATTCAATCAGTGGAGCTAATGCTAAATATTTCCAATGTTACCAACGTCATCTCACATCTGGAGTACAAATTCCGTTAACTACTAAACAACTAAACAGTTTCATAAAATATATGTTTTGATGTCTCAATGTTTTTAAACACCATTTTATTTTACGAACTCGACTGATCATACGCTGCATTTTCATAATCATAAGCATTCCTGAATTTCAATGCTTGGATTCTTGATTTAGGTATTTTTATATATTACATGGAGTAAGACATTAATTGAATAAAGTCCCCAATGGAGAGATACACAAGGTAGGCATATACATAAATAAACATGGTTTAGTGATGCAAATGTTATTTCCGTCAAAACTGTCCCATCTCCTAATTAACACCTATATAATTTATAAGGTGGAAGGAATAATGATGTGTAATATTAAGCTGGTCAGATCTGTCAAGTGTAATGGAAAATACGCTTTGGCACTTCATAATAAAAAAATCTGGAAGCATATGCCACAATTTTTAAAGCTACTAATTATTAATTACATGTTATGTTACACCCGTTTTCAGTTTCCTCAATTTTGACTAACTTTTAATAGTTTTTAAATTGAGCCATTTTTAAGCTGACAAATTAAAGCTGCACTATATATGACCAAAAGAGTTCTCCACAATGCTTAAAAATGAATCCCTGCTGTGTATCGGTGGTACTGAAACTTAAATACAGTTGCATCAATTTTTTTATGGGGAAGTTTTTTTGGTTAACCATCTGTGTCATTAAAGACACAGTTCACTAGATGGCACTGTGAATGTGAATATTGCCGGGATTACGGCCCTTTTTTTAGAGGATATCTGTAATGCTGTGAACAGCTTCCTCCAAGCTGATAACTATAAAAGCGCTTCTAGCCAGGAAAGACCTTACAGACTGCTCCCAAACACGCCTGAGCCCTCTCATATACGACAGCGGGTTTCGATGCCCAACTCGTATGGAAGAAATCAGTGATCCGCCAGTTGCGAACAAACTTGCCTCAAAGAAATGCCTCCCCATGAAAATATCGGAATTAGACACCGTGCAAGACAGGCTACTGCCAGTAAGTATGCGTGCGTAATGGAAATCAGAAATAAAAGCACAATGCCCCTCTTCAACGGCACCGTTGGGTGGCACGCCAACACCGAATTACCTAAGGCAAAAATGAAAAAACCCCACAAACCAGCACAAAGTCGAGCAACATTATAGGTCATTCCAGAATGCATTAGCAGCGAATCCACATTTTACAAAGAGTAATGATTAATGATACCCTATTACCTGCTATGAGCCATTGAAAATATTACACACACTCTAATCTGGTCAACAGCTAATGAGGTGTTAGAGAGGTTTCCTAACAAACAATACAAATTGCCTGTCAGCAATTTGAATGAAAAGGTTCTCCGCCAACAGGGCTTTAGATAATTTATACCAGCATAAGTATGATTATTGAGAGCGCGATGTACATAATCCATGGATTTACTGCCTTCTGAATGGGCGTTCCATCGCGTGCCAGGCAGGGATAATGAAGGTTTATACTTACTGGGACGCCCGACAGGCCTCTTTCCCCAGGACTCCCCGCCTTTCCCTGAAAAAGAAGACCATTTTATTGTCATTACTGTTCTGACAGGAGTGGCACTCCACATAAACTATCACAGTGTTGAACTGGAGCACTTTGGGGTACTGCCTAAGGAAACAGATGTACCACAATGTAACATATATCAAAAGTTACTCTCCTCATTATCAGGTATTATTGAAACAGTAATACTGGGGGGGGTTTACATCCTGGAGTGATTTTTTTTTCCGTTCATGACATACCCAAGTAACTTGATATTACTTGAAGAATGTGAACAGTTGTTGCTCCTTGCAAAATCATATAAAATGTTCCAAGAATGTTCTGTATCCTCAAAAAGAAAATACCATACTGCGAAATTTGTTTTAATTAAGCCCCAGACACATATGGGATCATTTCATGTTATCCTTTTTATATTATACCTGTCAAGATACAAGAGTATTATACTGAAGAATTATATTATTATATTGTATTATATTGATATATAGCTAGCTTTGTTTTTATAGTACTAATGTCATGACCTGAGGAATAGGGGAGAGCAATGATGTTTCAAATGAGGCAAGCGATTTTGATCTTTAGTTCAAAGTTTATTGTGATGTGCACAAGTACAGTGTACAGAGTACAATGACATTCTTACTTGAATGTCCTCTTAGCAGGCTAGGCAAGTGCAAAAGTACAATAAATACAAAAATTCTAAACATAAGTTCTATCTACTCTAACATATATTATTAACAGAGTGACCAGAAAGTATAAAGTGCAAGTGTAATATGTAATGTGTAATATGTAATGTGTAATATGTAATGTGTAATATGTATTTGCCATACAAGACAAGCCGTTGGTATACAAGGGGTTTCTACTGAAGAGTAATATATACCCCACCACCCCCACCATTTCCTTCATTCAAAGACATCAGAAGAAATCAAATCTGTTACACAGAAGAAGCCAGTTCAGGTTGGCCACTCAACCTTGCACATCTTCAAAGAAACAGAGTGTAGACTGACAGCCCACATCCAGTCATCCAAGACTCCCGTTAAGTATATTGCTACACATCCCTGATTATCTTTGATGGGCGGCTGCTCAAAACCACTGGAAACACCCATCGAAAACATCAAAGTCCCCAAGCTGGCATATGCAGCCTCTTACTGTTTTTAATGAAACCTACTTAATTAATCCAAAATGATGTGGGTTCTGTAATTACCCTCCCAAGGCCTTTTTCATCATAGCAACATTTTAATGGAAACCCTAAAATGTAACAATTAAGGACGGGGTGGCAATCAAACAAAGACTGGTTACTATACTGTAAGCCAGATTTACAGGATCTGTTTATGGCAGGGCGTGTCTCACTTTTCACCCAAGATAAATCGCATTTCTTGTGAATTTGCATTACTCATAGATTTACATGGAAATGTTCTGCCATATACAGAGCTCGCTTGTTTTCAGAGGCTGGCCGTTTCATCTCCTATAAACATGAAAATATGCAGGCTTTGTGCATGTTTACTAGTCCGCTAACACAACCATGCAGACAAAAGATGTCTTCTGACGGGCAACCATAAAGAAATCTCAAAACTATTTCACACATACTGAGACTTGGTATACACACTGGACATCCAAAATTCAGTGATAGTGCTCCTCATCATGTTAAACAGCTGTTTTCAAAGAGGTTATTGTCATGAATAGAACATTACAGCATGGCATTCTGTCACAGATTTCTTTGTATATACAGTATGGGTGTAAATAAATACAGGAAGCTGAAGGGAATACTTACGATGAAACCAGGATCGCCCTTCCTTCCTGCGACTCCGCGTTCTCCCTATGAGAAGCACATACGCTAAAAACATCAGCCTTCAATTCTCTACGCAAGAGTCAGTACTCAACTGAACATTTCAGTAGGATTTAATTCTGGATTCTCTAATTGCGATCTTATAGTGCGCTGTGGTAGAAGTGTGTCGTGTTCTGGATTTAATTGCCTTCAGAACAGAAGGAACAGAAAATTATTCCCAATAGTCATGTTCTGCAACATTGCACAGCAATGAAGCATATCCACCTCAACCAATAAAAAAAAAACAAGGGGTTGAACAGCAGCATTTCTGGTTACGTTTCTATGATTACCTTGACACCTTGAGGTCCGGGCTCTCCCGGAAGACCGTCTAGACCTCGTGGCCCCTTAGATGAAAGCAAAGCATTTAATTCAGCCTTTAAATTACATTTAAGAGACGGTAACTCACAGTGCTAATTGACCTATTACTAGACACACAGGGGAAAGAGTGCCACCAAAATGTTAAGGGACTCTCACGGTAGGACATCGTCAGGCATGTCAAAATGCGCCAAAACAAGGGGGTGTGCTCACACACCTTACATAATGCCCAATCATTTTTTCTACTGCCTTCATGTCACCATAAATATTTCAACAGCAGTCATTTTCCGTTACATTTAGACAAAAATGTAAGGACAGACATGCATTCTTTAATACCTCTGCTTCCCTGCCTGCCTACTTTGTCTAGCCTCCAAAGTGTCACCATAACTACGTCTACCCTGACATTCCTTTTCTCCTACTCAGATATCCTGCGCGGGGCCCCTTCCACGCACGCCGCCTCCTGTTCGCAGCCCCAGGGTCTCGTTCCTTCCCACAGCCCTGACTGCTTTCTCTGCTGCAGCACAGAAGGTAGCAGAGTTCCTCGCTACTGCTGCTGCAGGGAGGCAATCCAGCAGGAACAAGGCAGCGAAACCAGGAAGCTTCATGCTACCTTCAGACACTACAGGAGTTTGTTCACCAAGTTGTTTTCCTAATAAATAATGGGCAAATTGCCAAACAACGTTAAGGCCAGGGGCATAGGTACTGGGGGGTGGGGGTATGTGTACCCCCCCAATAATTAATTTGGCTTTGTTTGTCCCCCCCAAAAAATATAGGCATTTGAATTTAAATTATTAAGTTGTGTTCTTCCCAATATCAACCTCCCCCCCAGGCCCTTAGCTACAATGTATTTTTTTCTGTTAAGTTTCACTTTCATCAGTATATACATCTATCTGTATCTTTTAACAAACTAATTTCCTCATGGTACTGAATGAAGTACTGCTCATTACACCAAATAAACAGCAACTACAGAATTAGCTCAGTGTTAGTCATTTAATCATATACAGCATTTGTCTATTCATTTCTAACCCGAATGAATATACTGTATGAGATGACAGAATTACGATTTTGATATATGTAGGTTACGACATACTGTATAACTGAAGTAGCTATTAAGTTTTGAGGTTAAGCCACTGTTCTACAGTGAGGCAAACATGTTTATGTTTACGATAGACCATGTGTGTGGTGGAAAGAATGTATAACCTCTGTAAAGTAAAAAAAATCATTAAGCTTTTTAAAACCACAAACCAAGCAGATGTGCATTATGTAGTGCCTTGGCAAATTTACTGCCTTTAAAAATAAAAACACTTCCTCTAGTGTCCACCACATCAGCCCCAGCTAACTAAAGAGAATCTTAAATATTAAATTCTAAAAATATAAATTGTCGCAAACCTAAAAGGGTTCAGATGGATCAGGTGTCATATACTGTTCTGCCACTAGGTGTCCTGCCAGAATGAGATTCAGAAAACTGAATTCTCATTTTGAACAAGAGTCCGAAAGGTGCACAGCACACAAGTAACTTGTCATTCTACAGATTATGTTAGTCTTTGTGAAATATAAACTGAGATTATTTGTTAATGTTTATGATATTATATTTAGCTGTTACATTAGTAGAGATCCCTGAACACAAAGATTAAAATACATAATTCACACCCTCCTGCCTTTGGGGCCCGGTATTCCAAGTGACCCTCTCTGTCCCGATGGTCCCTGTCGGGAAAAGGAAAGGGAAAACTTCACGTTATTTCAGCCACTTGAAACGAATTAATTTAACTTTTCAGGTAGGGAATGACACCCAATCATGTAATTTTCCAAAACCAAGTCATTAGATAATTCTTAAAATGCCCTTCACCAGCGGTCTCCAACTCTGGTCCTGGAGATCTACTGTCCAGGAGGTTTTCTATCTTACCTGGCTTCTGATGAGCCGCACCTGTTCTCAGGTAAATACCAGGAACAGATCTGGCTCATCAGAAGCCAGGTAGGATAGAAAAATGTACTGGATAGTAGCTCTCCAGCAGAAGAGTTGGAGACCCCTGCCTTACACACTGACATGACATGACTGACTGCAAAAAGAAATTATTATTAATATTCAGTAAGTGAGAACTTACGGGTGGGCCTTGTGGACCAACATCACCGGGTGCCCCTGGTAATCCGGGATACCCCTGAGTAAAGCAAACCCATAAAGATGCTATAGATACACATGATATACATCCATCAGTCCGCCATGCCCGTATCAAGGACAGGGGGCCTGGAGCCTAACTCGGGCAGCGGGGCACCCTGGACAAGATGCCACTCCACTGCAGGGAGTATACATGCAAACATGGAATCACACACAATAGGGAATTTAGAGACATTAGTTCACCTAAATGAATTCTGGACGAGACTTTGGACTAGTTGGAGAAGTTGAAGGACATTCAGCACTGGAAGCGGGAACCCGCATTGCTCCCCACTGAGCCACCATGGTACCCTATATGTAGTATAGTGCGCACGAATCAAATAATACTGTACACCCCGGATACGTTACTAAAATACTATGGTATAATGGGGCGGGGGGGGGGCACGCAATAGTGCAGGTGCACTCCCAGCCTTGGGGGTGCACTCCCAGCCACTGGCTCTGCATGCGTGCAGTTTGCGTGTTCTCCCCATGTTGTGGCAGGTACCTCACTTTCCTCCATGTTCTCAACACGTTCAGGATAAGTGGTTATGGAAAAAGAGACAGATCATAGTGTAATGAAACAGAATTTTATCATTACTATAGGTCAAGGGTCTCATCTTCAAAGGGCCAGAGTCCTTGCAGGATTTTGGGGTAACCTTTCGGTCAGCTGTTCAAAGCCACGTGTGATGACACTTCAGCCAGTCAGTCATCTAATTAGTAATCTAATTAGGGATTTGCAGCAAAAACCCGCATACACAGCAGCCCTTTCTGGATAAGCTTTGCTATAGGTTAATACTTATATTTTGTCATGTAAGGAACTGCCTGCCAATATCAAATGTTTTATGCCAAATGTTTTACTCTTAATATGAAAGATTTAAAACAAGTAGCACTTAAAAAGAATTTTACAAGCACCCAAACAGCAAAACAAAGTTTTATTCAAACATATACAGACGCTCCTCTAAACGGCCGTTTGCAACTTGAAATGTTCGTAAGACGTTATTTTTTAAAATCATTTTAAGGGTATACGCAAGTACAAAGGACTAGGATGCTGGGAGTATGCTCGCTATGCTGCTGTGCGGCGGGAGTAGCGGCCAGAAGTCATACTAGGCAGAACTGGACCGTAGAAAAAATTGATGTTGCAGACAGAAAACGGGAGCCCAGTGAACACAATTTGGACTTACAGTCCTCTACGTTCGTATGTCTGAAAGTTCGTAAGTTGAACTTTCGTAAGTAGAGGAGCATCTGTATTATCAAATGCACTCCTCCATGAGAACAAATATTCTGGAGCTCCCAGATTTACAAAGAAACAATACCTGTGTTTTCTGTTTCCGAGCAGCCTCACAGAACATAAAACGCAGTTTGGTCGGAAGTGCTCATTTAATTTTTTCCATTTTGGACAATCTCCAATGAATCAGTGTCTACGTCCGACATTTTGGTGCCTTTCTAGTTTTGAGGTCCTGTTCATATCCGCACATATGCATTCCTCAAATTGATGTGATGTCCAGAAATATCTATGAAGCTTCCACAGTTTCAGGACAAGTTGTACGTGTCACATAGACAGGACAAAAAATGGATGGATGGACATACACGGTTATACTCAGTACGATGCCTAGTCAAATGATTGTTGGTTTAACTCCAAGACAGTGGTGACAGGGGACTTAAGTAAGAAGAGGCAATACTGACGTGCAATGGTATCATTTAGTGATCACATAGTTGTGGGGTATTAGGTTACTTCATGATGACAGCACTCAAGGCTGTTCAATTTCAAGACAAGGGACTGGATGCCTTACAAGAGCGTCATGTTATTTATGCACTGTTTACCAGGGTTTATATGCTATAGACATCCAACATCAGTTTAATAGTTGAG
Source organism: Mormyrops attenuatus (assembly GCA_026777985.1). Lineage (NCBI taxonomy): Eukaryota > Metazoa > Chordata > Actinopteri > Osteoglossiformes > Mormyridae > Mormyrops > Mormyrops attenuatus. Next base: position 7,630,732 of record JAODKC010000036.1, on the reverse strand, counting down.
AGAAGAAAATTCAAGGCAGAGCAAAACCTATGGGGAAAAGACCACTGTGATGAAGCATACTAGTGAGTGAAACTAAAAAAAAAAAAACAGTCATGACATGATGAGACCATTAATAAAGAAATTCAAAGTAAAATAGTTTATTGATTCGTAATGCATTGCTTGTATGGGCAAGAAGACCTCGGTTTAATAACAATTCTTATTTAGCAGGTAAATGTTGAACAGCTGTGTTCCACAAACTAAGAACCTAAGTAAGATTTAATGTCCTGCAGTCACGCTAATAAACGCTTACAGCTGCGTGCTGATTTCCAAGCTTTGGACTGTTATCTGCTGAACCGACAATTTCTGCCAGTAGCTTTTAAATGGTTGCGGGTAAAAGTAGCTGATGCTTATATACGCTATACAATTGTATCTGTTTAGCCTCGAGCAAAGGAGACTAAGGGGGGACATGATCCAGGTATATAAGATCCTAACAGGTCGGGATGCT